>CAJGYO010000005.1:3610673-4119243 GCA_904845875.1 Miscanthus lutarioriparius
TCAACATGACAGGAGAATTGTGAAATTGCAAAGTACCATTGTTCGTGTACCAAGACCCGGCGTGCGAAGCCCTCCTCACGCGCTCCATCGATCGATTCAGAGATTCCTACCCCAGCCTGTGCCTGCTGCAGTGCAGACCTGCCGTGTGCTACGTGCCGCCTCCGGCCCCCTGCCTGCCGTGCCAGGTGCGCCGCGCCTCCCTGCCCGCGGCGCTGCTAGGGATTGCGAGTCGGGTGGAGGGTGCGGGATTGGGGATGGATGCTGATCGAGCCGGCCGTGCCGTGCGTGGCGTGAGTGGTTTGTGTAACCAACTGCAAGCAGAAAGCTGCTTAGCTAATCGCCATCTGTCAGGTTTGGGCTGGGCCGCGCCTGCTCTACACGAGATGGCACTGGTGGAAAGATGGCCCACGGCCTTGTGAGAGAGTAGCTCCGGACGTCCGTTCCGCAAGATGGGCCGCTGACAAAATGTAGGCCCGAAACGGGTCCATCGGTCTGGGCTGGGCTGGTACATTCAGTGATCCTGGTGACAAAATCACACTGCCAAATGTGCCGTAAAAGAGTTTGAACCGCGAATGGAGCTATAGTCGGGCTGTCCACTGACACCCTACCCACTAGGGTCCAAACTCAGCTAATCACACCTTTTTCTAATTTTTTTTAGAAATTTTAGTGCGTGCGTATTTGGTGGAAGTACGCGTTTCCCACGCACCGGAGGTGACGTGTCTCACAATCTCTTCATTATGTGTGTACGGACGTGCACACATGTGTGTGCGCGTATGGTGTGAATGTAGAGGCCCCGTTCGCTTCTCTTATAATCTATCTTTTTTAACTTATTTTTTCAATCGAAACAGTGTTTTTCTTTCACAACAAATCAGCTAGAACAGTATTTTAACTTATTTTTTTTCAGCTAAAATAGTGTTACGTGCGTTCGAGTTGCACGTAAAAAAATTCGAACCAAAAGCAGTCCGTTTCCGTCGGTGCAGTCTGAACCACAGGATTTCCTGTGACATGCCCAAACAGAGCCCGGCCCGGCCGTCGTCCTCAGACTCAGACTCAGAGAGTCAGAGCCACTTTACTCAGACGAGTACGATGATTACCGCCAGATCAGGGATGAAAACGATCGGAAAAGATTGATAGAAGGCCAAATCAATTTCATTTTCACTTTTTTTTTCTCAAAAACAAAATTGATACGATATTGTCGAAAATGAATACGGCACTGATATTCCGGTAATTTCGAAAACGAAAGTAGTCGATCGGAAAATACATCGATAACGATCGGAATCAATGAGAATGATATCTAAAAAATGATAAACACGCTAAACCGTAGAACACGAGAAGAGCCATATAACTCGATCTATCTCACATGACAATAATAAATAAAACCACAATTGACAAGACCATAAGCTATAACCGCATAGTTCATACCATCTTATGTCTCAAACAGCGGCAAACCAGGTAACAGTACGACAGTTCTTGACAAAGACAAATAAATGATCGAGTTCTAAGTTGACATGACATAGCATAGTGATAAAAACATAAATTACTAGAATTCCTTGTCCAGTGAACGTGATTCAATCAGCCAACGGTGATTGACTAGAGTCACGGTGATTAGCTGATTTTCTGTCTTCATGTTCCTATACCGGATGAAATACTTGCTATATAGTTCATTTTCAAAAAAATATTTGCCTTATATGCTTGCGTGTCCATAAATAAATTAGGATTCATTGATTCAAGTCCTTTGAATCGATAACTACCGACGGCAAATTACCGGCTAAATACGGTAATCTTCGAAAACGATAGAAAGACGGCAAAATCATTTTCGCTTTCGTTTCTGATTATTTTTACCGTTATCGTTTTTGCTTTTTTTTATTAACGCTACCGCTTCCGTTTAGGCCTGAAAATCGAAAAAAAAAACTCGAAAACGATTTCCGAAAATCAGAAATTATCATTTTCGGTTTCATCACTAGCCATGATGGTGGATGGAGGCAGCCTGCATGCGGATCCAGCCTTTCCGGGCATGTGGCCAGCTACAGCTTGGGTGTGTCTGTGCTGCTGCTACATGGAGTGCGACCGTGCGAGCGGTACTGCCGGCCGTCCGTCCGTCTCAGCTGTCTCCGCCGTGGCGCCGTCCATCGGTTTTACTCCACCGGCTGGACGGACGGCTGGTGCACTCCCTTGTCCCTACTACTCTCCCTCTCGCGGTCTCAGTCTCGTCAGCAACAATGAAGCGAAAGATGAGAGGGAGACTGCAGGCCCGGTCGCCCGGAAGCGAGATCTGATCTCTCTGGGCTTCGTCGGTGACACGTTGGAGCCTCTGGTTCGTCTCATGGACTAGGGATCTAGCTAGCCTCACGATCCCAACCGTGTGTCATCAGTGTCACTAGCCAGGCAGGTGTACGTGAGCCTATTCAGTGGGTCCCAAGTAAGTGCAATTCTAAGACATCTTAGGCAAATTAGTGTTAACAAGAGGATGATGCACGTCAGCATGTGCCCTTAATACCAAAAGTGTCATACACATGTAACGATTGCACATTAGAAAAATTAAAAAAAAAAGTAGCTAAACCTTGTACTTATAGGTGGGCCAAGAATTAGAATCGCACTTATTGCGAGATAAATTTTGAACTCTAGTATTTTAGGACGTAGTGAGTAACTAAAGAGTCATGCCCCCATCCCCTCTAAATTTTGCATTCCTAGACTAATATAGTAGATATGTATAAGGTCAAATTGCTAGTTGAGGTTGAAATGCGCTCTCTCATTTTCTTGTGTTATTTGTTCTTTATCGTGGATTGGCTCCTCCTAAAATCATTTTCAAACTCCACCACTGTCGCTCCCCCTTCTAGTCTACTATCTCCATTCTTAAAGGGAATACAATTGTGACTTTGCGAGGAGTCATACGATTTCAGGTTTAACTACATCTATAAAAACAATGCTATAAAATATAGTGTTATAGCAAATCTATTAGTATAAATTCAATCAAATTTTAAAAATTCGAGTTGTGTTTTAAATTTAGAATTACAATTTATTCGATGGAGGGAGTACACCGTTTCCGGTCTTCCATAGCTCCACGCGTGAACCTTGCAAGTATCTGTCTTCTCGCGGGGCCAACTGAACTCACTCTTCAGCTGCCGGATTTACGCCTTGTTTAGTTGGACCCCAAAGTTCAAAAAGTTGCTACAGCACCTGTCACGTTGAATGTTTGCGGTCCGTGCATGGAGCATTAAATGTAGACGAAAATAAAAACTAATTACACAGTTTGGTGGAAAATTGCAAGACGAACGTTTTGAGCCTAATTAGTCCATGTTTAAATACTATTTGCCAAATAAAAACGAACGTGCTACAGTAGTCCCAAAATCCAAATTCACCCGACTAAACAAGGGCTTATGATCTGTCTCTGAACTTTGTCTGTGTCCTTTAAATAATAAAAAAAACTTGTTTCTGGCAACCAACACAACGTGGCCTCCCGTAGGCCGTAGTCCCGTCCCATCCCGTTGCGGCGTTGCCCATGCATGTCATGTTTCGGCCGCGGCGTATATGAATGTACGGCCTACGGCGCCTTTGCTGGCTG
Organism: Miscanthus lutarioriparius; assembly: GCA_904845875.1. NCBI lineage: Eukaryota > Viridiplantae > Streptophyta > Magnoliopsida > Poales > Poaceae > Miscanthus > Miscanthus lutarioriparius. Next base: position 3,614,236 of record CAJGYO010000005.1, read on the forward strand.
CTGGCTGTTGCCCTGTCTGAATTGTGATTTGTACTACTCCTGTCTCCTGCTACGTACAGTATGGACGCATGCTGCAGCATGCGGGGCAGTACGTACGTACGTATGTATCCGCGCTGGATTGGATGTCGCATGTCCGTTTTGTACGTATATGTACACATGCTTCAGCATGCAGAGGCCAGTACGTATGTATCCGCTGGATTGGATCATTGGATATCGTCGTCGTCTGTGTTGGTGTCCTTGAGTTTTGTCATTTTTGCCTCCGGGTCGGTGTCGCGTAGGAGGCGAAGCATCCTTAATCGGTCTGCCGGTCAGACTGGGCATTCGAAACCAATTGGTTCGGTTCTTCGGTCCTTTACGAAATTCGGTTATCAAAAAACTCAGAACCGATCGGTTAGCTGCAAAACTGAGAACCGAGGGATTTCGATCTCGGTTAGTTCGGTTCGGTAGATCCGAACTAAACGAGCCATTCATTGAACCAGCGAAACAGAAGAGAAATGTTAAAAAAAAAAGAAACAGAAGAGAAAAAATAAAAAAAAAACACGACGACAGTTTGCCTTCCTCTAGATCGGGCCTCCTCAGCCCTCGCCGACAGCAGAGGCGGCGGAGGAGCATTCCAGGAAGGCGCAGGCGGCGGTGGAGGGCTCCAGTCCAGGTTCCGCAGCGGCGCAGCCCGCAGTCCCGCGCGCGTAGGTTCCAAGCCGGGACGACGTCGAGGAGCAGGAGGCTAGGGACCGGCAGGCGGCAGCAGCTAGGGGGCCGACGGGGGGCGGACGACGGGGGGCGGGTACTGACCTCTACGGCGTGCGAGGTGGCTGCCGCGGGGGGATGGGGGTCGGGTCTCGCAGGGAGTCGGGACTCGGGAGGGATAGGGTTCAGGTGTGACGCCGGTGAAAGCATCTAGGCCCCTTGTTGGGTCTCGATGATTAATGACAATACAAGATTACTATGACTAACGTGTGTTTTGCAGAGGCAATTAAGTTAGGTCATGGTAATGGAGATCGATTGGGCAATCATGGATGTCATGCCCCTACGATGGAAATCATTTCGGTTTTCAAAGTATGGACGACAAGATTAATGATGACTAGTTTTAAGTGTCGATTGGAGTTGGAGAGACACTTAGAGTAGTTCAAAACTTTGTTTTTCCTTTGGCCGTACTATTAAGGGGGTATGGACGGGTAGCTTGACCTAGGTGAGTCTAATGAGTTAGGTGTGGTGCACACTTGCTAAGTCTAGCACTAGGTAGCTCCAACAAAGCCCTTAGATCCTATGGAGCAAACTTCATTCACATATGATCGAGAGTTGGAAGTGAATAGAGGGTCAAATACTGACCGGACGATGGCCGCAGGGTCCAATCAGTTCATTTGACCAAGGAGATTGCGTCTGACGTGATCGAACGCTGAGTGGTCGAGTGACCGGACGCTGAAAACCAGCGTCCGGTCGACTCCAGTAAGGTTCCAGAGAAGAATTTCATGACCGGACGCTGTCTGTTCAAGATCGACCGGACCTCGGGGTTCAAGCGTCCTGGTCGAGTACACAAGAAGGTTCTAGTGAAGGATATTTACGACCGGACATGTCCGGTCAGTGGTGATCGAACCCTGCCAGCGTCCGGTCAGCACTTAAACACTGGTGTGCGGGTTGAACTGATCGGAGCGTCCGGTCACCCCGCAGAGGCACATAACGGTTCGTTTTTCATCCCATGTTATAAATAGAAGCTCCACTCGTGTGTGGAGTCACTTTTGCTCATTCCAACAGTTGAGAAACATGTTCGTGAGTGCCAAGAAGAGCAAGGTCCTAGTGAGGTGATTGAGATTTGAGAATCCCAAAGAGAGCCCTCATTAGTGAGATCAAGAGTAGCAAAGTGTGCATCCATCTTTCTCCCTAGGCTTGTCGTGGTCAAATGAGAGTTCGTGCTTGTTACTCTTGGTGATCGCCATCACCTAAACGGCTTGGTGGTGATTGGAGAGCTTGGTGATCATCCGGAGAGCTTGTGGATGACCCAACTCAAGTTATGAGCGGTTGTGGGTGATTCACCGCGACGAAGTGTCGAAAAATCAACCCGTAGAGAGCACTTGATCCTTGCGCGGATCAAAGGGGAGCTACACCCTTGCGCGGGTGCTCCAACGAGGACTAGTGGGGAGTGGCGACTCTTCGATACCTCGGCAAAACATCGCCGCGTTTCTCTCTCTCTATTTACTTTGAGTATTTATTTTGAGCAGTTCAATGCTTGTCTTTACATTTATAGAATTATCATGCTAGAGTTAATTTGGAACATAGGTTGCTAGTCCTTTTGTGCGTTATATTAATAGAAATATTTTTCTAGGCACAAGGCGTTAATTGGGCTAACCATAGGATTTAATTATTGCAAAAAAATTTAGAATTAGCCCAATTCACCCCTCCTCTTAGGCATCTTGATCCTTTCAATTGGTATCAAAGCCTCGTGCTCATATTTTAAGTTTAACCGCTTAGAACAAGATGTCTCACGGGGATGGACCTCCTCCTATCTTCGAGGGGGTGATTTTTTATATTGGAAAATCCGCATGGAGACGTACCTAGACGTTGTGAGTGCCAAGAAGAGCAAGGTCTTAGTGAGGTGATTGAGATTTGAGAATCCCAAAGAGAGACCTCATTAGTGAGATCAAGAGTAGCAAAGTGTGCATCCATCTTTCTCCCTAGGCTTGTCGTGGTCAAGTGAGAGTTCATGCTTGTTACTCTTGGTGATCGCCATCACCTAGATGGCTTGGTGGTGATTGGAGAGCTTGGTGATCATCCGGAGAGCTTGTGGATGACCCAACTCAAGTTGTGAGCGGTTGTGGGTGATTCACCACGACGAAGTGTCGAAGAATCAACCCGTAGAGAGCACTTGATCCTTGTGCGGATCAAGGGGGAGCTACACCCTTGCGCGGGTGCTCCAACGAGGACTAGTGGGGAGTGACGACTCTCCGATACCTCGGTAAAACATCATCGCCTTCCTCTCTCTCTATTTACTTTGAGCATTTACTTTGAGCAATTCAATACTTGTCTTTACATTCATAGAATTGCCATGCTAGAGTAAATTTGGAACATAGGTTGCTAGTCCTTTTGTGCGTTATATTAATAGAAATATTTTTCTAGGCATAAGGCGTTAACTGGGCTAACCATAGGATTTAATTATTGCAAGAAAATTTAGAATTAGCCCAATTCACCCCCCTCTTGGGCATCTTGATCCTTTCAATTGGTATCGGAGCCTCGTGCTCACGTTTTTAAGCTTAACCGCTTAGAGCAAGATGTCTCACGGGGATGGACCTCCTCCTATCTTTTAGGGGGGTGATTTTTCATATTGGAAAATCTGCATGGAGACGTACCTAGAAGCTCTAGACGTTGGAATACTTAGAGCCGCCTCACATGGCTTCCCAAGACCTAGGAATCCCGCACAACTTCAAGGCGATGAAGTGAACTATGAAAAATGAAATGCAAAGGCTCGCAACACCATCTTTAGAGGCCTTTGCAAATATGTGTTCAACCGTGTAAGGAACCACAAAGACGCCCATGCACTATGGTCGGATGTTTGTGCGTTCCATGAGGAAACAAAGAGTGAGCGTGAGGAACGCTATCATCTTGTCATGAAAAAGCTCAACTCTTTTGAAATGCTTCCTAAAGAATATGCTAATGAAATGTATTTGCGTTTGAATGTTCTTATAGAGGAAGTCAATGGTCTTGGACTTACTCAAATGACACCATCCGACATTGTGAGAAAGATCTTGAGTGTCCTTCCCATTGACAAATATGGGCATATTGTGACCGTGCTACATCAAGGTGATCTTTCCACCGCTACACCGGCACAAATCTTGGGAAAGATCAATGCTCATGAGATATACATGCACATCACACCTCAAGATGGCTCATCCTCTACTAAGAAGAAAGAAAAAGATTTAGCATTCAAAGCTAGTCAAGATAAGGGCAAAGCAAGACTTGAGTATGCGAGTTCAAGTGATGAAGAAGATGAAGATGAAGATCTTGCTCTCATGGTGAAGAAAGCCGCCAAGATGCTAAAGAAGCTAAACAAGAGTGGCATCAAATTCGATGGCAAGAAGAATAAGTTCTTCACAAGCTCTAGGAGAAAGCCTATCTCCGAAATGGATTGCTTCATTTATGGTGAACTTGGTCATCTAGCACACCAATGCACCAAGCCCAAGAAAGACAAGTTCAAGAACAAGTTCAAGGGTAAGAAGGATGACTCAAGCAATGAAGAAAAGGATGAAAAAAAGAATAACAAGCCATACAAGAAGAGAGATGGCAAGAAGAGAGACTTCCACAAGAATAAGAAGAGTGGAAAGGTCTATATTGTCGGTGATTGGCTCACGGACATTGATTCATCTAGTGGATCATCCGGTGATGATAGTGACAATGAGAAGGTGGCCGCCACAGCTATTGATCTCTCATCTTCACCTCCATCACCGCCATCATCCTCTACACATCTTTGCCTTATGGCCAAGGGTGAACGCAAGACAACTAATAATAATGATAGTAGTGATGATGAGCAAGCTAGTGATGATAATAGCGATAGCGATGATGATGACGATTCACCTTCATATGATGATCTTGTTAAAATACTAAGACAATACACTAAGGTCATTAGAAAGAGTAGAGCTAAAAATGAAAAACTAGATGCTAAGAATGATTCACTTTTAGCAAAATGTGATACAATAGAAAAGGCTAATGTTGAGCTTAGAGAAGCAAATGATGCTATGTCATCCAAACTCAAGGAGCTCAAATCTTCTAAGAAAGAGCTTAAAGATAAACTTGAGTGGGTGCACAATGAGCTCATCACTAGCCACAACAAGCTAAAAGATGAATATATTACTCTTAAGATTAATCATGATAATCTTGTTATTGCTCAAGAGTTTCTATCCAATGAGCCACATGATGCTACTAACCATATTGTTAAGATTGATATAGCTACATCATGTGATGACTTGATCATTGAGAGCATTGAGCAAGGTTCTAGTATCAAGGGTAAGCAAGTGGTTGAGTGCAATGACTATGATGAGTATGTCAAGCTCAAGAATGACAATGCAAAGCTCAAGAGAGATCTTGAAGAAATCAAAAACCACAACACCATTATGCTAGAAACCCTTGATCATGATGGTGACTTGATCCTCGAGAATGAGAAGCTCAAAGAGGAAAACAAGAAGCTTAAGGAAGAGAAGAATAATGATGCTCTTAAGGAAGAGAATAAGAAGCTCAAGTTAGAAAAAGAGCATCTTAAGGTTGGATTGAGCAAGTTCACAAGAGGCAAATATCTTCAAAGTGAGCTACTTATGAACACCGTCATGAAGATGGATAGAAGTGGCATTGGATATGTGGCACATGTAGAGAAGAAGAAGGCTCAAGTTCAACAACAACAATCAAAGCCGAAGCCAAAGAGATGCTTTGAGTGTGGACAAGAAGGCCTCTTTGCTCATGAGTGCCAAACTCCACCACCACAACCCTTGCCTAAATATGCTAGACCATTTGCCTTCAATGCTCACTACATGCTTAGAAAGGATTCTAGTGGAAAGATGAAAGTCATGTTCTTAGGACCTCCTAACAAGAATAGGCCTAAGAAGATTTGGGTTGCTAAGTCACTTGTTGAGAAGGTGAAGGACCCTCAATAAGTTTGGATTCCTAAAGCTTGATCTCTTATGTATAGGTGAACTACAAGACCGGTGGAAGTCATTAGATGATTGATAGTAGTTGCACACAACATATGACTGGTGACCCTCGTATGTTCACCTCACTAGATGGACAAGAAAGAATCACATTTGAAGATAACTCAAAGGGCAAGGTTAAAGGATTGGGCAAAGTGGCCATATTAAATGATCATTCAATCTCTAATGTGCTATATGTTGCTTCATTGAGCTTCAACTTGCTATCCGTTGGGCAATTGTGTGATCTTGGCTTCCAATGCTTGTTTACCGAGAAGGAAGTTGTTGTATCAAGAAGGATGATGATCAAGTGATATTCAAAGGATTTAGATACAACGACTTATATCTAGTGGACTTCACCTTCGAAGATGCAAACTTGAAGACTTACCTATTCACCAAAATAACACTTTGGTGGCTGTGGCATAGAAGACTTGCTCATGTTGGATGAGCTCACTCAAGAAGCTAATGAAGAATGATTTGGTGAGAGGATTGAAGGATGTGAAGTTTGAGAAGGACAAGCTTTGTAGTGCATGTCAAGCCGGCAAGCAAGTTGCTAATACTCATCCAACCAAAGCTTTCATGTCAACCACAGGAGTGTTAGAACTCCTTCACATGGATTTATTTTGGACCAACAACATACAAGAGTTTGAGAGGAAATCTTTATTGTCTTGTGATAGTTGATGATTATTCATGGTATACATGGGTATTCTTTCTTCATGACAAATCCGAAGTTGCATCTTGCTTCAAAAAATTTGTCAAGAGAGCACAAAATGAATTTGAAGTGAAGCTCAAGAAGATAAGAAGTGACAATAGGAAAGAATTTGACAACACAAACATAGAAGCATATTGTGATGAAGTTGGAATTAAACATGAAGTCTCCGCAACATATACTCCTCAACAAAATAGTGTAGTTGAGAGGAAGAACAGGACATTGATCACTCTTGCAATAACTATAATTGATGAGTACAACACCCCCGAAGCTCTATGGGCGGAAGCAATCAACACCGCATGCTATGCATCCAACCGCCTATTCCTTCAAAAGTTCTTTGGCAAGACACCTTATGAGTTGCTCAATGGGAAGAAGTTGGACGTCTCCTTCTTTAGGGTGTTTGGTTGTAAATGATACATCTACTAGAAGCGACAACACCTAGGGAAGTTTCAAAGATGTTGTGATATTGGTTTTCTTGTTGGTTACTCATCAAAGTCCAAAGCATATAGAGTATTTAATCATGCCACCGGCTTGGTTGAAGAAACATATGATGTGAAATTTGATGAATCTAACGGCTCCCAAGAAACACATGAGAATCTTGATGTTGTAGGTGATGAACCATTGAGGGAGGCTATGAAGAATATTCTGGTTGGAGACATTAAGCCCAAAGATGATGAAGATGATATACAAGTGGTTGATCCACCCTCTTCATCAAATGTGCCACAAAATGGTGTAAAAGATGGGAGAGTAGAAACTAAAGATACTCATGTCTCCCATGAGCAAATGATGGTACAAGCACAAGATGTTGATGCTCCACAACCTCCTCCTCAAGTGATCAATAGAAGAAACACACCTCTACTATAAGATCATCCACAAGATCTTATGATAGGAAGTCCATCAAAGGGAGTGATGACACACTCATAAAAACTTGCTTTATTTATTGCTCATCACTCTTTTGTCTCTTGCTTTGAGCCTACCAAGGTAGAAGAAGCTCTTTAAGATCTGGATTGGATCAATGCCATGCATGAAGAGTTGAACAACTTCACCCGCAATGAAGTTTGGACTCTTGAAGAGCGACCAAAAGGTGCAAGAGTTATTATAACAAAGTGGGTGTTCCGAAATAAGCAAGATGATCAAGGTGTTGTTGTGAGAAACAAGGCAAGATTAGTTGTAAATTGGTTCTCTCAAGTTGAATGTTTGGATTTTGGAGAGACCTTTGCACCGGTTGCAAGGCTAGAAGCCATTCGTATCATCCTTGCATATGCATCGTATCATGAAATGAAATTATATCAAATGAATGTGAAAAGTGTATTTTTAAATGACTTTATTAATAGACTAGTCTATGTTGATCAACCTTCCGGGTTTAAAGACCCTAGATATCGTAATCATGTTTATAGGTTGTCCAAGGCATTATATGGGCTTAAGCAAGCCCCAAAAGCTTGGTATGAGCACCTTCGGAACTTCCTCATTGAGAAGGGCTTCACTATTGGGAAGGTCGACACCACACTATTCACCAAGAAGCTTGATGGGCATATCTTTATTTGTCAAGTATATATTGATGATATCATCTTTGGATCATCAAATGAAGACTCTTATAAAGAATTTGGTGAATTGATGTCAAAGGAGTTCGAGATGTCCATGATTGGTGAGCTTACATTCTTTCTTGGTTTTCAAGTCAAGCAAATAAAAGAAGGGATCTTCATCTCTCAAAAGAAATATACAAAAGATCTTCTCAAGAGATTCAAGATGGATGAATATAAGCCAATCAAGACATCAATGCCAACCAATAGACATCTTGACCTAGATGAGGGAGGTAACACGGTTGATCAAACTTTTTATCGTTCTATGATTGGTAGCTTGTTATATTTGACCGCATCTAGACCCGATATTATATTTAGTGTGTGTATGTGTGCTAGATTTCAAGCTAATTCTAAGGAAACACATTTAATAGCCGTAAAAAGAATCCTTATGTATCTTAAGCACACACCAAGCATTGGTCTTTGTTATCACAAAGGAGTTATATTTGAATTAATTGGCTATTCCGATTCGGATTATGCCGGATGCAAAGTTGATAGAAAAAGCACATCCGAAGGGTGCCATTTGCTTGGTAGATCACTTGTGTCTTGGTCCTCCAAGAAACAAAATAGTGTGGCTTTGTCCACCGCCGAAGCGAAATACATTGCCGCAGGTGCTTGTTGTGCACAAATACTTTACATGAAACAAACTTTGCTAGACTATGGTGTAGTTCTAGAAAAAGTACCTCTTTTGTGCGACAATGAAAGTGCTGTAAAACTTGCAAATAATCTGGTTCAACACTCTCGCACCAAGCACATAGATATCCGCCATCACTTTATTAGAGATAATGTTGCTAAAAATAATATATCACTAGAAGGTGTAAGGACCGAGGATCAATTAGCGGATATCTTCACTAAACCGCTAGATGAGGCAGCATTTTGTAGATTGCGGAATGAGCTCAATGTACTTGATTTTAGTAACTTCGCTAAAAGATGAGCTTGTGTTGTCCCTTGCATTGCCTTGTAATATATTACATGTTTACTTTATAGCAATGCACATAGGGCTTATCTAACATGGTTAAGATAACCATCGAAAAGCGTGTGAAGAAGCTTAACCTTGGATCAAACTTGACAAGCAACTAGATTTACTTTTAAGTTTTGCATATGCATGAATATTGTTTGTCGTTTATCTTAACTTGCCCTCTTATTGCCTATTTTCTTAAAAAGAATTATAGTCTCAGGCAAAATATTTTAAAAAACTTGAGGGTTTGAGAGAGGTCACTCACATCAGTTCCAATTGGTGTTTATTTGGATCTTATTTGGGTTGTGACTTGATTGGGAACAAGCAGCACGGAGGTTAGTGAAGATTTGCTGGAAAAGGAGTGACCGAACGCTGCACCGGACTCTGATGTCCAATGTCTGGTCAGTTCACAGAAGGTGAACAGCTGCTGAGCAGGAGTGACCAGACGCTGAAACAGTGTTTTTCCAGCGTCCGATCAGGAGGAGCTTCAGCGTCTGGTTGATCAGGAAGACTTTAAGGCTAGGTGACCGGACTCTGGCTGCGTCTGGTCGGTGTCCACCGGACGCGTCCGGTCACGATTCCAGAGGAATTGGACCTCTCTGGAATCGACCGGACGTTGGGTGGTAGCGTCCGGTCAGTAGATATCGTGCGGCATCAGGTTTCTTTCCTGTTTCCTTCTCTGTCACGTCGGGGGACCCTTATATTAACCTAATCTCGTCGCGCGTTTACCCTAATCGCTGACATCGCCATGCCTCCCTCGTCCCGAGCCACCGCAAGCCCTAGCCGCTGCGCTGCCTAGCTCCACCACCGCCTCTCACACGCGCGTCTCGGCCAAGCCACGCTCCCGAGCCGTCGCGCCAATGTTCGCAGCTCCCCACTCCGCAATCGCCACCGGTGCTCGCAGCACCACCACGCCCTGCTCTGCGCCACCCAGCACACCGCCGAGATCCACAGCTGCAGTGCTGTCCACGTCCAGCGCTAGTAAGGCCTCGCTGTCATGCCCTAACCCACATTGCTTCGCTCGTAACCTAAATTGATTTCAAAGCATTGTTCTCCATTGCATTCAGGTCTATCGATTCACTGCTCATCGTCAACCCTAACTCTTGATTCGGTGGTTCCCCGCGTGTCGCTTATCTTTTCGGATCGCCGGTTCGTCAGGTAGCATGCCCGTGTTTCAATTTTGTACCTAAATTGCTTGCTTCCTAGGGTTTCGCATCTATTAGATATATCGTATTTATTTGTATACACATCTATTCCATCATGCAGCGAGTCGGTGCCGCTGACATCGTGTGGCAGTTGTCAGTTAACTCGGGGCCAAGCTCACGAGTACGGAACGAGGCCAAGCCTCGAAAGTGTTAGTGGACAGTTGATCTTGTCAGCGGCAGTGGTTCTAGTCAGATCAGATGGCTCGCACCAAGAATGTTGGTGGTGGTCTAGGAGATGATGATCGAAGGTCTCCGCCTCGCTTACCTACAGATCCTAAAGGCGAGGCGACGGAGAAGATTGCATCCAAGAAGCGCAAGTACCCAGATGTAGAGACAGCGAGAGCAGCTACAGTTGCTAAGGCAGCAGACCATGCCGAGAGAGGAGGTACTCGCAGTGGAGTTGTTATTTTAGATCCGCTTCCACCAGGAGCTATTGCTGGAATCGAGCAAGTTGAGCGCCTTCATGGTTGTCCACCTGGGACTGTCATGGTCGCCGGACGACGTCATGTTCTTGATGAGGTTCTGCCTCAGGGGGAGTCCTAGCCGGAGCCATAGCAGCAGCCCCAGCCAACAGAGCAGACTCAGGAGGATGAGCAGGCTGAGGAGGCCAAGGAGACCGAGCAGGCACCCCAGCCGCAGCTACACCGCTCTGGTCGTACCCTTGTTCCAGTCTCATCGAGGCCGCCGACACAGCGGAGGGGATCACGTCCACCGCCCAGACCACAGGGTCCACCTCTAGTGACCCACCTTGACTTGAGGGCCGCCACGGCCAAGCAGGTTCGGCAGTTGAGGTTTGTAGAGTTGGAGGTGTGGTTTCCTCCGAGGAGGGATGAGAGAGCATCTAGGGGATTCTACACACCACTCCAGGAAGATTTCTACAATGCATATCTGAACAGTGGAGCAGTCTTCATATCTTAGAGAGTCTGTAGCATTGAGGCCATAGTAGCGGCAGCTGGAGAGGATATTCGCCCCTACCTTGCATATCTGTCGGGGCTGACAGATTTGATTAGATGGATAGGACTATATGTTCCATCGTGGGTTCGTCAGTTATATGCTTCTCTTTTTGTTGACCCGCACCATAACTTTATTCACTTTGCATTCCGAGGCAGAGATTACAGACCGACAAGTCAGAGGGTCAGGGAGATACTGAGGCTATAGGAGCAGCCAGTCAAGTTACATGAGGTCTGTTATGGACAGACAGAGCCTCCCAGGCGTCCTCATGGTGGTTTGGTGCCCCCTACAGTTCTTGTGCGACATTGCTTTAAGGAGCCTTTTGGCGAGGGCTCACGCAGGAACCCCAGTGATCTTACTCCGACTGCTCGAGTTCTAGAGGCTATTATGAGGAGGACACTGCTTCCTAGGTTGGGATACAGGGAGGGCCTGACACGTATCCAGCTATAGCTTCTCAACGCCCTGATGCAGCAGACAGTGTTTGATGTTTGAGATTTTATTCTGTCTAAGATGGAGAACACGATAGCTGAGGGCTTCAAGGGTCGTAGGCAGCTACCCTATGCTCACTGGATCACTTTCATCATCCTCAAGGCAGTGACAGTTAGGTCACCAGAGATGGTTGCGAGTATAGAGGTGCCACCACCGAAGTTCCTCGCTTATAACATGGCATGCAGAGGATCGGCATAGCACTCCACAGTGCACCGGTCGGCCTCGCCGTTGTCCAGATATACCGTAGACTGCAGGCAAGAGGGATGAGATTATTAGAGGCATAGCAACTACTAAGGAGGAGCAAACTTGAGGCACAACAGAGGTGAGCGAGCCTAGTGATAGCTCGGAGACGATGACTACCACCCTATTCCTCGAGATGCCTCCACGCAGACATGATGCGAGGTTTCAGCTCCAGCCCGCCCACTGCACCACGACGGACCCCGCTTTGATTGCTATCCTTGAGCGGATGCAGCAGATCGAGCTAGACAGCTCAGAGACCACAGCGCCAACTTTGCATTTGCCTCGCTCACAGATTTAGTTCCAAATGACAAAGAAGTTAGTCCTCCAGCAGCAGCAGCAGATGCATCAGCAGTAGTTACTCATGCAGCAGCATCTTTTGGGATTCATGTAGCATGTAGTGACAGCCATTGGGGCCCCACAGCCACAACCTTCACCCTAGATTGGTCAGCCTGCTACCACTATGACGACTCTAGCAAAGATGCCCAGTGGGCTTTGAGTCGTGACAGCCTCCACTGGCTTGCCTCTCCCATAGTATAGGTGTCCCAGTGGTTATCCTTGCCAGTGGTAGCCCCGGAGTTCACACCGTTTCAGACGGGCTTCTCACCGGATCAGTCACCCTCGCTATTTGTGCCTGACACGTCAGTCTCCAGGAGTCTTAGAGCATCTTTTAGTGAGTTGACAGGGATGCCTACACCGCCACATATGCATGCCCCAGGTCCTTCTACAATAGCTCTCGTCGCTGTGACTACTTAGAGGCTCCCTTCTTCTGTCGCATCTTCAGATCCTATGATGTACATACCAAGAAGATCACAGCAAAGACTGGCCCCTACTCAAACCTAGACCATTTCAGTGATGCTTCCAGCCACAAAGGGTCAGTCAGCACAAAGCTCAGGGTCAGATGATGATGGCGCTCAGTTCCATCTTGCTCCTCGTACTTCAGCGCCCGACTCGTCTGCTGCAGCCCCGCCGACCGGCCCTTAGGTTTTGGTGTTTGTCGCCAAAGGGGGAGAGGGTTCGAGTATGTAGACTCAGGGGGAGCGACTTTTAGGGGGAGCCTAGTTAGCTATTAGTCTATTATATACATTTAGAGTTTTATTTGTGTGATACACTATTACTATTATGCATTCGTGTGTTTACCTTCATGCATTAAACTATATCTATGTGATAGTGATATCTACGTGATTGTGATATATGACATGTGTGCTCTCTACTTCATAATTATTTATATGTCATATCACTTGTGTTATGCTCATTTGTCTTGCTTTCGCGTTTATACTCCGATGCAAATGAGCTTTATTACTTGTACTCATGCTTATTTCATATCTTTTGAGTACATTATGTTGGCTTGGGTCATATAAGCTTGCCTAACTCTTTTATTCTTATTGATAAAAGCTTATATGATCCAAGCATGATAAAAACCTCAACTCTTTCACATACTCGAGGTGGTATTGTCATCGATCACCAAAAAGGGAGAGATTGAAAGCATCTAGGCCCCTTGTTGGGTTTCGGTGATTAATGACAATATAAGATTACTATGACTAACATTTATTTTGTAGAGGCAATTAAGTTAGGTCATGGTAATAGAGATCGATTGGGCAATCATGGATGTCATGCCTCTACGATGGAAATCGTTTAAGTTTTCAAAGGATGGACGACAAGGTTAAGGATGACTAGTTCTAAGTGTCGATTGGAGTTGAAGAGACACTTAGAGTAGTTTAGGACTTTGTTTTTCCTTTGGCCGTACTATTAAGGAGGGTATGGAGGGTAGCTTGACCTAGGTGAGTCTAGTGAGTTAGGTGTGGTGCACACTTGCTAAGTCTAGCACTAGGTAGCTCCAACAAAGCCCTTAGATCATATGGAGCAAATTTCATTCACATATGATCGAGAGTTGGAAGTGAATGGAGGGTCAAATACTGACCGGACACTGGCTCCGGTGCGATCGGACGCTGGCTGCAGGGTCCGGTCAGTTCATTTGACCAAGGAGATTGCGTCTGGCGCGACCGGACGCTGAGTGGTCGAGTGACCGGATGCTGAAGACCAGCGTCCGGTCGACTCCAGTAAGGTTCCAAAGAAGAAATTCTGCGACTGGACGCGTCTAGTCAGTACTGATCGGACCCTGGGGGTTCAGCGTCCGGTCGAGTACAGTAAGGTTCCAGTGAGGGATATTTGCGACCGGACGCGTCCGGTCAGTGGTGATCGGACCCTGCCAGCGTCCGGTCAGCACTTAAACACTGGTGTGCGGGTTGAACTGACCGAAGCGTCCGATCAACATGACCGGAGCGTCCGGTCACCCCACAGAGGCACATAACGGTTCGTTTTTCAGCCCATGTTATAAATAGAAGCTTCACTCGTGTGTGGAGTCACTTTTGCTCATTCCAACAGCTGAGAAACACGTTTGTGAGTGCCAAGAAGAGCAAGATCCTAGTGAGGTGATTGAGATTTGAGAATCCCAAAGAGAGCCCTCATTAGTGAGATCAAGAATAGCAAAGTGTGCATCCATCTTTCTCCCTAGGCTTGTCGTGGTCAAGTGAGAGTTCGTGCTTGTTACTGTTGGTGATCGCCATCACCTAGACGGTTTGGTGGTGATTGGAGAGCTTGGTGATCATCCAGAGAGCTTGTGGATGACCCAACTCAAGTTGTGAGCGGTTGTGGGTGATTCACCGCGACGGAGTGTCGAATAATCAACCCGTAGAGAGCACTTGATCCTTGCGCGGATCAAGGGGAAGCTACACCCTTACGCGGGTGCTCCAACGAGGACTAGTGGGGAGTGGCGACTCTCCGATACCTCGGCAAAACATCGTCGTGTTCCTCTCTCTCTATTTACTTTGAGCATTTATTTTGAGCAATTCAATACTTGTCTTTACATTAATAGAATTGCCATGCTAGAGTAAATTTGGAACATAGGTTGCTAAACCTTTTGTGCGTTATATTAATAGAAACACTTTTCTGGTCACAAGGGGTTAATTGAGCTAACTATATGATTTAATTATTGCAAGAAAATTTAGAATTAGCCCAATTCACCTCCCTTTTGGACATCTTGATCCTTTCAGCCGGACCGGCCTAGGTCACGGGGATATGAGCTCCTACCTCTATTGGGCTGGGCCGAAATCAGCTCCTACTTGATATATCGGTTATTTCGGTTAACCGAGACAGGGAACCGAATTAACCTAAGCCCGTGTTTAGTTGCAAAAAAAGTTCCAAAAAAGTGCTACAGTATTCATCACATCGAATCTTGCGATACATACATGGAGCATTAAATGTAGATGAAAAAAACTAATTACACAGTTTGGTGGGAAATTGCGAGACGAACGTTTTGAGCCTAATTAGTCCACGATTGAACATTATTTGCCAAATAAAAATGAAAGTGCTACAGTAGCCAAATTCCAACTTTCCCTCAACTAAACAAGGGCTAAATTCAGTTCTTCAAAAACAGGAACCGAACATGGAACCAAATTTTTTGATTCTAGTTATTTTGGTTCGGTTTTCGGTCGGTTCTCGGTTAATTTTGCGCTGGGTTACCTGCCTGCCCTGCCCTGCCCCGACGGTACGTATGGTATCGATGCTTCGTCTGCGTGCTGGTGCCTGCTGATCGCTTCCGTGAGGAGGAATCAGGAACATGTGTGCCATGCTAGGATACCGGGCCGGAGAGTTGCACTGGCACTGGCAGGCCCCAAAACCAGTTACCCAGATGCCAGATGAGCTGCTGCTGCCACGCCCCAGTCTGCAGCGCAGCGTGCCAGCGACGCGAGCCAACAGCATGTTCGGGAGGCCATATCGTATCGTGGATTATTTACTACTGACTGATTTGGTGTGAAAGAAAAACACTGTTCCCAGCTGGAAATTTACGATCATTTACGAACAAGCGAACAGGATGCAAACTGCTGCCCCCTCCCCGCTCTGCCGGTGCCAGCCTAGTCGTACATGACCATCATCTTCTCTCTTCATGTCACGTGGGAGCGGGAGGTGGCGGGCGCCAACAGGCTAAGTTTATGGTTATGGACTATGGATGGCGAGCCCCATCGGTGTCCCTCCCAACGTAATAGACACAAATGAAGTGAAGTAATCGCTTAGGCAATCAAATCTTTGCTTCTTCCATGACGCCAGCACATGGCCTCGTGGAGGTGGAGCCGGCCGGCCGGCCGGGTTCCTTGGTCCTGGCCTCCTGGCAGAAGCAGCCTGCGGGCTCCGTGGGGCGCACGATGACCGGACCAGACGAGAGACGACGACGACGACCTAGCGCGGTGGCATTCCCGATGGGAAGAGCGATGATGGATTGGGTAGCCCAGCTCGCTTTTTAAGGTACCCTAGCTAGCTAATCATAGAAAATTGGGCGCAGCTGTGCTGTGTGCCTGTGTGCATGGCCCGGCGTGGAGGGGATAGCGTCCTGCTGACACGTCGCCTGTGTCTGTGCAACGATGGGGCAGCGGGCACGGGCACGGGCACGGGCGTCGCGTTGGCAAATTGGCAACGCCGGCGGGGCTGAAAAAGGGAGATTCTCCAGCGAGCCATCGCCGCGCGCCTTGGGCTTCACGCCGCACGCCCGGCGGAGCAGATCGTACGGCGAACCGGCAGCAGCGCACGAGTGCGTGCGGTGCGGTGCGGGGTAGGGGTACTCCCGCCCGCCGAGGCACGCGCCTGCCACCACACCACATGAGACGGCGGCGTCGCATTGCGCTTCGCACTCGTCGAGTCGACCTGCAGCAGCTTGTTCGTTCGGTTGGCTGGTTCGTATCGTTGCTGATTCGTTTATGTGAGAGAGTGGTACTACTAGCTGGTTTGCTGCTACAGTAGCCATAGAAGAGGGCTGGCCAGCCAGCCCAGCCAGCCCCAGCCCAGCGAACGAGCGGCTGGTGGTGCTGGATGGCTGTGGCTGCTGGTTCTTCGTCTTCGTTGGCAGACAACGCCGCCCGTCGTGCTGACTGTACTCCCACCAGCAGCAGGACCACCACCGAATCCACTCTCTGCCACCTGCCCCGGTCGACAAGACCCTTCGCGTAGGCTGGCCTGTCGCGCGTGCCGACAAACCACGCCCGCCTGCATGCCCGGCCGAGGTCGTCAGTGTCACCACTCACCACTGAAACTCAGCATGTTCGTTTTGCTGGGCTCGTTCATTGCTAGATCGTGACGAAGTACTGCTGGCTGATTTGGTGCAAGAGAAAAATATTGTACCGGCTGAAAATTTATGATCATTTACGACCAAGCGAACAGGCCGACTAACGACCCTGGCCACTGCGAGAGTACTCCTA
Organism: Miscanthus lutarioriparius; assembly: GCA_904845875.1. NCBI lineage: Eukaryota > Viridiplantae > Streptophyta > Magnoliopsida > Poales > Poaceae > Miscanthus > Miscanthus lutarioriparius. The sequence goes on from CAJGYO010000005.1 coordinate 3,631,274, forward strand.
CAGTAGTAGTACACGCCAAGCCAAACGTGACCCTGGCCGTGGCCGGGTCGGCTCCCTCGCCTCGCCTTGCTTTGCTGGATGTGTTTGGCCGGCTGGCCGGGCGATACAATTATCGGAAATCCAACAAGTGATCCACGGCGGGCCGATCCATCCGGTGCGTGGGTTGCACAGTAGATTTTAGATTATTTCGGATAATTCAATAGTGTTCTGTAAGAGAGAATAAGCTGAACTAAGCTGGAACTTAAGCAGCCGAACACGCCGAGACATTAAAAGGCGCACAGTGGCTGCCGTCCACGTCCTGCAACTGCAACACCAACGCGAAAAAGGCAGAGCAGAGCAGAGCACCGCAACAGTGCTGCCCCGGCGGCCTCCACAGCTCCAATCGGGCGCGTGCGTGCGTGCGGGTCCCTTGTTCCTTTCTTTCTCTTCTCCGTGGCCACTTTTGCCGCGGCACGGCAGCGATCCCCAGTCCGTGCCATTGTTGCTTAATTACGGGCTGGTCTCCGCATGTGGTGCTGCTTAGCTATCTCATTCTCCTGCATGCATGCTTCATTACGCCTTCTAATATTAAAAATCTAGGGGCTCTAAATTTAGTGATGCCCAATTGGCCATCATCAGTGAGTCAGCCAGTCGACGAGCCCGTGCCAGCCTTAAGCTGCCCAGTTGTCCATCCGTGGCTGGAACGAGGGTCCGTCGATTACGACAATCCACGCGACAGGATTCATTCCCACTCAGATCTCGCTCCGTCACCCTCGATCGATCTGGTTCAGGCTCTAGCTCGCATCTACTAGCGCTGTGCTATCCTCTAGCGACTAGCAGCACGTTGTTTCTCACCTAATCTAAACAAAGGCTGGATTGGACAACCAGATCGATCGGATCGTCTAGCTGAACTGACAGTACCGCGGCCGGTTCTAGTTCTAGGCTGAGCTTACTTTATTTATTAGTAGGAGAGAAGAAGAGACAGGACACGTTGTACAGTTGAATTGATCTCGATGACGATGCATGCACACTCATTGTATCTCCGGGCCGGGCCGTTTTTTTTATATAGATATGGAGTATTTTTATAAATATATCTGTGTGCACATCGATCGGGGGCCGGGTGGTGATACTGATCACGACAAGGGTCTATGCTAGTGTTTAGTATTTATATGTTCCCTCCACTCGACGACGAGGCGGTCGCAAAGTTTGGCGAGTTCAGTTGCGAGCCCGATAACGATGTTTGCAGCGGTTGCTATAATAACACTTACTACCCGAATACGACACTTGCATTGCATCAGCAGGACTGCTGTGTGTAGGAGGAGTAGCTGAGAAGATCGAAGTGGGTGTCAGCGGTAGCCGGCCCACCGTGGAATTCTACGTACTCCACCCCAAGTCTCCAACTCCAACAGAAAGAAAGGGAGCACGGTGAGCACAAGCACGCGGCACGTGCTGTCGAACGACTGGTCCGCGGATGCACGGGCGGGGCAGGGCAGGCAGCGAGTGGAGTGAGTGGTACGAGGCGGCGTACCGCTACCACAGGAATGGAATGGTTGGGATGCTTTGGTTGTTTACCGCCGCTGCCTGTCACGTCGCCGGCCGCGCAGAGTACGACCCCACCGACGACGGCCGTGGGGAGAGGATCAGAGGAGTCGCGAGAGAGCCGAGCCACGCAGAGAGCTTTCTCCCGTTCCCAGTTCCCACAACCAACGAGTGACACCGCATCGCAGCGCGGAAAGCCAGGCCGTGGTCCGTGGATATCAGCATCGTCATGACTCATGATATAAAAAAGAGCATCTCCAGTAGTTTAAAAATAAATAAATCAATAAATCTTCCAAGTAAACAAAGTTGGTACCATACAGTATTTGTTAGGCTTCTTTCACCATTTCCAAAATCTCGCTTCTAAGGCCTTGTTTAGATACCCTCAAAATTCCAAGTTTTTTCATTATCTCTCCATCACATCAATTTTTAGCCGGTTGCATGGAGCATTAAATGTAGGTAAAAAAAATAACTAATTGCACAGTTTAGTTGGAAATCACGAGATGAATCTTTTAAGATTAGTTGATCCACGATTGGACAATATTTACCAAATAAGACGAAAGTGCTACTATTTATCGGGTTGAAATTTTTTTCAATCTAAACAAGGCCTAATTATATAAAAAAAATTAGTCTCGCCACAAGGATGCGACGAGTCAATCTTTTTCATGCCTAAAAATACTAAGATGGAGAGTGAGTTCTGTAAACTACTCCTTCCATTTCATATTTCAACGTGTAAGTTATTCGGTCTCTTTTAGGTACATAGCTTTTCTTATGCATCTAAATATATATTATGTCTAGGTACGTAGAAAAAACCATGTATCTAGAAAAAGTTAAAACAACTTATAATTTTAAATAGCGGAAACATTAAAGATGCTCTAAGGGACTGACCAAAACAAAATACTGTCTTCCACAAAAAATTATAAAATCTTGACATTTAAGAAGTACATTAATCAAGATTCACAAGGTTTATAAAACAAATCATATCAAGATATGTATCTTCAAATAAATTTATTGTAAAATTACATTTCAAGATTAGTCTATATCATAAATATTGGGCTTTTCTACTCCTCTCATCCCAAGTGAATCAACTTATAGAGCTTTCCTTGTTTTTATTGAAAAGCTTGATCACATTAGGAAAATAATATTTGTGATAGCAAATCAGTAAGTTAGATACTCCATTCGTTCCAAAATATAAGTCGCTATGGCTTTTCTACTCTAGTAGTCTAGGTACATAACTTGTACCATGTATATAGACACAGCGTAGTACTCCCTCTATTTCAAATTATTATACATTTTGGCATTTCTAATCTAAGACATAACTTATATCTAGATACGTAGAAAAAAACGTGAATCTAAAAAAGCCAAAGCGTCTTATAATTTGGAACAGAGGAAGTATATAGATGCATAATAAAAACTATTTATCTTGACAAGACAAAATGACTTATAATTCGACATATAGTACAACATTAGATATAATTACATATTATGTTTCTCTGCCATATATATGAATACTCTTTTATAGAAACCGATGAACTTTAAAAAGGTAACTTAGGATAAATTTAGAGGTTAATTTATTTAGAGATAGAGCAAATTTAAATTTAATTAAAAAAAAGAGATTTACGTCCTTCTGGGACTGAAGCAGTACCCAGTAATAACAGGAAAAATAAAAAATTATAAAATAAACACAGAAAAAAAAGGTAAAAAGCTCCATTCCCCTCCCTCCACAGCTCCTCCCTCTCTCTCTCCTCTCCCTCTCCCCTGACTCCTCCGCGTCGCCATCTCTCTCCCCTCCCCTGCCCCTCCCACCTCCCCGCACTTCCAAACCCCTCGCCCCCGCCGCCTCCTCTTGCCTCCGCCGTCGCCGCGCTCCGATCCGGTCTCCCGCGGCCCCGCGGCGCGCTCCGAGCTCGTCGCCCCGCGCGCACGCGAGCTGCCCTGCCCACCTGGACCCGCGCCGGCGAGCGAGCCCCCCATTGCGCCGCGCCGCCTCCCACGCACGCGGCAGCAGGGCGTGGGGAGCGAGGCCGGAGGTCCGCGCGCGCCTGGCCGTCATGGGGCGTTGCCGGCGCCGGGGCTGATGCGGAGGCCGCTGCCATGTCGGACGTCTCGTCGGATCTCGGCGGCATCCGGGCGGGGCCCGTGGAGCGTGACATCGAGCAGGTGCGTGCTGCTAACCCTTCTCTGGGTGGATCTATTTCCCCTCCCCCCGTCCCTGGTTCTACTGCGGGTGCAACTGAGATGTGGATGGGTAGATCATCATCTATCGCCTACCGCTTACGTGCTCTCCTGCTGCGTGTCGCGGATAGATTTCCCCTCCCCCCGTCCCTGGTTTTACTGCGCGTCCCAGGTTCTACTGCGGGTGCAATTGTGGTATGGATGGACAGATCATCGTCTATCGCCTACGTGCTCTCCGCCCACGTGGCGCGGAACTTCAGGCCAGCTCGCGCTCTTTGTGCGCAGACGTGAAATGGTGCCTGATTCCGGCGGAATTCATGGGCGTTGTTGCTGTAGTTTGCTGTTTTCTTCTTCTTCTGTGCTACAATGAAGCTCAGATTGGATATTCCAGGTAGCTGTTCCCCTCCCTCTGCTGAAATTCCGGTAGCTAGGAAGGTGGTTGACTTATTGGGCGTCCAACCACTGATTCAAGTGTTTGGAGGTCAAGCTAGGACTATTATGCTTCTCATTCCCTGTTTTCTGGAGCTGAGGGGATCAGTCATAAGTGGATGCTTTGGTGAACATAAGATTCATTCTGGGAGCAAGGACCATTAGTTGATAGTTTAGTTCTTTCACTTGCATGCTCGTGCCTTTTCCTCTCGCTGTGTTGGCCTTGGTGCTGTGCTTGCCCATTCTGTTGTAGCTGCTACATGGCACTGAAGTCGAGCGGGATTTGACGGATGTCGCATTGGGTTTCGTGGATTTGTGAAGAATTGTTTGGGGATGGTTGCTGTGGCTTTGTGGTTTTGTGGATTCCAACTCCTGTGAGTTTTGAGAGGCATGTCCGACCATACACACAAATGGACAGTTTAAGCTGATTCTACTACTGTAGTCCTATACTCCTATTTTTGGCACCAAGGAGGGTGTTGCAGTGTGGGGGGCTTTGGAATCAAGCGATGAATGATTTGTTTTTTTCTGTATGTACAATATATGTCCAACATTCTGTTTGTGGCAAACTTATTAGACAGAGAGTGAAGATAAGGCTGGATTAGGATACTTGAATACAACCAGCATGCTTCAACTGATTATTCTGACAAGCGATAAAATGACATTTTCATTTGTTCGTACTCAATAATGCATTTCACTTTTTTTGCTATTAAGGGACCGCATTTGTCATACCAGATAATGTGCAACATAAGAGCTGCTGGGGGCACTGATCAAAACCCTGTTTCAGTTTTATAGTGAGATGCTTCATAAGCTTCCTTCCAAGTGCATCTGACAAGATGCTAATAATACAAAGTAGTAAAACAAAGGCAATACAGGAAAAGGTCATGCATTAACTGAAAATATCACAATCATTGATATATTCTTATCAAATCAGCAAGCTTATTAGTGGCTGTAGTTGCACTCACCACTAGAACTAGACTAGTGTGATAGGGGTTATTTTGGTTTTATTCTTTGTTGTGAATAAAGGAAATCATAAAAGAAGGGCACACATATCAGTCTGATGCTTAGTGAAAAAGGTCAATATGCAGAATGAGCTGTATGGCATCAGTAACAAAGCAAAAGTAGTAAAAAAGCAAAGGAAAAGTAGTAAAAAAAATGTTTCATATTGTATATTGAACCATTAGCATCTTATGGCACTTGCCTTTGTACGTGTCTAGTGTTATGTTCCATTATTATTATTATTTCATTAATACTATAAAACCAGTGATTTACCTCAGGTCTGTTTTATATCTTCAAAATGTGAAGTATGGAAGTTGCATGCTCCTGGTTGCTTGTTTTTTTTCCCATATATTGATGACTTGGTAAGTTGATATTTAAGGCTTGACAGCATCCTTCTTTGCAGGCCATCACTGCTCTCAAGAAAGGAGCATACTTGCTGAAGTATGGGCGTAGAGGAAAGCCCAAGTTTTGTCCATTCAGGTTATCCAATGTGAGCCTTATTTGGACTCTCCAACTTAACAGTGTTTCTGTGCCTTCACAATCCTTTGGCTTATATGGTGTATTTTATACTTTTTTGACTCCTTCAGGATGAATCTGTACTGATATGGTTCTCAGGGAAAGAAGAGAAACATCTAAGGTTGAGCCATGTATCCAGGATAATTCCTGGGCAACGGACTGTAAGTTAATGTTCTTAGGAGGCCTAGACTCATTTTCAAGAAGAATATCCTGTCTAGCAATTTCTCTCTAATAATAAGTTGCTTTGGTCAACAAGCTTCATATTAAAAATGTCTTTATTTTCTGGTGATGTTTGCTTGCCAACCCATATGGATGGACTTAATAGCATTTCCAAAGTGCTTATTTTTCACGTTAGCATGGATAAATAATTTTGTGAAATTGAAAATAACTAGAACAACTCTTCTATATGTATATATGTCTTGCTACTTTTGATGCCTATACTAAGGAGTTTAGAATTCGTGTCAGGATACAATTGAATTCCATTGTTAATGAACAAAAACCATATGTTTTCTTTAGAAGTATTTCCATTTTCCATTTGTGGTGAACTTGGTTGTCTGACTTTACTAACTAGACCCTTTTTTTGGATAATTCAGGCAATTTTTCAGAGGTATCCACGGCCTGAGAAGGAATGCCAGTCTTTTTCTCTAATTTCACATGATAGGTCATTGGATATAGTAAGTTGTCCCTGGTTCATATTTTATATGTTTTGTCTTTGTTGCCTCTGTTGCTACAACACACCCCTCCCCTCTTACTCTTAGTTTTGTATTCACATGGTGACATGATTTGTTTTGTTCATTAATATCAGATATGCAAAGATAAAGATGAAGCTGAAGTATGGTTTGCTGGGCTGAAAACACTGATTTCACGTTGCCACCAAAGAAAATGGAGAACTGAATCTAGAAGTGATATCCTTTCCTCTGGTGCAACTAGTCCGAGGACTTACACACGACGGAGTTCTCCTTTGAGTTCACCTTTCAGCAGCAATGACAGCATCCACAAGGTATTACTGTCTCCATTGTATTAAAATCCTACCTAGATGGCTAGAAGACTAGAATAAAACATTCAATTTTCAACCCTTAATTGTGCGGGGAAGGCTCTTCATAGTTAGAAGCCATCCTGTTTTCATGTTGCGGGTTTAATCATCAATTTCTCCACTCAAATCATTGTGGAAGCACTTGTTTTCACTGATGTGTTCAATTAGAGCAGGAAGCCTTGCCAGAAATTTGATGACACTAGAGTGCAAAAGGCTAGAAAGGAAAGATCTTTTTGTGTCAAATTGCTAGTGTTCTTAATTACTTTTAATGATTTCTCCTTCCCTTCACATTACATTATATGTCCTCTTTTGTGATAATTGCCATTTATTTTTTAAAATGATGTGTTATATCAGGATGGCAGTGACAATTACCGACTCCGTACTCCATATGGGAGCCCACCAAAGAATCGATTGGAGAAGGCATTTTCTGATGTCATGTTGTATGCAGTTCCTCCCAGGGGTTTCTTTCCATCAGATTCTAATGCTGAATCAGTCCATTCTATGTCTTCTGGACACTCGGATAACACAAATGGGCACCCCAGAGGCGTCCCAATGGATGCTTTCCGAGTCAGTTATTCAAGTGCCGTTAGTTCATCTAGTCATGGTTCTGGTCATGATGATGGTGATGCTTTAGGCGATGTTTTCATATGGGGAGAAGGAACCGGGGAAGGAATTCTTGGCGGTGGTGGTTCAAGAGTTGGAAGCTCCTCAGGTGCAAAAATGGACTGCCTTGTACCAAAACCATTAGAATTTGCCGTGCGACTTGATGTGCAGAACATATCTTGTGGAGGAAGGCATGCTGCACTTGTTACTAAACAAGGTGAGATATACTCATGGGGTGAGGAATCAGGGGGACGGCTTGGTCATGGTGTTGATTGTGATGTGTCAGAGCCAAAACTTATTGATGCTCTTTCTCATATGAACATTGAGCTTGTAGCATGTGGCGAATACCACACTTGTGCTGTTACACTATCTGGAGATCTTTACACATGGGGGGGGATGGCACATTTAAATTTGGGCTTTTGGGTCATGGAAATGATGTCAGTCACTGGGTACCAAAGCACGTGAATGGACCATTAGAGGGTATACATGTTTCATCAATTTCATGTGGACCTTGGCATACAGCCCTAGTAACTTCCGCTGGACAGCTTTTCACATTTGGTGATGGATCATTTGGGGTTCTGGGCCATGGAGATCGTGAGAGTATCTCGGTCCCCAGGGAAGTTGAATCTCTCAAAGGGCTACGCACGGTGCGGGCAGCTTGTGGTGTTTGGCACACTGCTGCAGTTGTAGAAGTCATGGTTGGGAATTCAAGTTCTAGCAATTGTTCTTCTGGTAAGATATTTACATGGGGTGATGGTGATAAAGGTCGCTTAGGTCATGGTGACAAGGAACCAAAACTTGTCCCAACCTGTGTGTCTGCTTTGGTGGAGCCCAATTTTTGTCAGGTTGCTTGTGGGCATTGCTTGACAGTAGCCCTAACAACTTCTGGGCATGTGTATACAATGGGCAGTGCTGTCTATGGTCAACTTGGGAATGCACAAGCTGATGGTATGCTTCCTGTGCGTGTTGAAGGGAAGCTACACAAAAACTTTGTGGAGGAGATTTCATGTGGTGCTTATCATGTGGCTGTATTGACTTCTAGGACTGAGGTATACACATGGGGAAAAGGTGCAAATGGCCGGTTAGGTCATGGCGATACTGATGATAGGAATACTCCTACATTGGTTGAAGCACTGAAAGATAAGCAAGTCAGAAGTGTTGTTTGTGGAATTAATTTCACTGCAGCAATATGCATTCACAAATGGGTATCTGGAGTTGATCAATCAATGTGCTCAGGTTGCCGTCAGCCATTCAACTTGAGGAGAAAACGTCATAATTGCTACAACTGTGCTCTAGTATTTTGTCATTCCTGCAGCAGTAAAAAATCTCTGAAGGCTTCATTAGCACCTAATACAAACAAGCCTTACCGTGTCTGCGATACCTGCTACAGCAAACTGACAAAGGGACTTGAGACAGATATGCATTCTTCAGCGAAGCGGGCTGCTACTGTACCGGGATTCAGTGATACAATCGAGGAGGATCTGGAAACAAGGTCAAATGCTCAACTATCAAGGTTGTCGTCAATGGAATCTTTGAAGCATTTAGATAGCAGATATTCCAAGAAAAATAAGAAGTTTGAATTTAATAGCACCCGTGTTTCCCCTGTGCCTAATGGGAGTTCACATTGGAGTGGACTAAACATTTCAAGATCTTTCAATCCTGTATTTGGATCTTCAAAGAAGTTTTTCTCAGCATCAGTTCCTGGATCTAGAATTGTTTCTAGGGCAACATCACCTATTTCAAGAAGAGCAAGCCCTCCACGATCTACAACACCAACACCTACTCTGGGTGGCCTAACATCTCCAAGAGTTGTTCCCAACGATGGCAAGCCAACAAATGATGCATTAAGCCAAGAGGTTCTGAATTTGAGGTCTCAGGTACACATTTTGCTCCACATTTTTAATGCTATTTGATTGATATGGTGATATTTGTATTTTGCTTTCAGTAGTTGACAATTTAAATCTAGTGGAGTTTTAGTTGACACCGGGCTCGATAGAGAGCAGTGCTTTTGTGTTGTTATACTGAACTTTTGATTCTAAATTCTAAAAGATAGGTTACACATTTTTTACGCCCTGCAACCTTGCACTGTAGACATATATACCCTTTTGTTCTGTAAGAGTAACAGAGTATGGAGAATGGAAGTTTATTAAATTTTAGCAGATTGTTACCTGCCTACTTGATACTAATATGGCAGACATATTGTCCTTGGAGTTTCAAGATTTGAACCTCCCTTTTCCTTAAAGCCAAGTATCATCAGAACGAGCGGACTTGCTGCTCATGTAGTTAGCTCTTGACTTACAGGTGGAGAGTCTTACCAGGAAGTCTCAACTCCTAGAAGTGGAGCTGGAAAGAACTACCAAACAATTGAAGGAAGCTATTTCCATTGCCGGTGAGGAAACTGCAAAGTGCAAGGCAGCAAAGGAAGTAATCAAGTCACTCACTGCACAGGTAAAGTCTGCTTACTGTATGGGCTTGCAATTTTGTCTCTTTTTTTATGCCCACATGTAATTTACCGTTCAGCCAGGATGTATATCCCATATTAAATAGCTCCATGTTAGTATGTTACAACCAGGATACGAAACTTGAATAAAGCAGTTTGTTTTAATGGAAAATTGAAGGCTTGAACAATTTCGAAATCAATTATTGGCTATAAGATTCCACATTTAAATGTGGCCCTGTATGTCCATGGCTAATGGCTAATAATAAAGGGGGAAAAGAGCTTTGTAACTCGTGCCACTTATGACAGCTATCATCTGATGGCCAACTCCATTCTTTATGTAACAGTTGAAGGGGATGGCAGAGAGATTACCTGGAGGAGCAGCCAAGAACACTAAGTTGCCACCTCTTCCTGGAATTTCCATTCCAAGTGACATTTCGTCCATGGCTACGGAGAGTGTGGGCAGCCCAAGCAGCTCTGGAGAACAAATCATAAATGGTCATAATGGATTGCTTGCTTCTAATGGACCAAGTTCTGTTAGGAATAAGACGAGCCATCAAGAAGTAGGCAAGAATGGAAGTAGGCCGCCTGATGCTGAATCTTGCCATGATGCTGAATGGGTAGAGCAAGATGAACCAGGTGTTTACATTACTCTCACCGCGTTGCCTGGAGGCGCCAGAGATCTCAAGCGGGTTCGGTTCAGGTAGATGCATTTGAATCCTGCTCAGCAGGCAACTTCTATTGCTAGTGTCCAACTTAAATTACATCGTGTTCCTGTTGAATTCTCATGTGGTTCAGCTCGTGACTTGTCATTTCTTCTTTTTTTCTTAAAATATAGCCGGAAGAGGTTCAGTGAGACACAAGCAGAACAGTGGTGGCAGGAGAACCGGGCGAGGGTATACCAGCAGTACAATGTCCGCGTGGTTGACAAATCAACCGCCAGTGTCGACAATGACATTGCGGCTAACTGACACTAGATTGACCTGGAGAAACATACTTGATTACAAGCGGAGCTGAGGCCATGTACCCTACCTACGTGAAGGCTCTCTCGTCAGTCAAGCTGGGTTGCTAACGTGGCTACCATTTTACCTAGCCCCTTGAGAAGAGGTGGTTTCCGCTCCCAGGAAAACAGGAAGGAATTTTTATCTTCGGTTTTACATAATTCTTTACTCTTACCCCCCTTCTCTTTTCTCCTTGTGTGAAAAGTAGAGTGCTTGAGCAGAGGTAATGTAAATGCTTAGTAGCAGCAGGCGCTAATCTATCTTGTAAATGCATAAGCAAGCATCGATTTTAGTATGTCTTGGAAAATTTCCGATATGATTGCAAATGCAAATGGCAAATCTGGGCTAAGTGGTGATGTCTCTGACGTTTGTAGTAGACCTGCAGCTCAGATATGCATAAATCTGAAGCAAACGTCTCGAGGGGTTAACACTGGAAGTAGGAAGTCCCGACTGATTGGCTTAACCAGACGAGAGCAAAATGGGGGTGGACCCGTAGATGTGTGAAAGTATAAAACAAGGTGTCTGCTAAACCAGACTCTAGACATTAGCTTCAACTTAAATTGCTCATAAGGTTAGAGTACTAAACAACAACACGCGCGATACACCGATCATAAGTTCAGTCACGGCCGTGAGCAGAATTTGAGTCCACACGGCTGTGAGCAGGATTCGAGTCCAAATTCCGGCTAATATGACAGCTGACACAGAAGTTCTTCCACGGTTTAAAAACTAAGTCTCGCAGCTGACACAGAAGTTCTGGCTAATATGACGCAGCTGATAGAGATTTCATCACAGATAATGCTCGGAACATGGCTTCTTGAACTGGGAATACATCGTTTAACAAAAGGAATTGGAGTTATTTACACGATAGAATCCCGATCAACACTTGTTTGGAATCAAGAACCAACTGACTTCCAAGCAATTTTTATTACTATTGCAAAGGGAATGATCAAAGAAGAAACAGAAAAATCAAGAATTTAGTTAGTGCTACCAACAACCAAAATGGGCTGCTGCTTTAGATCCTGTCTACACAAAGCTGAGTTGCAACAGATAGCTGCTTTCAGCAAAATCATGGAGGCTCCGATGAGACCGGCCTCCTTCATTGTCAGTGCTGCCTGTTCCTTTATTCACTATTTTCTGCAGGCGCTAGAATCCTGCAGACAAATAAAGCACTCAACCACATGTAAAATTTGACAATAATTTGGCATCAAATGTCATGAACATGTCATGCACACAAACCTGCAGAAGCTTAAGCATTTGCTCTTCAACAGTACCACGCATAGCCAAAGTTTCCACATGTATTGGACGCGTAGCCCCCATTCGATGTGCCCGACTAATAACCTGTTCCTCCATACTGATCAGAACAAAGAAAGTGCAAGCGTCAGTTACAGATGATACATGATAATGACAGTGATAGCAAATATCCTTTTCAGAAGTATGACAAAATGACAAGGGCACAGCATTGGCCAATAAATTCACACTTCACATTATATTTACCCTATGGAACCATAATGATTGGTAAATACAATGGAACTAATGCAGCTGCATTTTAGTTATATTTACCTCCTATCCCATATTGGTTCCATGAGAAAACATGAGTCACAAAACTCAAATCAAGCCCCAGTGCAGCAGTTCCATCCATGACTAAAGCCATACACGTTGGGTCCTCCTGGAACTTCATTAGTGCACTTCTCTGCAAAGAATTGCAGCAACATCGAGATAAACCTTAAAATATGTTTCAGATATTTGCCAAGGAGAGTTTACTTGTATTTTTGCCAATTAGGAAGGTAGTTTTGTACTCCATTCCAAATTATAAGGCATTTTGGCTTTTCTTGAACATTGCTTTTAGACAGTGTATATCTAAGTGCATAACAAAAGCTACGTATCTAGAAAAGCCAAAACGTCTTATAATTTGGAATGGACGGAGTAACATGTGAAGGAGTAGTGGGAACTAGGAGGCAATTGAGATACTAGAGTGGTAGAGATCAGAAATTTAGAGATCAGCAATTGAGATACCTTACTAGCTAGAGGCATCGGACTATACATTCCCACATATATTATTCCAGCAATAGTCAGCTGAGCAGAAAGGAGATCAATCGTCAACTAATTTCATATAATTATAAAGAAAGATCAAGAGTATAAGCATTTCAAACTAACCTGCTGTTCAATCACGTGAATATGCTCTAGAAACTGAGAAAAAATTATAACTTTGTCAAACATTGCCTGTGGTTGATAAGATGGTGTATTAGCATGACCAACACTATTGGTTATGTTATTCCCAGTTTCTCGCAGACTTCTTAGCTTCTCAATCAAATAAGCAACTTTGCTGCTAGATGTTGATTGCCAATCGGGATCCCAATCATCCTAAAAATTACAAAAGTACAGAAACTTATTTTCAAGAGCACACAAAGTGGATAAAAATGGACAATATAGCACAAGCACGGACCTGCTTATATGAAGGCTGCAACTCGATTAGATCCTTAGGCACTGGCCACTTTGGGTTTGGATTTTCTGGCCTTGCACGAGTCTCAGGAGACTGCATCTCATAATGATTACCACAACCAGGTAATGTGCATTTTTCACTATCAAGAGCTACACAGTCAAGGCACAAAAGATGTCGACAGGGTGTGATAACAGGCAAGCGACACCAAACTCTACACCTGAAAGCAATATGAATATTTGAATAATGGAAATACTGTGATTGATACATATATGATCTTATTACAAAAGCTCCTGTACCTGACACAACTGGCACCGTTTAAAAGAGAATATCTTATCAACTGATATTCATCTGAAGAAGGATCAAGGCCATGCTGCACCAATTCATCCATTGTTTCCTGTATATCCTGACCTGCCTCGGCTACTTTGATGTGCCCGGCAACACAGCAAGATAAACGGACATTCTTCAAAGTAGTAGCACGGAATTTCCACTGCTTGGGGTTAAGAAGGGATTCTACATGAGAAGGGTCATTCCAATCAGCCATCAGTATATTTCGGCGTATAGTAACTACCAGTTCATTGTAACTTTTTGCATGCCCCTCATTGAAGTCTAGGTAGGTTATCTTCTTTATGCAAGGAGGAATATTTTTCAGGTCTGCTTTTCTTGCACTAATCATAGTCCTCTGAAGCAGCTGCACAAGACGAACACGTCCCTCTTCCATTTGTGCCTCAAAAGGCCTATGGATCCCTGAGTCCCATGACTGGTAGTTCTCACCATAAGTTTCATCATGAAGAAACTTAAGCATGGGGTGAAGATGAGCAACCTGACTAGTTGGTGTATTTGGTGTAGGTGTACCAGTTAATATCCACCTATTTGATGCAACCAAAGCGACAGCCATCTGTAACTTGTTTGTCAGGGCAAGGCTGGAACCTAGTGTGTGCCCTTCATCCAGTATAACCCTGAACCAATGGATCTGCTTTAGTGGGCTTCTCTTCTTTGGACCCCATTCTGCACTTAGTCTGCTGAATGTGGTTATGACAATGTCATAGTCCCAAGCAAGGTTGTGAGCAGATGGCTTTTGTGGTCTCCCACACAAAAACATTAAGGGTATCCAATGACACATGACGTTGTATCTGTGTTGTCCAGTGATCAATTAAGTTAGCAGGCACCACTATCAATGTGGCTGTAGATAAATAAAATCTAGTTGAATCCAGAGGTTTTTCAAGAGCAGCTCCAAGTGCCGCCGAATCAAAAGATAAATCATCAAGCATAGAGGGATAGTACCAGCGAGTCACACCTTTCTCAATCTTTCTCACAAGGCCAAATGCTTGGAATATCTTGTAATATGGACGAGCACCCTTGCCAGTAGTTGCACGTGTATCTAGAACTGGTCGAGTCAAACCAACAAATTCCATCTCAAGAAGTTTTGTGGGAGAAAGTTTTGCTAACCATAACAAAGCCTTCTTGGTTTCTGAATTGATCATAGTAACATTATCTTTCAATATGTTTGTGAAAAATGTCACGTTTTCTTCATTTCCAGGCAAAGAATTTTTCTTGTAAAATCCTGGCAAATAGGTTATCTTTCTCTTAAAATCCCAGGATTCCTCCGGGGCAGTGCATTTCTGTCGTGTAGGATCAGTGTTCATAGTGCAAAACCACACTGTGGTAGAATCAAGACTTGTTCCATCGGATAACCTTCGCCACTTTCTGCAAGCATCACACTGAACCCAGGTCTCACTTAGCTCAGAGCTGGTGCCAATCTTCCTTTTATTGCCAACTGAAACGTCGCTGTATGCATCCATGAGGTTTTTCCTAACTTGTCTCGTGTTTTTAGTGAACTTCAGTGTATGCGTGGCTGGCATTGAATGCACTTTGCTGTGTGATGACGATGGGGAATTATCGATCGCAGCATGCAACATTACCTTAGTTGGATCAGGGCTCAGTAACCTACCTCTCTTTCTTGAAGATCTGGTACTGCAGACAGAATCATCTGGACTTTGATAATCTGTTATCACATCCTCCCCCAAAAGCTTTTTTGACACAGACGAAGGGCTGTTTCTATTAGAAGAGCAGCTGGCACTTAATTCATAGTAACCACATTTTTTATCTGGCTTATGCATGCACCAACTCACATCCACCCCTTGTGGAGGGTACGCCATTGTTCCTTGGGTTTTCAGAATCAGAGAGAGTGTGGTTACTGTCTTCCCTAACCCAGGTTCATCACAAAACATACCTCCACAGAAATCATTTATGGTTGGAGCATCACCGGTAGATATTTCAGCAGAGATAACATTTATGTAGAATGGGAAACCATCCTCAGTGCAGAATTCCTTGTACAAAGGATGTGCTAGGACATGCACGTTCTGCTCTCTCTTCAACATCCATTCGACAGCAGCCTCTTGATGGGGGAAGAGCTTAAGCTTCATGCAAGGCATAACAGAGGCAGCAAGAGTCCTAAGATGATGACAGGTTGCTGCCACTCTTATCAAATCTCTGGGTTTAAGTAGAATTAGTACTTTATGCAATACATCGTCAGGGACAGACCAAATACCCAGTTCCAGTGCTCCTGCATCTGGTATTATTCTTGCTACCTGCATGTTCTTCTCCATCCTAACACCAGGGAGCGTCTTGAAGATTTCATGCAGGTCAAATGACTTCTCTTTATTTGATATTGATGCTATCTTATGGTCCTCGCAACCAAGCACGTGACAATCGGTGCAGCTCCAAATGGATCGGTCATCACAGTGTGTATTGTCATGAGAAGTCCAGTCAAAATCAAGCAAACGTTTCCTAGCATCCCAGTTGCAACTGCCAGTCAAAAAAAGGGGGTTAAACTCAGAGGAAGGTTGACAACAACACAGGAAATATTACTGACATAATGAATAGTTGTCGCATTGCCCAACTCTCAGGATTGACATATCTTAGGTCTCTGAAACTACATTTTTGGAAATAACGAATTAAAAAATTAACAAACTCTATAATTGCAGTTTTGCTCAAATTCACATAATATGCATGGCCGGATGGAAAATTTGAATAGGGACTTCATATGGAAAAAATAGCCATATCTATTTGTGGTAGAGGTACTGGCATTAACAAATCAGGTAGTGGAAACACCACAACATGTGGAACCTATTACAATTTACAAGGTCTCATCACATAGTCAGAAGGGAAGCAACTAATAGCCATTTACAAGATCTCAAGAATCAGGGGACAGGAAGTACCATTAAAAAAATTATAATGCTTGGGAATAACTTACTAATATCCCATGTACTCCCTCCCTTTTTTTTTGGTTTGATGCCGGTTAGTTGAAATTTGGAAATTGAATGGAGGTAGTAGCACGGATATGTGTATCGGTATTAGATGGATACAGATACACCAATGTTCCAAAAAAAAAACTCTAATATGCTGATACATTTTAATATATCATTGAAAATAAATAATGTATGGCACAGACATATGTAAAAGAGAGTATATCCACAATAGGGAATACGAGGAAAGTACGAGCACTAATAGGCCACAATACTACTAGCAGCCAGCCCACTAATTCAGTAGAGCCCAATCAACTCAATAGCCCGTAAAGCAACCCCCTCCCCTCTCTCCTCAACCCCTAATCTACCGTCCTCACTAGATGCCTCCTCCTCCTTCCCAACTCCACTGAGACGGAGCAGCGAATTGGGCACCGGTGCCACCCCTTCCATATAGAGGTCTACTTGTATGTGGATCGAGAGTTCGGTGCTGCCCCTTCTAGATCAAGCTATACAGTTGAGCGGTGAAGAAAGCTGTGATGCCACAGGTGCCACCAGAGCTGACGGGGATGGGAGCAAGGGTAGTGAGGCCTCATGCGTTCTCCTCCTGCTCTTCCTCTCTCCCTCCTTCCCTCCATGATAGTGAATTTCCTTGGGTGCGTGGATAAGTATGGTCACGTATGGAATTATCTCATATTTATTTCCCTGCCAATAATCGGCGGATACATATCCAGCGAAACGTGTCCGATACGGGATAACCAGATAAGAGGTCACCCCCACGTACACGTGTAGCATAGCCAATGTCCCAGAATATTTTTGCCCAGGCATATGCCACAGAAACTGCTTATCTTTTCTTTTCCTGACCTGTGATGGCTCGTGTTGGGTTTCACCTCAGCCTACCCCAACTTGCTTGGGACTAAAAGGTTTTGTTGTTTTTGTTGTTGGAATAGACCAGAAAGTGACCATAGCAGTCCAAACTCCAAATAGTAAAAAGAATAATAATAACCAGCATCGTTCCTGAAACAGGGTATTATATCAAAAGCCTTCCTTTGCAAGGTTTCAGGCATATCATGAATGCTTGAAACGGTTGAAAGGACAGATACATTATGATTTGAAGTTTTTCCCCTCTGAATATTCCATCTGATTATACACACAATAAACAATAAGTCCTACATACTAGCTGGCCTAATCCATTGAGAACCCATGCCCTCCTGGCCTCATCTCAATTGCTAACGTCCCCCAGTCTCACCAGCCGATGGCCCTTGCATCCCTAACTTCTGCTGTTGCCTTCGCTGAGGACAGGGACATGCAGGATCTTCACCATGTCATCTAGTGAGGAAGATGCCTGTATTCTAGGAACGTCGACCACTAGTTAGTAGTATTCAATTGTCACCTCATGTATAAGCTCATGCTTTTATCATGTTTGTTCATATTCAGAGCCTCAGAGGTGAGCATTTAATGGTGCAATTTTATTTATTCAGATTTCCTAGGACCAGCTCTCCAGATTTCAACTGTTAGTTGTTTTGAAAAGCTTTGAAAACACATATGCCAGCAACTCTAGATCAGTAAATCCTTTGCAACCGACAGGCACTTGGTTAGTAGTAATTACGTTATACAGAAAGTCCCAGAAAGGAACATATATAATACAATCGAGAAGGACCCAGAATTAAATTTAAGAGACATGTAACCTTGATAAGCCCCGTAAATAAAAATGATATAAACATCAGTAGCCCCTACGCAGTCAGAACTCCAAAATTTGGGTGCACAATGCAGGGCACATGACGCCCCGCCCTCAGATAGACACAGACGGAGGAGACGCACCTGACATGCTTGAAGACGGCGGCGGCAGCGGAGCGCGAGCGCGGGAACTGCCACCCGGACCACGCGGCGACGGGCAAGTAGACGTCGATCAGCAGGACGGCCCTGGCCTCCACCTCGGCGCCGTCCCCTTTCCCTTCCCCGGCCCTCCTGGTCACGACCCGCAGCAGCGTGCCCTCCACCTCCACGCAGCGGTTCGCCACGAGCGTCCTGAGCAGGCGCACGACGCCGGGCGCGCGCCACCTGGGCCGCCGCGGCTGGGTCCCCACGTCGTCGGGGAGCGGCGCTAGGGCCACGGCCCCGCACGCGGAGAGAGTGCACGGGGACAGCGGCGGGATCGACGCCGCCGCCGCGACGTCCCCGCCGGGGATGGACACCACGGCACGTAGGTAGCCGCTGAGCTTTCGGCGCTCCGCCGCCGCGGTCATTGTGAGGTGAGGATAAGGTAGGGTTAGGTATCTTGCACCACCATGGAGCGAGGTGGGTGCTGGCCGTGGCCTCGATGCCCGCTGGAATGCGGTGGCGGGCTCGGCTTCCGGGCGGTGGGGACTGGAGCGGAGATTACGACGAGGAGGAGAGGGGAGGCGAGGCGGCGACGAGGAGGAAGGGAACGGGCGGGGTCAAGCCTCAAGCGTAACGGGCGGGATGTGTGGGGTCGGCTGGAGTCCGCGGTTAACGGATCGGATCTGACCTGGGTGGGGATCCGAACTTTGGGCTTCGATCGAATCGAATCCTTTTTTATTTTGGGGCGGCAGCTAACTGTGGGCCGTTTTCGAATTACGTGGGCCACGCACGACGGTTTACGGCACACGGGTACGGAACGAGTTCCATTCCACGGACGTCTGCAGTTTTTTTTTAATCCCACGGACGTCTGCAGTTGGCACGTCTCAAATTTCACACGGTGTCATCAAGGGCAAAATTACCGGATTGATCATCGATCACGGATGAGTTAATTGGATAAGAAATGCAAGGATCTGCAGTAGACAATGTCCATATACTCCCATTAGTCACTGACACATTTGTTTTTTGCAAGGACTCTACTCACTAACAAATAATGTTAAGAGTGTTCTTGACGCCATATATTAGTGACAGGAAGGCATATCTTGGTACCGTCACCGACACACATATTATGGAAAATCATGCGAACTAGGTAGTAATATTGATCTAGAAGAATCTCAACGTACACTTGAAATAGCCATGAGGCTAATTTGAGTAGAGCCTAGGGTACACAAGAATTGGTTGGAATGAACTATTTTTTCGGCTCCGTGGTGTTGAGCCAAGGACGCGGATTTGATTTACGTGTCTAAGGGTAAGTAACCTATACTACAGACGCATTTCAGACTTTTAGTGACACATCTGTGTCCGTGATTTATGTCTTTTAAAGACCTATTTTCTAGGAGCCAACATATCAGAGACGTGTTTTGGCTACACGTGTCCATGATCACATATCACAGATGCGCCTCGATTTTGATTTCGCATCACTAAGAGCCGGTGTCTGCTATTTGTTTTTTTTTACATAGTGGAAGCTAGCTCGACGAGAGAAGATATGATACAAGTCGAGGTTGTGAATTGCAACCCCACATCCAATTGAAGACAAGTCAAAGATTTTGTTGATTTACAAATAGAAGGGAGTTACATCACATTATATGATGGAGTACCAAAGCTGTCCAAGCACACCGTACACCAAATAAAGGGAAAGCAAACCAGATAAAAAAGCGTCATCAGATTTAGCACGTCGGGTAAGGTAACCACACGTACGTGTCCTTGCAACAATGTAATCATCATCACTCGTTGCAATGATTACTAATTGGAGCCATGCATGTATGTACTAGCACTGTACGTGTGCCCTACTTGGGCGGGGAGAAGTTGGACTTGATGCCGTCCACGACCCCGGCGTCAGTCTGAAACGCCCGCGCCAGCACGTCGGTGGGCAGCGGTGGCGCGGCGCCGAACAGCGCGGCGGCCGCCGCCTGCGTGCCGGGCATCTGGCTGTCGAACGCGGAGATCGCCACGGCGGGCGCAGCGCCGACGCTGCGCTGGAAGTGCAGGAGGCCGCGCGGGAAGACAAACACCTCACCCTTGTTCACGGTGCGGGTGAAGAGCCGCCCGCCGCCCCCCGCGCCCACGGCGGTGGCCACGAAGCCCACCTCCAGGGTGCCCTCAGCGACGAAGAGGATCTCCGTGGCGCGCGGGTGCGCGTGCGGTGCGGACACGCCGCCCCACGGCGCGTAGTCGGTGCGCGCCATCGATACGCGCAGCGTGTTGAGCCCGGGGACCGCCGACACGTCCGCCGCCGTCACCGCCGACCCCGTCGGGTTGCCCGTGTACACGTCCGCCGCCGTTGCTAGACCGCCGAAGAAGAAGTCGTCCGCCGTCACGTTCGCCTCCGGCTTGCACGGAAACCCGTTCACACGCAGCGCTGTATGTACATATATGCGAGACAGCGAGAAATCAGATGATCAATAAAGGAAAATTCTAGCAATGCATGTGCATGGGGTGGTCACTTACGCCCCTTGAGGGATTTGTAGTCGGCGACGCAGATGTCCTGGAGCATGTCGGGGTCGCCGGCGAGCACTGCAGGGGCGGCGATCACGAGGAGGCCGACGACGGCGAAGCAGGCGCCGAGGAGAAGGGCGGGGAGCTTGAGCTTCTTCATCAGAGCCATGTTTCTCGTGACGATGCTTTTTGTAGCTAGCTGAAGCTGGCACAGTTAGCTGTGTATACTACACGTGAGTTAGTGTGAGCTGCAGTAGCTGGAGTAGGTTGTTAAGGGCGTAAGGAAACTTTAGGGTTTTGTTTTGATGGAAAAGAAGGGGTAGACAGCTGCTATTTATGTATGCAACAGGCAGAGCGAGTTGGATTACAGCTTAATGAACAGTACGTACGTGACCACTTAATGGATCGAATGGAGTGCGCGCGACGACGACGACGGGTCCGTATATACGTACTCCTACGTACGTACAGTCGTACACAGCTGGGCGCTAGGTGTGATGCATGTGAGAGTCGAGATATATTACTTGTCACGTCAAGTTTCGATGAGAATGCAATCGTACGACGTACGTACGTGTGTGATCGTCCCGGCCGGTCGTTTTTATGCAAATTTAATTTTGATTGACACGTATATGCGTGGATCCCCGGCTTAATCCCCGGTCATAATTAATAACTCGAAGTTTTTGTATAACAGTAACTTGCACGTTACTATATACTAGCAAATATACACGTGCGACACACACGTGTTTCTAAAAGCTATTTTAAATGCAATGGAAATTTTAATTAGATTATCAGTGTACAATAAAGATAGATGGCGAGTGCTCGTTCGATTTTATTTATTCAGATTTCCTAGGACCAGCTCTCCAGATTTCAACTGTTAGTTGTTTTGAAAAGCTTTGAAAACACATATGCCCGCAACTCTAGATCAGTAAATCCTTTGCAACCGACAGGCACTTGGCTAGTAGTAATTACGTTATACAGAAAGTCCCAGAAAGGAACATATATAATACAATCGAGAAGGACCCAGAATTAAATTTAAGAGACATGTAACCTTGATAAGCCCCGTAAATAAAAATGATATAAACATCAGTAGCCCCTACGCAGTCAGAACTCCAAAATTTGGGTGCACAATGCAGGGCACATGACGCCCCGCCCTCAGATAGACAGACGGAGGAGACGCACCTGACATGCTTGAAGACGGCGGCGGCAGCGGAGCGCGAGCGCGGGAACTGCCACCCGGACCACGCGGCGACGGGCAGGTAGACGTCGATCAGCAGGACGGCCCTGGCCTCCACCTCGGCGCCGTCCCCTTTCCCTTCCCCGGCCCTCCTGGTCACGACCCGCAGCAGCGTGCCCTCCACCTCCACGCAGCGGTTCGCCACGAGCGTCCTGAGCAGGCGCACGACGCCGGGCGCGCGCCACCTGGGCCGCCGCGGCTGGGTCCCCACGTCGTCGGGGAGCGGCGCTAGGGCCACGGCCCCGCACGCGGATAGAGTGCACGGGGACAGCGGCGGGATCGACGCCGCCGCCGCGACGTCCCCGCCGGGGACGGACACCACGGCGCGTAGGTAGCCGCTGAGCTTTCGGCGCTCCGCCGCCGCGGTCATTGTGAGGTGAGGATAAGGTAGGGTTAGGTATCTTGCACCACCATGGAGCGAGGTGGGTGCTGGCCGTGGCCTCGATGCCCGCTGGAATGCGGTGGCGGGCTCGGCTTCCGGGCGGTGGGGACTGGAGCGGAGATTACGACGAGGAGGAGAGGGGAGGGGAGGCGAGGCGGCGACGAGGAGGAAGGGAACGGGCGGGGTCAAGCCTCAAGCGTAACGGGCGAGATGTGCGGGGTCGGCTGGACTGCTGGAGTCCGGGGTTAACGGATCGGATCTGACCTGGGTGGGGATCGGAACTTTGGGCTTCGATCGAATCGAATCCTTTTTTATTTTGGGCCGGCAGCTAACTGTGGGCCGTTTTCGAATTACGTGGGCCACGAACGACGGTTTACGGCACACGGGTACGGAACGAGTTCCATTCCACGGACGTCTGCAGTTTTTTTAATCCCACGGACGTCTGCAGTTGGCACGTCTCAAATTTCACACGGTGTCATCAAGGGCAAAATTACCAGATTGATCATCGATCACGGATGAGTTAATTGGATAAGAAATGCAAGGATCTACAGTATACAATGTCCATATACTCCCATTAGTCACTGACACATTTGTTTTTTGCAAGGACTCTACTCGCTAACAAATAATGGGCCTGTTCGCTGGCTGGTGCGGGTGCTGGTTTGGACTGGCTGGTGCTGGTTATTTTGAGAGAAAAATACTGTTGGCTGGCTACTTTGGGCTGGCTGAAACCAACAAGTGAACAGGCTGAATGTTAAGAGTGTTCTTGACGCCATATATTAGTGACAGGAAGGCATATCTTGGTACCGTCACCGACACATATTATGGAAAATCATGTGAACTAGGTAGTAATATTGATCTAGAAGAATCTCAACGTAGACTTGAAATAGCCATGAGGCTAATAATTTGATTAGAGCCTAGGGTACACAAGAATTGGTTGGAGTGAACTATTTTTTCGGGTCCGTGGTGTTGAGCCAAGGACGCGGATTTGGTTTACACATGTAAGGGTAAGTAACCTATACTATAGACGCATTTCAGACTTTTAGCGACACATCATAGACGTGTTTTCTTAATCCGCGTCCGTGATATATGTCTTTCAAAGACCTATTTTCTAGGAGCCAACATATCAGAGACGTGTTTTTGGCTACATGTGTCTATGATCACACATCACAGATGCGCCTCGATTTTTATTTCGCATCACTAAGAGCCGGTGTCTGCTATTTGTTTTTTTTTACATAGTGGAAGCTAGCTCGACGAGAGAAGATATGATACAAGTCGAGGTTGTGAATTGCAACCCCACATCCAATTGAAGACAAGTCAAAGGTTTTGTTGATTTACAAATAGAAGGGAGTTACATCACATTATATGATGGAGTACCAAAGCTGTCCAAGCACACCGTACACCAAATAAAGGGAAAGCAAACCAGATAAAAAAGCGTCATCAGATTTAGCACGTCGGGTAAGGTAACCACACGTACGTGTCCTTGCAACAATGTAATCATCATCACTCACTAGTAAAGAGACGGCCTTTACTCCCAGTAGGAACCTCTTCTAGTCCCGGTTCCCCATTCGGGAGCAAGCATCCGAGACTAAAGGAGGTCCTTTAGTCCCGGGTTGGGAACCCGGACTAAAGGGGGACCTTTGGTCCCGGTGAATGATACCAACTGGGACTAAAGGTGCCTCCTGACATGCCACGAGGCCGACAACCTTTAGTCCCGGTTGGTAATACGAACCGAGACTAAAGGTTATTTTTTTTTCTTTTCTTTTTATTTTTTGTTTTCTTTTCAAAATAGGTTTTCGAAGTCGTATTGTACGCTGCTAATAATACATTTATATACGCGTATAGTATGTTTCGGTTCAAGCACAATAAACGTATTAAATGACACAATTCAAGCATAGAACTCTCTCTCTCTCTATATATATATATATGCACGCATCATATATATATTTAAATGCATGCATGCATATGTGTATTTTACATTATATTATTTTATATGTATATATTACAAAAGATTGCAGTTGTGGTGATATAACAAGTTTCCTCTCATCCTCTAGCTTGGCTTCCATGACAGTGTTGGGTCGAAGCAGAACTCGTCCTTGGAATCGATGACCTGGTCATTAAAAAATCTGGCTATAGACTCTTGAATTGCTTTGATTTGGTCTTGCCGTATGACCTTTTCCTCCAACCATCGAGCCTACGGATTTGAATTAAAGGAAAATAAATTAATATATATACACATATATATATAAAGACATAGTAACACAATTAATAATAATAATTAAATGAATATATAGTGTATTTTTAACGTACTTTGAGTATCTCTGTAGGAGTTCTTTAGGAGACCTTCTTGATAAACTTGCAAACATAGTAACCACAGTAGTTGTTCCCTTGTTCCTGCATCAGACACCACTTTACGAGAAAAAGATTTGTCATCCAATCTGGTGATCCGGTGAAAGCTATATGTTTAATTAATAAAGATGATGCGATTTAGGGGACTTACTTTCAAAGGGATTACATTCAGTGGCGCTTTGCATTTTCCCATGTGTTGCTTCTCAATAAATGTTTTCCAAACACTGCCCAATAAAAAATTTGCCACGTCATCAGATATAGTTAATCATCATGTTGGTGTGTATATATAGTTGCTAGAGATACCGAAATTACCTCTGGATAATATCTATCATATCTTGGTAGTCTTGTTGTGGTTTTCTCATCGAGTCATAGATTATCAAGTGACTTTTCACCAGATCGATGTCCATCAATATCCAGTGATTGCTGCATGTGTTTATAGGATATAACGCATAACACTCATTAATTAACTAGAATCAACATACGAGCCATTAATGATGATCAACATTATTAACACTCACTTGAAGTTGTAGGGAAAGAGTATATCCTTCTTGTGGCGTTGGTTCACTAAGAAGTTCATGAGGTTACTCTCTGACTCAGACTTCCAATTAGGCTTTGGAGTAACTGGGTCTTTGAATACTATATGGGGATCAACAAAACCAATTTCATTGCAGCCTTCCTTTCTGCGCTCTATCTTTGTAAATCTGCATATATATAATACTTGTTAGGATAATTTATATGCATATACACACATATGATGAGTTTAATAATAGATCAAAAGAATTATTACTTACAGGCAATAGCAGCTAATGATAACTTTGTCTAGAGAGGTCAGGTGGCATAGTTGATGAAATAATACAAAGTCAACATACATAACATCATCGCCACGGAACCAATGTTCGTCTCTAATTCTGACACCAACGTAGAAGTCTCCACCGGTAGACGCCTGCATGTACCACTTGTTTAGTAGGTACATTTGCGTCCCCAGATCACCTAAGGTTGAGGGTTGTATAGACTTTGGCCTAGTACAAATTTTTTTCTTCCAAATATCAACCTCCGCCGCACTCTCAATGTTTCCATCACCAAACATCTGGTAAAGGTCGAGACCAGTCTCTTCAATAAATTCACCAAGGTGATCCAAATCGACATCCGGAGGTATGTTTGCCTGATGCATTAATCCTAAATTCGAACCATATTCATTACCAACAACTAGCGGGGGGACTGATTGGTGCGATTGTTGTCCGAGTTGTGCAACTCCTTTCCCTGCCCGCTTCTTTTTCTGTGCCGCCTCAATTGACTTGGTGAGAGTGCGGTCATAGTCCGTTAACGTTGCTTTGGACGGCTTACGAGATTCCCGCTGTTGTTGCTGGTAAGAAGCCACCTTTTTTCTTAGAATATCTGGAGCTACAAAGAAGTACGGTTTTTTGGGTTTCTCCTTGCTTCTTGATCCTTTTTAAGTTTGTCATAGAATCTGGACATATCTTTTTTATATGCATCAGTTACTTCTTCCTTCTCTTCAGATATTATTTTGGGAATAGCCCTTGGTTTCACGGTGGCTTTCTTTGCTGGCGGGGACTGGTTCTTCGTTTGTGGGGCTGGCCTCTTGCTAGTACTTGGCTTCTTGGTAGGCGGGGGCGGGGGAGGCATTGGAGACCTCCTTGGAGGTGGTGGCAGCGGCGTTGGAGACATCCTTGGAGATGGTGTGGATGCAGCCTCGCCTTCCAACACATTGTCATCGTACATAGCACTATGATGATCTGGCGATTGAACAATTGGATTTAGATTGGGGGAGGATCTGCTACAAAAAAAGGAATGACATATTATTATGAGCAGATTGTTAATTATTTAAGCCAATATAAATTAATGATGTAGTGTTTTCATCCGCACCTATGGTGATGTAGTTCAGGAGGAGGTGGAGGCGACATCCCGGGAATAATGATGTAGCGCTTGCGCCATAGAATGAATGTCTTCTCTGCTTCTCCTAGAGTCTTCTCGCCATCACCTCCAGGAATGTCAAGAGGCAAATCACTAAAACCTTTTTCAGCTTTATCTACCGAGATGGTAGCATATCCTTCTTGGATTATATTCCCATGAATCTTTGGTGTCTTGGTTCGGTCGATAGGATTAACAAGACCGATAGCCACCTTGATTGTGGAATTCCCCTTCGGAATGTGTAGCTCACACGATGTACAAGGTTCAGTGACGTCATCCACAGAGAAGCGCAGTCCTGTGTCCCCTTAATTTGGTACCTCCATGGAAGCGCAGCTGCTTTTCAACTGAGCACTCACTGATGCCTGCTTGCTTCCTGGCTCTGATGTCTGCTTGCTTGCACTCACTGCTATTTGCACTTGCCTTCTGATTTCCTCCTGTATTCTCGCTTTAAGGTTTTTTTCCCGCTCCTGTGCTTCACGCACCGCTTCCTCCAACATCTAGAGCAGTTGTGCCTCTTCTTCCTTCTTTCTCTGGCGGCTTCTGTAGGAAGGTCTGTCCTGAGGGAATCCATGCTCCCACGAGACACTTCCTTTGCCTCTAGTTCGGCCACCATATTCAATAGTCCTGATGGCGTATGTCAGTTCATCCTTCTCTCTGTTGGGTCTGAATGCACCACTAGCAGTAGCTCTCTGAGCATAAAACAATCTTTCTGCTGCTTCTTGCAGTCTTGCGTCATAAACGCACTTCCCTATCTCCTGGTCCAGTGTTCCCCCATGAGCGAAAAACCAATTCTTTGCATGCTCTCCCCACTCGAGTGATTCTGGTGTGATACCTTTGGCAAGAAGGTCTGCTTCCATTTTGTTCCACTTCTTAATAGCAGTCGGGTAGCCACCTGATCCCAAGTTATGGTGGTATGTCTTCTGTTGGGCATTACGTTGGTTCTTTATCACCCGACTCACACCCTCTTCCGATGTCTTGTACTGTACAAACTCATCTCAATAGGGCCTCTGCTTTGAGATCGGGCCTGGGACAGTGAAATCTGGTGCTATGTTCTTCTTGACATACGTCGTGTATAGGTGTTTCTTCCAAGTCTAAAACTAGGTGGCCATCTTCTTCATTGCCCAATCCCTAACTCGCTCCTTCAATTCATCACCATCTATTATATCATCATAACCATCTGTTTGGAGCGTGAAATGTTCCAAGACATCATTCCAAATTAACGTCTTGTCATGATCGGAGACAAAACTGATATGAGGAGTATTGGTCTTCTTCTTCCATTCGCGGGTACTGATCGGGAGCCGGTCCCGTACAAGGTAACCACAGTGGTGCACGAATTTCGTTTTATTTGCCCCCCCCGGTTCGCCTGTATCCACATTGAACTCCGAGATGATGAAGCGGCCCTCCAATGGCTTTTTGGGACCTCGAACATTTTTACTCTTCGTTGTAGTTGTTGATGTCGATCCAGAGGGCTACAAAACATAAACATTATTTTTAATGTCATGAGCACACATAAGACATATGATAATATATATAGCTAATAATAAAAAATATATACTTTGCTAATATGTTGTTGCTCATTTTGTTCAAGAGCTAAGTACTGACTCCCGTCATCTGCATCCTCTTGCACGTTATTTTTAGCACCATCATCGCCGGCAACTTGAGTGCCAGTGTTGATCAAATTCATCATCAACTCCTCCTCATCCATGTTTCTCGGGTCGGCCATCTAGCTTCAAAAAACAAAACCAATATAAAGTACGTCAAATCTTTGCTTACATGTGTAAAATCTACGAACAATATGCATTATTAAATCTTGCCCCTCGGTCACGGACGCAATTCGCCACACTAGGGCGAACTGCATCGGTACTAGGGCGAATTAGGGCTATACATAAATGGCCGAGGGCGAATTGCGTCGGTGACTAGGGCGAACCACGTCGGTGACATCAACAAACGTCAATATATAGCATTGCAAACTCTACTTTGAAAAGCAATTCAATTGCCTTGATTTGCTATTTGAGAACATTTTATTAACAACTGTCAAAGTAAAATGCATAATAAGATGACATAAAAATAGGCATACAATTTTGGGATGGCCGGTCCAGTCTTAATGCATAATAAAACGCCACAAAATGGCCAGGCAATTTCTCAATTACATGTTTTGCAAAAAAATAAAAAAATTTGCACAACATCACCATCAATCCTCTACTCGTTTTCCTCTGCTCTCCTTCAGCTCACATGCCACCATCGGCCATCCCCCCATTCCCGGCCGTGAAACTCCATAGCCACGAGCAAGCCATGGCACCGCGCCATCATCCTCGCCACGGCCATGCGACCCCGCCATGCCCATACTGCGACTGGCCGCTGAATGGCGAAACCCTAGGCACTAGGAGAGAGAAAGCCGGGAGAACTCACCTCACGAATGCGGAGGCAGATCGACGGGGTTGTGCGGGCGCGCGCGGTGGAGGGCCGCATGAGGTCATCAGCGGCCGCACGAGGCGAGGCGCGGGCTCCGGTGTCACGGCGGCGGGCTGGTGCGCAGGGGAAGACGAATCGGTGGCGGCGCGAGGAAGAAGAGAGAAAGGGCGCGGCGGTGTTCGACGAGGAAGAAGAGGAGGGGATCAATCTGCGCCAGGCACTGGCGCTTATATACCAGGGAGATTTACTCCCGGTGCCAGCCACCAGCCGGGAGTAAAGGTCCTTTACTCCCGGTGAGTGTTATCAACCAGGAGTAAATGTATACCTTTACTCCCGGTTGGTAAGACGCATCGGGAGCAAAGTTTTTTTTAGCGGGCCACGAAACTGTAGCCCACCTTTACTCCAGGGTGGGCCCACCCTGGAGTAAAGGTGGGCTGCAGTTTTGTTTCCCGCATGTTTTGAGCAAATTTTTTTAATAGAAATGCAAGTCTTGTTAAATACATAGTAAATTAAATAAAAGGCATAAAATTATTTTGTTAAAAATATGGATTTTTTTATTTATTGCATATAGGAAAAATCTATAACCTAACTTTTTTTATTTTTTGTTATAATTATAAAACATAATGTAACTAATATTTATTATTTCGTTAATGCAAAAATGTAGTGTTTAATTAAAATAATTAAAGCTATTGGTTTTGGACAGGAAATTTGTTTTCACATCATTTTAACGTTAATATTTTAATTTTTCATCACTCAATATCCTAATTTAACTTTTTGAGAGAGAAATCCCACCAAACAAACATTGATTTAATTTGAAATACGACATAATAAACAACTGAATTCACAATTATTACATAATATCTCAAACACACACTACATTAAATCACTATATCATCAAGTGGGCACAGCAGTGAACTTCTTCTTTACGTATGTCCCTCGGTTATGATCGCGTCGTAACCATGGAGTGTCCTCATCATTTACCAAGATGCTAGGGTCTTTGTTCACTTTGAAGGGCAGAATTCGGTCATCCTTTTTAGAATCTTCTGACATGTCCGATCTGTCTTCAATTCATACGATGACTCTTTTCCCTGAAAGAACTATATGGTGCTTTGGTTCTTTGGTTGAGTCATTATCGTTTTTCTCTCTTTTTGGTTTGGTAGACATATCATTGACATAGAACACCTGATTCACATCCTTAGCAAGGACGAATGGTTCGTCTTTGTACCCAATATTACTAAGGTCTACTGTTGTCATTCCATACTCGTTGTCTACTGTTACCCCGCCTCCGGTCACCTTGACCCATTGGCACTTGAACAATGGGATCTTCAAAGTAGGTGCATATTCTAGTTCCCATATTTCATCTATGCGGCCATAATATGTCTGCTTATTCTCATTCGGGTCTGTGGCATCTATGCGGACACCACTGTTTTGGTTGGTACTCTTTTTATCTTGGGCTACTGTATAGAATATGTTCCCATTTATCTCGTACCCTTTGTATGTGACGATATGCCATGATGGTTGCATAGCCAATAAATACAGTTGCTCATGGATGCTCTCATCACCTTGACATTTTTTTCGCAACCAACCACTGAAAGTTTCCATGTGCTTACGCGTAATCCAAGCTTTAGTCTTTCCTGAAAACTCGGATCGTAAGAGATCCTTGTGTGTCTCAATATACGGATCTACCAAAGCGGAGTTCTATAGAACTGTGTAGTGCGCTTTATTGAAATAATCATCATCCGTACCAATATATGTTTTCCTCCCTAATGTCCCCTTTCCGCTTAGTCTCCCCTCATGTCTCGATTCAGGAACACCAATCGAGTCAAGGTCGGGAATAAAGTCAACACAGAACTCAATGACCTCTTCTGTTCCATAGCCCTTGGCGATGCTTCCTTCTGGACGAGCACGGTTGTGAACATATTTCTTTAGGACTCCCATGAATCTCTCTATGGGGAACATGTTGTGTAGGAACACAGGACCGAAAATGAAAATCTCCTTGACTAGGTGAACTAGGAGGTGTGTCATGATATCAAAGAAGGAAGGAGAAAACACCAACTCAAAGCTGATGAGACATTAAACCACATCATTCTGTAGTTTAGCTAGATCAGTTGGATCAATTGCTTTCTGAGAAATTGCATTGAGGAATGCACATAGCTTCGTGGTGGCTAGACGTACATTTGGAGGTAGAATTACTCTTAATGCAACTAGAAGTAATTGCGTCATGAGAACATGACAGTCATGGGACTTTAAGTTACAGAATTTTTTCTCTGGCACATTTATAATACCCTTTATATTCGAGGAGAATCCAGATGGTACCTTGATGTTGTTTAAGCATTCAAACATGATTTCCTTCTCCTCTTTGCTTAGAGTGTAGCTGGCAGGACGTAAGTAATGGCGTCCATCATCTGTCTTCTCTGGATGCAGGTTGTCTCTTTCTCTCAAACAATGCAGGTCCTGTCATGCTTCAAATGTGTCCTTAGGCTTTCCATTCACACCCATGAAGCCTAGCAGGTTCACACAAAGATTCTTTGTCAGGTGCATCACGTCGATTGAGCTGTGGACCTCTAGGACTTGCCAATATGGTAGCTCCCAAAATATGGACTTCTTCCACATGGGTGCGTGACCGTTAGCGTCGTTCGGAACAGGTTGGCTGCCATGTCCTTTTCCAAAGACGACTTTCACATCATTGACCATATCGAGTATATCCTCACCGGTTCGGTTGCGAGGCTTGGTCAGGTGGTCTGCATTCCCTTTAAAATGCTTACCTTTCTTTCTTACGGGGTGATTTGCAGAAAGAAATCGACGATGGCCAAGGTACACGACCTTTTGACATTTTTTCAAGAATACACCTCTAATATCACCGAAGCAGTGTGTGCATGCATTATATCCCTTGTTTGACTGTCCTGAAAGATTACTTAGAGCAGGCCAATCATTGATTGTTATGAACAACAATGCTCGCAGATCAAAGTGTTCCTGTTTGTACTCATTCCACACACGCACACCTTCTTTATTCCATAAAATGAGAAGTTCGTCAATAAGTGGTCTCAGGTACACATCGATGTCATTGCCAGGTTGCTTTGGGCCTTGGATGAGCACAAACATCATAATAAACTTCCGCTTCATGCATAACCAAGGAGGAAGGTTGTAGATACTTAGAGTAACAGGCCAAGTGCTATGACTACTGTTCTACTCTCCAAAAGGATTGATACCATCTGTACTTAAAGCAAACCTTAAGTTTCTTGCGTCATTTGCAAACTTTGGGAATTCTCTATCGATTGCTCTCCACTAGGACCCATCAGCAGGGTGTCTCAACATATTGTCTACCTTATGGTCTTCTTTGTGCCATCGCAACAATTTTGCATGTTCTTTGTTTCTGAATAGATGTTTCAAGCGTGGTATTATAGGAGCATACCATATAACCTTGGCAGGGATTTTCTTCCGCGGACGTTCGCCCTCAACACCACCAGGGTCATCTCGCCTGATCTTATACCACGATGCATGGCATACCGAGCATGCATCCAATTTCTCGTACTCTTTGCCACGGTAGAGGATGCAGTCATTAGGACATGCATGTATCTTCTCGATTTCTAGCCCCATAGGACAGACAACTTGTTTTGCTTCGTAGGTAATGGCGGGCAATTCATTGTCCTTCGGAAGCATCTTCTTTTAAATTTTTAGTAACTCTCCAAATCCCTCGTCAGATACACCATTCTTCGCCTTCCATTGTAGCAATTATAGTATGGTTCCCAACTTTTTCTACCCTGCATCACAAGTTGGGTACAACAATTTCTTATGATCTTCTAGCATCCGCTCGAACTTGATCTTCTCCTTTTCACTTTCACATTCTCTTTGTGCGTCACGAATGACCTGACAAAGATCATCAGCAGGCTCATCTTCTGCGGCTACCTCTTCTTCAGCTTCTCCCATTGCAGTATCATTGAAGCACATACCATCGGGAATAATATCATTGTCGTCCCATTGTTCTTCTTCACCTTCTTCCATTACAACGCCGGTTTCTCCGTGCTTCGTCCAACAAATATAGTTTGGCATGAAACCCGACTTGAACAAGTGTGAATGAAGAGTCCTTGAGCAAGGATATTCCACCGTATTCTTACATATGGCACATGGGCAGCACATGAAACCGTCGCGTTTGTTTGCCTCGGCCGCACGTAACAAAGAATGCACGCCGTCAATGAACTCTTGGGAGCGGCGATCAGCATTGTACATCCAATGCCGACTCATCTACATTACATGACATAAATACCATATTAAAACCTAGATCATAATTAATTATTTATACAACATGCGTGCCACCACAAAAGGTACAAATTTATGAAAGCATCGCTACAATGTAGACAATCCCAACTACCACTAAAACAACTAAAGCTAAAATACATTTCAGGAGCACAAGGATTTCGCGACCAATCTCAACTAAAACAGACAGATCCCCCGATTGTGCAACATCTTTGGACTTCTTCGGCTGGATCACTGCCTCATTAGCCGCCGTATCTGCCTGTTGTGCAAGATATTTTTGCACGAGTTCAACATACTCTTCCTCCCAGTAGAAGCCTGAACATCGTCCACTGCCATCACACTGAAATTAAAACAAAAAATTAGAACTTTAATCACAACCATCATAAAAATAGGTATAAACTAACCATAATCATTAAATACGATAAAATAACTCACATTGCGATCTGGACACTTGTAGAAGATACGACCCTTGTTGGGACCCTCCTTCTTCACTTGGTACTCCATCACAATCTTCGTCTCATCACGACACTTGCCGCATGGAATGAGAGGGAGGCCTGGCCTAAGTCACTTTGGAAACCCATGAGAGGCCGAGGACCCGGAAGCAGTTGCCATCTACTCTCTATACTCATTTTTTAATACACTATAAATTTCTCATTTTATAAACAAATAAAATTAAGAAACTATAAAATCATCTATATCTCTAAACAATGAAGTGTGCTATGCATGCTAGAAATAAAAAGTGAATACTAATTTTAAATACCTACTTTAACATTTCTTCATCCAAATATGCAAACTATAAGTTATTTTGAGGTCAAATTGTTTACAAATAAAAAAACATGCAAGCTTGAAGTTTAAAGGTTTCCAGAGCATTTAACACTACTCTGCTTGCCGAGAAAGTTGCTAGTGTTGTGTCGATTACATTTTTCATGGCCGTGGCCATGGTCATTGTGTTCTCGTCTTTTACTGCGGCAGGTAAGTAATTCATATGATATTTCCGCAAATTAACAGAAGAATGGGAGTGTACACACATAACAATCGATTATCGTTTATATTTATATATATACTACGTTTGGGTACGCTGATTGGCAGACTACTGCGACGATATCGGGATGTGTGAATAAATAACCATCCGTACTAGTTGACCTTGCTTACGTGATCATCTCGGCGAGTATTTCTCCACCGGACGGCACCGTACTTGGCCACGGAAGAGCTCCGATTCTACGAGGAAGGGAACACCGTTTTCCACGACCGTTGCCGCTCTCCCTCGTAGAATCAAAGCTCCTCCTTAACGTCCGTTACCGCTCGGCAGAGAACATGCTCGCCGAGATAAACACGGTCCGCAAGTTCAACTAGCTACTTTAACCTTCCTTCATGTAAATATGCAAGCTTAAAGTGATTTTGAGCTTAAATTGCTTACAAATGAAAAAAACCACAATAAAAAATCATATATATATAGTGAACAAAATGGGATAAGACAATGGTGAAACATGAGAGTATGAAGTTGGTAACCTTTCGAACCGAAGAATCGACGGAGGAATCGAAGAATGGATGGAGAAAGAGCAAGAACACTGCTTAAATTTGAACTGAAGCTCTCGGGCGGGCTCGGAGAGGAAGAAGACGGCCAGCAGGATTTATAGGGGGGACCTTTAGTCCCAGTTGGTGGATCCAACTGAGACTAAAGGTCACTTTTCAGTCCTGGGCGACGCCACTAGCCGGGACAAGAGCTTTACTCCCGGTTGGAGCCACCAACCGGGACTAAAGGTCAACCTTTAGTCCCGAGCGCAATATTTTCTGGGACTAGAGCTGGTTTGGCCCTTGGACCAAAGGTTTGTTCTCTAGTGACTCGTTGCAATGATTACTAATTGGAGCCATGCATGTATGTACAAGCCACTGTACGTGTGCCCTACTTGGGCGGGGAGAAGTTGGACTTGATGCCGTCCACGACCCCGGCGTCAGTCTGAAACGCTCGCGCCAGCACGTCGGTGGGCAGCGGTGGCGCGGCGCCGAACAGCGCGGCGGCCGCCGCCTGCGTGCCGGGCATCTAGCTGTCGAACGCGGAGATCGCCACGGCGGGCGCAGCTCCGACGCTGCGCTGGAAGTGCAGGAGGCCGCGCGGGAAGACAAACACCTCACCCTTGTTCACGGTGCGGGTGAAGGCCGCCCGCCGCCCTCCGCGCCCGCGGTGGTGGCCACGAAGCCCACCTCCAGGGTGCCCTCAGCGACGAAGAGGATCTCCGTGGCGCGCGGGTGCGCGTGCGGTGCGGACACGCCGCCCCACGGCGCGTAGTCGGTGCGCGCCATCGATACGCGCAGCGTGTTGAGCCCGGGGACCGCCGACACGTCCGCCGCCGTCACCGCCGACCCCGTCGGGTTGCCCGTGTACACGTCCGCCGCCGTTGCTAGACCGCCGAAGAAGAAGTCGTCCGCCGTCACGTTCGCCTCCGGCTTGCACGGAAACCCGTTCACAAGCAGCGCTGTATGTACATATATGCGAGACCGCGAGAGATCAGAAGATCAATAAAGGAAAATTCTAGCAATGCGTGCATGGGGTGGTCACTTACGCCCCTTGAGGGATTTGTAGTCGGCGACGCAGATGTCCTGGGGCATGTCGGGGTCGCCGGCGAGCACTGCAGGGGCGGCGATCACGAGGAGGCCGACGGCTTCTTCATCAGAGCCATGTTTCTCGTGACGATGCTTTTTGTAGCTAGCTGAAGCTGGCACAGTTAGCTGTGTATACTACACGTGAGTTAGTGTGAGCTGTAGTAGCTGGAGTAGTAGGTTGTTAAGTGCGTAAGGAAACTTTAGGTTTTTGTTTTGATGGAAAAAGAAGGGGTAGAGAGCTGCTATTTATGTATGCAACAGGCAGAGCGAGTTGGATTACAGCTTATTGAACAGTACGTACGTGACCACTTAATGGATCGAATGGAGTGCGCGCGACGACGACGACGGGTCCGTATATACGTACTCCTACGTACAGTCGTACACAGCTGGGCGCTAGGTGTGATGCATCTGAGAGTCGAGAGATATATATAGCCGCAAAAGGCGTTACTTGTTACGTCAAGTTTCGATGAGAATGCAATCGTACGACGTACGTACGTGTGTGATCGTCCCGGCCGGTCGTTATGCAAATTTAATTTTGATTGACACGTATATGCGTGGATCCCCGGCTTAATCCCCGGTCGTAATTAATAACTCGACGTTTTTGTATAACAGTAACTTGCACGTTAGGGCACGCACAGCGGGTCTTCAGAAGTCGTCTCTACGATGTATATTTTACAAAAAGCACCCCACCGATACGAGGAGACGGGGCCGGCGTCGTCTCGTGAGACGACGGGGAAGTCCCGTTGCCCGAGGCCGAAACACCGACTCTGGCAGCGTTGTATGGATCGCATCCCCTACTCGACCGCGTGCGGATCCCGTCTGCGCGCGGGGAGTTCAGT
Source organism: Miscanthus lutarioriparius (assembly GCA_904845875.1). NCBI lineage: Eukaryota > Viridiplantae > Streptophyta > Magnoliopsida > Poales > Poaceae > Miscanthus > Miscanthus lutarioriparius. The sequence goes on from CAJGYO010000005.1 coordinate 3,667,969, forward strand.
TTGGCCGCGCGCCGGAGGGAAGTCTCGCGCCAAAATCGTTCCCATCTCGCTGCTTCCCTGTTGTTCGCCGCCGCCTGGGACGCTTCCTTCGATCGGTGCCTCGACGACGCTCAGCGCTGCTTCCGGGCGTCCGCCGGCACCAGCTTGCCGCCGCCGCTGCACACCTCGACTCGGAGCTCGGCGCGTCCGTCCCACTTGTCAGGCGCTGGGTGCCCTCGCCGCCGCCCCGCACTTGAGTCAACACCGCGCTCTGCGCTGCTGGCTGGGAGCTGCTGGGCTCGAGGACGAGGCGGAGCTCTTGCAGCCCCTGTTCTGGGAGTTCGTCGTCAAGATGTTCAGGGAGGCCGTGCTGGGCTGCTGGCCGGAGCTCGCGACTGGTGTACGCGCTGGTGGAGACGGGGCCGGGGGGCAAGAAGTGGGGGATCGAGGAACAAGAAGATGCGCTAGTGGCTCAGGTTCAATACGCGCCAGCTCGCAGGCAACATGAACGAGAAGATCAGCTCCTTGCTTCCTTCCTTTGTTTTTGATGAATCTGCAGTCAATTGCTTTTGTCATGCCGTAGTTGGTGTGAGTCTGTGATCTTTATTGATTAGTTCTTGATAAGTTAAAGCAAAAATCAGGAAAACCAATGTTTGGATCATATGTCAAGCATTAGCAAAATTATTTTCTTCTTGGCTATTGCAATATCATATTAAACCAAGATCACTGCAGATGATATATCATTGTTTTTTTCTTGGCTATTGCAATATTCTTCTATCACATTAAACTGTGATGATTTAAAAAATATTGTAATTATGTTGCTCTTATTTATCCTTATACATTTTCTATCAAATAGCCACACAATGTTATACAAATATTTATTTATAGTTGATTTTAGCTACATGCAGAGCATTAAATAGCTTAGAGACATAACTCCGTCTGTGGGTTGTATGACCGGTCTTTATACTTGTCTGTACGATAGATTCAAGGTACTTAGAGACGGATCCCTGTCTGTGAGTTATACATGCCCTTACCATATGCTAGCAAATATGCACGTGCGCACCGCACGTGTTTCTAAAAGCTATTTTAAATGCAATGGAAATTTTAATTGGATTATCAGTGTACAATAAAGGTAGATGGCGAGTGCTCATTCGATTTGATCGGATCGTGTAGAACAAGGTTCAAATCGCTTGTTCGTTAGGATGCCTCGGCTGCATATATCGGTGCACTTTGACTTGACACCTTTTTAAAACAGCTCGTGTGCCCCTATCTTATCCTATTTGCATATTGTGTCAATCCACCCTAGTATGGATGAAGAACAAAATAATTATGACTTAAATAATAATGTAGCATTAATTTATTTAGCAGGTCCATCTAAACATAACTTAATGTTTTTTTCTTTTTTGCCCATAAACAACGTAACTTTATGTTTTTCCTTTTTGGCCTCATAAAGTAGAGGATAAAGTACATGTACATGGTCTTTTTTTTCCATTATTTCTTACAAACATGTTTAGATTTTAGTTTTCATCTTTTTTGTCATACATTATTTGGATTTAGGGGATTTTCTGTCCCTCACGCGTGAATTGTGTTATTTTGCGTGCCTTGGTTTTATTTCCACCTCCACGTTGTAGTTGCTGTTCATTCATAATATGATAAAGTAATGCAAGACGTAGAAGGACTGGTGCTCTTTTGGGCTACCTAATGTGACTAGCCATCTTCCTCACGTGTTATTTTATCTCTTCCTTTTTTGTCATATAACAAACAAAATAACATGTGTCCGTACAGAAAGTGATCAACTAGTGAATATTTGTAGTTTTGCTGTACGTTGTGATCAGAGGTGGCCTAGCACTCAATGACATAGGATTTATACTGGTTCAGGCAACGTGCCCTACGTCCAGTCTGGGTCGGTCGGTGACTTTATTCCTGAGCCCAGGTGCTCAAAGTCCATAGTGGGGTTACAAACAAGAAGGTGAAAGGTGGGGTGTATGAGAGGCCCGATCGGGTCCGACCGGAAGGGCCGAGGGCGACCGGAACTCCGCTATGAGCTAGGTGTTTAAGTGTGTGCTTGAAGGGTTGTGAGTTATCGATCTAGTGAATCTCAACTTGAAGAAGTCGACCTCCTCCGATGGAGGGAGCGCATCCCCTTTTATAGATGAAGGGGATGGCTTTACAGGTGAGAGGGAGAGAGTACGGATGTTATTAAGCCTTGTTGCCCACGTCGATGAGGACAGTGATGATGGTAGGCGCCCACAATACTGTTGATGTCACTATAGAACGTCAGGTGCACATGGGAGGTTGCGTTGTCTTCTTCAGGAAGGGTAGATGTTGGTACCTATAAAATATTGTTGGTATGTGAGGAGTCCTACCACGTGTACCAAGTATGGTGAATCCTGGTGCCCACAGTACTATCGATGCCCAGAGGCATGTGGGGGGCTTTTTACCGTATGGGAGTCCCACGGCGCCTACAATACTGTAGACACAAATGTCGGCGCCTACAATACTATTTGTGTTAGGGCGGTTGTGGAGCACTATTCCCGTAGGCGTACATGGTATGGTCTCCGGTATCGTGGTTTGACTTGTGCGCTGCCTTTTCTGTTTGCCCTGGTTCCTTCCAAGAGGGCGTCCCCTGTCGGATGGCCCCAGACGGTCCTGGTCGTGCCAGTCAGAGAAGAGCAGCAAGCAGGCTTCCTACAGGTCCCCGGTCGGAGACGCGGGGTCGGAGTAGGAAGAAGCGTTTTGGGCTCGGCCTTCTGATCGGAGAGACCGCCTAGAGGCGGCTGGTGCCTGAATCGAGTGCTCCGATCGAAGAGGTGGGCCGAAGAAGTTGACAAGCGGGCGCTTGTTCTTTTGGATAGACCTTTCGGTCGGCGACCAGACTGTCTTTCCGGCCTATCGTGTTTTAGACTCTTAGGCCGGCCCATGAACTACATGCTGTTTTCTTGGGCCGAGCCTTGGCGTGGAAGCCGGTCCCCGAAGGACCCCAGATTTATGAACCCGACAGGAGCCCCCGAGCCCCCAGGCAATTTGAGCAGAATCGTCCGGAGGATTTTTGTCTTACCGACGGGTGCGCGCGAGCGCACCCGCGGGTGTAGCCCCTGAGCCCCCGGGTGGTTTAGACAGAACCGACTAGGGGGTTTCCTGCGTTGTCAGCGGGGGACGTTCTTCTGTTGTGTCGGCGGGTGTGCGCGAGCGCACCCGTGGGTGTAGCCCCCGAGCCCCTAGGTGGTACGGGCAGAACCGTCTGGGGGGTGTTGTTTCAGCGGGCGTGCGTGTTTTTAGTTTGAGACGGAATTTTGTTAACCATGGCGTCGTTGCGTAGCCGGGGCGGTTTTAGGCGCGGGGATGAGACATAACTTAGTGATCCCGGCATCGGTGCGTGCATTGGATCGGGTGAGAAGGTTAGTTCGAGACAAACCCTGGCGTCGTTGCGCGCCACGGATGGAGATAGCTCAGTTCGGATGCGACAGAGCTCACTGATCTTTGGCGTCGATGCGCGCCGTGGGATCGGTCGGGGCGGAGTCGCAAGCGGACCCAGGCGTCGGTGCGCGCCGTGGATCGAAAGTTAGTTTAGTTAGTTTAGGAATTGGTCGAGCCGGAGCTCCGTAGCCGTATGACGCGAGTTCAGGGTCGCGGTCCCAGGAGTCTAGAGCGCAGTCAGAAGTGAAGCCGTTACACGAGTTCGGAGTCGTGGTCCCAGGAGTTATTGGAGCGCAGTCAGAAGTGAAGCCGTTACACGAGTTCGGAGTCGCGGTCCCAGGATTATTGGAGCGCACTCAGAAGTGAAGCCGTTACACGAGTTCGGAGTCGTGGTCCCAGGATTTATTGGAGCGCAGTCGGAAGTGAAGCCGTTACGCGAGTTCGGAGTCGCGGTCCCAGTTATTATTGGAGCGCAGTCGGAAGTGAAGCCGTTACGCGAGTTTGGAGTCGCGGTCCCTGGATCATTGGAGCGCAGTCGGAAGTGAAGCCGTTTGAAGCCGAAGCGTAGTTAGTTGGTTAAAGATCAAACGAGGCAATGCTCGCGGATCCTGGCGTCGGTGCACGCCACGGGACCGGGCGAGTCGGAGTCGTGGATCTGGCGAGTTTGAGGTCGCTATCCTTGGCGTTTGTCTTGAGCCCCTGAGCCCTATCGGGCCTTCATGGGGGTCGATGTGAGTTATGTGCGTTACCCCATCCTCGGTTCATCACAACCGGAGGGGCTGAGTTTCGTCGCCTGTCCCGATCGCTCGGGCTTGAAGACTAGCTCAGTGAGTTCGCTAACGGGTGTGATCGAATGGAATCCGGGTCCATCGTTCATGACGGGGTCGGCATAGCCCTCTTGTGACATTTCACTACTCCTTTACCTGCAACCCGGCAGATGCCTAGGTCGTTCCGAAGACCGACCCGGGTGGCCTAACGGCCTCCCCTCGATGGAGATTCTGTGGGCCTAGCGAGAGGTTCAGGATCTAACAAGAAGGTTGAGATGACTCGGTCTGCTGGACCGGGCGAGGGTCGCACGGTGCTCATCTACGGTTTTCTCCCCTGGCTCTGTTGGTTGCCCATGTCGAATGAGGCAACCGCTGCTTCGTGACGCAACACGGAGCGTTCTGGTGCATCTCGCTGCACGTGCGATGCTTAGTTCCCGAGCCCCGGGTGGTTCAGGGCCCGAATCGTCCGAGAGGCGCGGGCGTATGAAATGAATGCGCGTATGGATGTATGAATGATTTATAAAGAAATAGAGGGGGGGTTTTGTAATGTTTATCTTAACGATTGGTGTGATGGGGCTCGGAGAGCTTCAGTCGGAAACGTCCGACAGGGACCCATGCTCGTCGTTCGTGACGGAGTCGACATGGCCTACATAGGGCGGCCCTTTGCTTCCTACCTGTGTCTCGGTGTTTATCCTGAGTGATTCGATTGGCTCGGGGAATCGGTTGGTCTCCCGGTGGAGATTTCATTTTTTGGTCTCCCTAGGCCTGGCCTGGGGAAGCGGAGAGCTGCCCGCGTGCGGTGGCGCTTCAGTTCCTGTGCCCATCGTGTGGTAGTGGTTGATCATGCAGTAGTGGTGGGCCATGGCTAGGCCACGTCCCATCTGATCAGGAGCCATTCCATCGAGCAGGGCGCATCTCATCGGTTCAGGGCACGTCTCATCTACATTAAATGGAAAAGAGAGAGAAATCCACGCTCCGCCGTTCTGCCTTCCCCGATCGGTGCGTCCTTCCTTAACCGTTGTTCCCTTTCCTTTAAGTAGGAGCAGGGAGAGGGTTTTCATTCCATTCTTTTGCCTGTTCTTCATCTGCCGCCGCCTTCTCTCTTCCTTTTTTGCCATGAGCATTCCTGAGAGTCGCAGAGGTTTCTAGGAAAGAAGGGGAGAGAGCGAGGGAAAAGAGAGGAACTCACCAATCCTTTTGCGATTCGGAGTGAAATGTCGAACTGGAGGTCGTCCATCGTGAGGCAGTCGGTGCTGGAGGCTTTCGTCAAGAAGGGGTTTCTGCCGCCGTAGGAGGTGGCGCACTGGAGGGTCCCTGGGAGAGAGGAGTCCCCACGACCTCGTCCTGACAAGGTGGTTTCTTTCCTTACCTTCCATCAGCGCGGATTAGGGTACCCCGCGCACTGGTTCCTGTGAGGGCTCCTCAATGAGTGGGGTCTAGAGCTGCAACACCTTAACCCGACGGGGGTGCTGCACATTGCCGGCTTCGTCACCGTCTGCGAGGCTTTCCTCGGGATGGAGCCGCACATGGATTTCTTCCGATGGCTGTTCTCCGGGAGGACCCTGACGGCGGGGAATTCAGCCAAGACTGCGCCGGTGGGAGGTTTTGCCTTATAGAGGAAGTCGAGCGTGGGAGGTTTGTACCCTGCATACTCCCCCTGTGACTCCAACCGAGGGTGGCACGGGGAGTGGTTTTACATCCGGAATCCGACGGAGGCACTGTTTCTGGCGTTCACCGGTGGGAGGCTAGAGAAGCAGAAAAGTTGGTCGTGGGGTTGCGCCCGCACGGAGAGGCATAAGGTGGAGGTCACCGAGGAGGAGCTGCGGAAGCTCATAAGGAGCGGCCTTGATGGGGTGCGGGTGTTCCACACCCTCTTCCGCCTCCGGGTTGCGCCGTTGGCGGAGAGGACATGGCCGATGTGGATGTACGGTGGCCGGTCGGACCTAGACCATGCGTCGCTAGAGGACCTACCAGACGACAAGGTCTGGAGTCGCCTTGGCCAGGTGCTGCAGCTGAGGCCCAAGGATACGGTTGTGGGGAAACCCATACCGTTCAATGCCTCTGTCGTGTCCAACCTGGTATGATCCCTTTATTTTGTTCGTGTTTCTTCCTCTGCTTTTCTTGTTTGCTGATCCTGGGCCATCCGTTTCGTAGGGGCTTGAAAGGTACAAGTCTCGGCCGCACCTTCCTAAGGGACCGGAGGGCAGGGCCCGGCAGGCCGCCCAGAAGGAGGCGGCAGACGCTCGAAAGAAGAAGAGAACCAAGGAGGTTCAGCGGAAGGAAGAGAAGAAGAAGGAGGTCGCCCGGCGCGTGAGGGCCGGGGAACGTAGGAGCGACGTCGAGTCGAAACTCGCGTCGGATGATCCTACAGATTTGGACGACATGGTCTTCTCCAATGAGGAGGAGAGCCGGGAGGTCGTTGTGACCTCAGCGGAGAGTCGCGACCCTGCGGTGACGTCCGCTGGTGAGGAGCAGGAGGCCGCGCGACGTGCGGAGGTTCCTACGTCGAGGAAGCGTGCGGCAAGCACGGACACCGTCGGTGGACGGGCGGCGAAGCGGACGCGGTCGCCGCACCCCTCGGTGGTGTCGCTGGTCCCATCGTTGCCTGTGGCAGACGTGGCTGAGCGAGCCGGGTGGTCCGAGGAGCAAACTGGCACCTATGCGGCGATGGGACCGGTGGCAACGCCGAACTTGCAGCCGGAGGAGGCCCTGCCCGCCGTGGGTGCGGTCGAGCAGCCCGGGTGGTCTAAGTGGCAGACTGGCGCCTGGTCGACACGCGACTTGCAGTCGGAGGACGCCTCGCCCGCTGCTCTGGTCGGGGAGTCCTGAGCCAGAGGTCATAGCGACCCGCAGGCCAGGCAGGAGCCGGTCGAGACGACTCTGACCCCGTCTGAAGTGAGAGGGCGCAGGTTGCTGCCTGGGAGCGGTCCTTGTCCCGTAGGTCCGTCGCCGTCGGAGCCTGCCTTTAGAGTTGTGCCGCTCACCTCCTGGTAGTATCCTTTTGTTGCTCTTCGATCTTTTGCTGGTCGAGTCTTTTTGGAGTGTGGCTTACCTGTGATCTCCATCAACGGCCGAGGGATGCCGGGGTTGAGCATCGCCCCGACCCCCGTGCAGGAGGTTTGGAGGCCACTCTGTAGCGTGTTGCGGCGAGCGATGGGGGCAGTAGGGCGGTGGTGGTGAAGCCTTCCCTCCTGGGGGTGGTGCCCCCTTGGGCAGCTACTAATGAGGTGACAGCGGTGGTGACATTGTTGGCGGCGATCCCGGTGCCGATGGCGGGGGTTGCGTCGGGGGTAACTCTTGCGGACCCTCCTTCGTCGGTCATGGTGGAAGAGATGAGGGAGGGCGAGCTCCCTATCTCACCGGGTGGAGGACTGCACGACCTATCCTTGCCGTCGGAGCCGAAGGCGCCGGAGGGAAGTGTGGTCGGGACAGAGTTGTGACGCCTAGCGGCGTTCCACGTGAATGAGGTGGTGGAGATCCCGTCTGACGACGAGGCGGATACTGTGGCGGAGCCGCCGGTGTCGCCGCGGGAGCTGGCGGTGGTCCAGTTGGAGGCTGGGCCCTCCGGCGGTTCATCGGAGGGTGACCTAGAGTGGCCCTGCCCTGAGGACCCATCCAAGGTGCGGTTCGTCCTCTGGGATTCCTAGCAGCGTCAGCTCTGGGACATTTTGGGGGGCAAGGGCATGCTGCGGTGTCTGAACTCACCAAGCTATCCGCGAAGCTCGAGAGCGCTCAGAAGCAGGCTCAGTTTGCTCGGCAGCTGGTTGAGGTCGACCTGCAGCTCGCCGCGGAGGTGAGTTTCTGGTATTTATCCTTGCCCTTTGAATCTTTCATCGGTTGTTTTTAGCATGCTTGTTTTTCACAGGAAGTAAGGAAGGTGTCGTCCCGCAAATCTTACTTCCTCCGGACGAAACACGCCTGGATGGTCGAGCTTGAGCCTCGGGTGGAGTCCGCTTGCCGCGAGTCCCAGGTCCGGGCGGCCGCGGCGGCCACGGCGCGGGCGGAGGGGCAGTGTGCTGTGGGGTGGGCGACTGCTGCCGAGCAAGGGCTCGAGGCGGCGAAGGTCCGCCAGGAGGAGACCAAGGAGGGGCTGCGGGCGTCCTTGGCGAACACCGAGGCGGCGCTTCAAGAGGCCTTGGTGGCCCTTGAGCCAGAGCGGGCTGCCCTGGAGTCGGCACGGAAGGCCCTGGAGGCGGAGCAGAGGGCCTAGTCGGAGGCGGATCAGGAGGTGCTCGCGCTCCAGGGCCAGGTGATGGGGATGGAGGACGCGAGTGCCCGGCTGCGCGAGTAGGTGGCTCGACAGGCAGAGGATCTCTCCACCCTTGAGGCCTCTCGCATCGGTGCGTACCTTTTTTGTTTTCTCGTGGTGTCGATTTTTCCCTCAGCCTATTTCTGAGCTTGTCGTCCTTCTTGCAGAGCTAGGGGAAAAAGGTGAAGGCGCTGGAGCGACACTTGGAGATGACCAAGGTGAACTTCAGCCAGAATGCCGAAGAGCTGGCCAAGTCTCGTGAAGAGCGACGTGCTCTCGAAGGGGATCTTGACCAGATCCGCAACGTTGCCTGGCTCATTGTCTCGGAAGTCTTCGGGTCGGCGCCAAGTACCAGCGCGCCCACGGTCCAGCTGGCGGAGGTCCCGGACGTGGTTAAGGACCTTGTCAGGAGTGGGCTGTTTTATGGAGCATCGGGGGTGCTGACCTCGGTGGCGACGTCCCACCCAAATCTAGACTTTGCCACTATTTGCAGCGGGTATGCTGAAGGCCTGAGCATGGGGGACATCCAAACAATCGGGGAGAGTTTGCTGCCGCACGCGCGATCGGTGTCAGAGCAAGTCTCCACCGAGTGGGTGATGGATGTTCGCCATGAGGACATGGCCCGAAGCATGGTGGGGAGGATGCTTCCGAGCATGTGGATAGCACGGAGCTTGGTTCGGGGGGGGGGACGTTGCCTTGGCTCCGATCGAGCCAAACGTCGTGCTGTCGGGGAGTGAGCAGCCTGCGTCTTCGTTGGTCGTGCCGCCAGCAGATGTCGCCGGGCCGGTTTAATAGCTTGCAGAATGTAAGTAGTTTAGTAAACATAAAGAGTTTAAGTTCATGGGGGAGCCCCTGTGTAAAATGTTCGTGTGTGTGTTAATGACTGCAATCGGTTTTTTATTTTTGTGATGGAGTTACTCCGTTCGGGGAAGCTTGTTCCCTTTCGTTCCTTAGTTTTCCCTTAGCATAATTTTGTTTTTTATTCCTTTCTTTTTCATACCTGCCCGTTTGTCCCGTAGGCCGCAACATTGTGAGCCCGGGGTGTGGCCCACGAGGCTCGGCTGCTCGTAACCGTAGGAAAAGGCGGGGTGCGATCAGTCGGAATGTTTTAAAGCAAAGCTACGTAAGGCAAATCAAAAGAACGAACTGCCCTTCTGTTCGGGTAGGAAGGAGTTTTCTCCATATGAAAGTAAAAGAGTACTCGAAGCAAAAATGAAACAGAGGGTAGTAGAGCCCCCTAGTGGAGCCCTCGCCGAAAAGTGTTTGGGTCAGGGTGCTCTTACAGGAGCGTACACTAAGTAAATAATGGTAAGACTGAAACTTTAGGGAAAGAAAAAATGAATAGCTGTTCCAGGGTGCTCGGAGAGAGCATCATCGTTGTTGTCCTTCAATCGGTAGGCGTCCGGTCGGATCACTTCATCCTTCAGTCGTCTGGATCCTTACCCGCTACGCCCCTTTCTTTGTTTGCTGCCTCTTCGCCCTTTTCTTTCCTTGGCCTGCCAGTCTACCTCAGCAGGAGCTTGAGGAGCTGGTAGTCCTTGTAGAGATGGTTGACGGGATAGTTGTGGTTGGTGCATGGGCTCTCCATGAGCTCGTGAAAGTGGGCCGGAGGGTCTTGCTGGGGCTAAGTGCCCGCGTAATCCGCCACGGCGACCAATGCAGAGTTGGCCGGTCAGCGATGATCCTTTCTGTTCTTTTTTCCCTTCTGCGTGGAGGGCCCTCGTCTTGATCCTGGCACTTGGCCTTACCTTTGCCATGGCCTCCGTTGAAGCGTGGTGAGAACAACGCTTGCTGGGGGTGTTGGGCAAAGGTTGGAGGTCCCGGGCCATCAGTGCTGGGACTCCTGTCGCCGCTGCATGTGCCTTGGTTTGGTTTGAGCCATGAGTAGATAGGCAGTTGGAGCGGAACGGTCGTCAGGTTGAGACGAGGTGGTGTTGCAGCCTCATGTGCCACGCTCAGCGGTTGTTGCGGTGATAGGGTGTAGTGCCCCATCTGCTGTGTCCCTGTTCCCCAGACAGGGAGCGAGGTCGCGAGTCAGCGTCATGACACGGAGCATTCCGCTTGTTGAACGGCGGCGGTCTCCACCAGTGCCCGGAGGTTCCGGTGGATCGCCCATTCACGAGGGTTGTTCGGCTCGGACAGGCCACGTAGGAGCATTGCCGCGGCGGCAATGTTCTGACTGGCCCGAGCGAACTGCGGGGGATCGATCCCCCTATCCGGGGTGTTGCGCTGGACCTGACGGGTGCTACCCCGAGCGCCATTTGTCGGTCTATGCGCATAGGGCGCAGTGTGGTGCGCCAAGCGCGTTGGTGCGGTCGGCGGCCGATGCGGCCACTGTGGTCGTAGAACCTCCCCGTGCTCACGTGTGAGCTCAGGGGCCTCCGTATGAGGGCCCAGAGGGGCGTGAGTCCGTGAGGACTCCGTTGCCCCTGGCGGCTGTCCCAGAGCATCCATCATAGCGCACTTCTAGGAGGAACGGTGGCTGTTTGCTCGAAATGAAGCGCAGATGCCGTGCCGCTGAGGTCGCGCATCCAGGAGTCGATGGAGGATGTCTCTCCAATGGATTCTGGGCCACGAGTCTCCTTGCGGAGGTGGAGTACGCCGAGCCGGTCGGCGACGAAGTCCAGGCTTCCAAAGAGGAAGGCGTAGGATGACTCGAAAACAGGTGGAACCCGCATCCCTGTAGGCGAGAGTGCGGGATACTCTAGCGAGCCGAAGCGACTCATATCGCCCGAGCCCGCACGGCGGGGGTGGCGGAAAAATGGGCCATCCGATGGCCAAAAAGTATTGAACGTACAGCGTCTTCCCCATGAACGGTGCCAACTGTCGGTACAGAAAGTGACCAACTAGTGAATATTTATAGTTTTGTTGTACGTTGTGATCGGAGGTGGCCTAGCACTCAATAACACATAATTTATACTGGTTCAGGCAACATGCCCTACGTCCAGTCTAGGTCGGTCGATGACTTTATTCCTGAGCCCAGGTGCTCAAAGTCTGTAGTGGGGTTATAAACGAGAAGGAGAAAGGTGGGGTGTACAAGAGGCCCAGTCGGGTCCGACCGGAAGGGCCGAGGGCGACCGGAACTCTGCTATGAGCTAGGTGTTTAAGCGTGTGCTTGAAGGGTTGTGAGTTATCGATCTAGTGAATCTCAACTTGAAGAAGTCAACCTCCTCCGATAGAGGGAGCGCATCCCCTTTTATAGATGAAGGGGATGGCTTTACAGGTGAGAGGGAGAGACTACGGATGTTATTAAGCCTTGTTGCCTACGCCGATGAGGACAGTGATGATGGTAGGCGCCCACAATACTGTTGATGTCACTATAGAACGTCAGGTGCACATGGGAGGTTGCGTTGTCTTCTTCAGGAAGAGTAGATGTTGGTACCTGCAAAATACTATTGGTATGTGAGGAGTCCTACCACGTGTACCAGGTATGGTGAATCCTGGTGCCCACAGTACTATCGATGCCCAAAGGCATGTGGGGGGTTTTTTGCCGTATGGGAGTCCCACGACGCCTATAATACTGTAGACACAAATGTCGGCGCCTACAATATTGTTTGTGTCAGGGCGGTTGTGGAGCACTGTTCTCGCAGGCGTACAGGGTATGGTCCCCGGTATCGTGGTTTGACTTGTTCGCTGCCTTTTCTGTTCGCTCCTGGTTCCTTCCGAGCGGGCGTCCCCGATCGGATGGCCCCAGACGGTCCTGGTCGCGCCAGTCGGAGAAGAGTGGCAAGCATGTTTCCTATGGGTCCCCGGTCGGAAACGTGGGGTTGGAGTAGGAAGCAGTGTTTTGGGCCAGGCCTTTCGATCGGAGAGATCGCCCGGAGGTGGCTGGTGCCCGAAGCGAGTGCTCCGGTCGGAGAGGTGGGCCGAAGAAGTTAACGAGCGGGTGCTTGTTCTTTTGGATAGACCTTTCGGTTGGCGACCGGACTGTCTTTCTGGCCCGTCGTGTTTTAGACTCTTGGGCCAGCTCATGAACTACATGCTGTTTTCTTGGACCGAGCCCTGGCGTGGAAGCCGGTCCCCGAGGGACCCCGGGTTTGTGAACCCGACAACGTGCGTTAAGATTTTTATTATTTTTCTTTTAATTGGTAATACATACACGGGGCTAGACTTTAAGCTTAGAGTATCTTCAACAGTTTCTAATATTTTCTTTCTAAAACCATGATGTTTTCCATCTTTAAAAAAGAATCAGAAAAAAATAAATAAGATCATCTCTGACGGTTTCCAAAAAATTAATTCCTAAACTATCGTTCTTTTGCATTTTCGTAATTACCGTCATCTTCCTCTAGAGAAGAAGAATCACGTACGCAAAAGCTTGGTGACTTCCATGGCTGCCTTCCTGGTACGGAGTCGCCTCCGCTTTTTCCTCTACCCCTTGCTAACCTTCGGTCTCGTCCGGCAGCCGCGCTCGCAGGCCCCGGCCGCAGCAGCTCGTGCCTAGCGGCCGCACTCGTAGGCCCCGGCCGTGACAGCTCACCCCTGGTGGCAGCCACGCTCGTAGGCCATGGCCGCGACATCTCGTGCCCAGCGGCGGAGGTGCCCGCGCTCGGCTCGATGGCGACACCCGCACTCGGCTCGGCCTCTCTATGCGTGCCTGCGGGGCAAAACAGAGATCCCATACGTTGAGGCCCATTGATTGGCAGGCTGCGAGCTGCGTCGTGATGGGGCCGTGACGTCCTCGGGCAGAGCTCCACCCACCTCGTCTGCTCCACCGCTGTCTTCATATATGTTTAGGAGAATTCGTATCTACCACTGAATAAGAGTCTTATATCATGTATGATCATGAATGACGGAGGGTTCATATAGCACGACGTATAGATTGAACGGTTGTTACAGAGAAAGAGTAAGATTATACGTGATAGAAGGCTCATATAGCATGGTGTATAGATCAAACGGTTATTATAGAGGGAGAGCCTCCTTAGAAAAACCCGCTCTTTTATAATATGACTAGGTAGCGTGTCTGTGCGTTGCTATGGGACAACTAAATCTTTTGTTCTAAAAACACACGGATCGCACGATAAGATAATAATACTGTTAAATTAAATATCGATGTTAAAGTGACATTTAATTCAAAAAGTAAAGTTCGTGAAATTAACATAGTCACGGAGAGCGCGACGTCACAGGCTCACAAACTCTGCTGTATAGACTTTTTCGTGATATGACTAAGATAATATTTTATATCGGTAGAAAGAATTCTCCGGTATCCATTTCTTTCATGCGTCAATAAATCCATGAATAAGTTCCGCTGCATCTCCATATAATCCTGTACACACATGTTCGAGTATATATGTAAATATTAGTGCCTGTCACATGGATAATACTGCGTGTCTTAAAAAATCTCTCATAAAATTTTAAAGCAAAGTATGTTATACTCACCGTATAAATATGTGTGGCTTTAGGACTATTCCACACATACATATATTGTAGAATAAGGTATCCACTTAAGTGTCTGTTCTAAGATGTTGAATTAGGTGTTGTAATTCTTAATTTCGACACATTTTTCAGGTCAAGGCAACCAATGGTGACACTTTTCTTAGTGGTGCATAATTTTATGGTGCACCTCTTGACTATCTGAGTAAGGACAAGTTAGCACTGCAAAGGCTCAGAAAAACTGCTGAGAAGACCAAGGTTGAGTTTTCCTCCACTATGCATACTAAAACCTATGTCCTCGCTTATCATTGCCGATGCTTTTAATGCAAAGCAATTCACCATTAACATGATCAGATATAAGTTTGAGTCTCTTGTGAGCAATCTCATAGAGGGGCTCTCATCGTTTATGTGATCTGCCTCAAGGATATTGGCAGGACGATGGACCCATATTGGAATGTCGCACCAAAAAATGTCTACGTTTTGTCCACAATTTATTTTCCATGAATACATACGGGTACTATGATAACACTAACTACACCAAATGAAAGATTAGAGAAAATTTGCATTGCCTCCAGAAGGATTTATTTATTAAGTTCTTTGGACTCTACGGGTAGTTTTGAAATATCGGTTTGCATGTCTTACCTCGTATTCTAATTCAAAATTTTATAGTTTAATTAGAATATGGGGAAATGATTCAAAATGAACAGACCCAAGGGCAATTTCAGCAAGAAACAGCAAGCGAGGGCGATGGAACACGTGAGCGTAAAACTAAATGAAAGGAGGAAAAAAGCTGTCCCTTTTGCAAATGCAAAGAGGGGAAGTAATTAAATGTAGGCAGATTTGGCAAGGTTCTCAGAAATGCAAAGATGTTCCTTTTGTCTTAATTCTCTTTCTTTCTGTGTTAATTCTCTTTCCTTTTGCTCGTTGCCATGTATGCTGGTGCATGCAAACATGCAATGCGTATATGGATAGCACAATAATTTTCTATTTCCTATTTTATCATGATTCCTCTATCACATGACAGGCAATATTCAATCAAGGAGAATCACACCAAAGGACGCATCATGCGGAAGATGTTGTGGGATCGTAGGTGTGAGCAGATGGACGAACCAAAACAAATGTCGCGCCAAAAAAAGTCCACACTTTGTTCTTTTTAATTGTACATGTCTTACCTCGTATCACAATTTAAAATTTTGTAGTTTAATTAGAATATGGGGAAAGGATTTAAAATGAACAGACCCAAGGGCAATTTCAGCAAGAAATAACTAGCGAGGGCGATGAAACACGTGAGCGTGAAACCAAATGAAAGGAGAAAAAAGCTGTTCCTTTTGCAAATGCAAAGAAGGAAAATAATTAAATGTAGGCGGATTTGGCAAGATTCTTAGAAATTCAAAGATATTCCTTTTGTCTTAATTCTCTTCCCTTCTGTGTTAATTCTCTTTCCTTTTGCTCGTTGCCATATATGCTGGTACATGCAAACATACAATGTGTATATGGATAGTACAATAATTTTCTACTTCCTATTTTACCGTGATTTCTCTATCACATGACAGACAATATTCAATCAAAGAGAATCGCAGCAAAGGACGTCGTGGGATCGCAAGCATGGGCAGATGGACAAACCAAAAGAAATGTCACACAAAAAAGAATCCACGTTTTATTCATTTTAGCTGTAGGATATATAGAAATGCTTTGTATTGGCACGCGTGCATTTATTTCCTCTCCGCATGCAGATCGATTTTCGCGTGACTCAAGCAACGTGAAAATGACATGCATGCGCTAGGTGTTTAATTATGCTCAACCATTCACTTCGAATAACTACCCGTTTGATTTAATTTGTACAGTTCCATTCACTCCATACATTTTTGTTCTCACGGCACAAAGTAGGTAGGCTGGAAAAAAACCCGAGACCAAACAACACAAGGTTTCGATTCTCGGCTCATATATGCATGGGTTTCATGTTCACAAAGACCGATTTCTAGAGTATTTCGTATGTTGGGTCAGTTTAATCGGGCACTCGATGACCCAAACTACCCAGCAAGAAAGGAAAATATTTATTTTAAAATGCCATAACATTTAAATGATGTATCTGTTTTTAATTCCATCTGCAACAGTGTTCTATGCAACAAGACGAACAAAGCTGACCCCACTTGTATATGTTTCGAAGTTTTTTTAGTAGCAATTTATGTATATTAACTTACAATTGTCCTAGTATTTCCTTATATTAAACTGGTATATTAAATTATATGCATGCAACTTATATATTGTAGTTATTATGTTGAAGTTTCTGTATAAAGTTGTAACTTTTTCGTCTACCTTTTATGTGTAAATTTTGCCACATAACTTGTAGTTATTAACTTTTTGCACATAACTTCTATGTCTAGCTTTCTGCATGTAACTTTTATGCCTAACTTTCTACACATGGCTTATAGCTATTAACTTTTATGTCTAACTTTTTTGCACATAAGCTATTTGGTTTATTATATTTGTACATAACTTGCAGTTATTAACTTGTATATTGAAATTGTTTTAATTAAATTATATGCTAAAGTTTTGTTTGCAACTTTTATGCCTAACCTTTTATTCTCAAATGGATGCTTAATTAGCCATTGTGATAAGACTTTTAATTTGCAACTTTTATGTCTAACCTTTCAAGTTTTTCGCATAAGTTATATGTTATAAGTTAGTACACACATAAATTTTACTAGAAAAATCTTCGAAACATATGCAAGTGCAATATTGTCGGTGTTTTTGACCACCGACGAGTATATTTGTATTTACGCGTCTGCCTCGGATAGTATGCTCGGAGGACACAAGGGTTTATATTAGCTCAGGCGGAACGTCCCTACATCCAGTTTACTGCTGCTCGTGTTACCGACACTTGATTTGCAGTAGGGGTTATAAACAGGCAAGAGAGGGAAAGGATCTCAAGTCTCTGGTGAAAGGAGTGAACGGGTGCTGAGAGCTCGATCGCTGCTCAGCCGTGTGCTCGTGTCGTTGAAAGGTCCTAATATGGCTAGAGGGAGAATAAATAGCCTATTTAAAAATCTACAAACCAACTAGAGCAATTTGATTAGTATGACAAAGAGTGAAAAACAAACTTGCTCTAACTCTATAAGGGTTGCAAGCCACCTATACAATAATTCTAGTTACTATGATCACTATACACATAATTTACTAAGTCACTACTTAGTAAGAGCTCTCACACTTGCTACATTAAAGAGCTCCAATAGATGAACTTAAACTATAAAGCAAGCTCTCAAATCTAGCTATACTAAAGAGCGTGCTACAACTAGTTTGCAAGAATGTAAATGAGTGAGTAGGGTGATTATACCGCCACATAGAGGAGTGAACCAATCACAAGATGAATAACAATTCAATTTCCGGGAGAACATCAAAGGGCAAGAGACAACCAATTTTTCTCCCGATGTTCACGTGCTTGCCGACACGCTAGTCTCCGTTGTGTCAACCAACACTTTGTGGTTCGACGGCTAAGAGGTGTTGCACGAACCTCGTCCACACAATTGGACACTGCAAGAACCTCCCCATAAGTGAGGTAACTCAATGACACGAGCAATCCACTAGAGTTACCTTTTGGCGCTCCACCAGGGAAGGCACAAAGACCCCTCACAATCACTACGATCGAAGCCAGAGACAATCACCAACCTCCGCTCAACGATTATCGCTGCTTCAAGCCATCTAGGTGGCGACAACCACCAAGAGTAACAAGTAAATCCCGCAGCGAAACACGAACATCAAGTGCCTCTAGATGCAATCACTCAAGCAATGCACATAGATTCTCTCTCAATCTCACAAAGATGTTAAATCAATGATGGAGATAAGTGGGAGGACTTTGGCTAAGCTCACAAGGTTGCTATGTCAATGCAAATGGTCAAGAGAGTGAGCTAGAGCTAGCCAAACAATATTTATAGACACCTCCAAACAATAGAGTTGTTGGCTCAATTATTGGGCTGACTGCGGCACAACCGGATGCACCGGTCGTGTGCACCGGACGCGTCTAGTCGTATCCTGACCGCCACGTGTCCCTTTCAAATTGTTTAGCCATTCACGCTCAACAGCTATCTCTGTGTGATCGGACGCACTGTTAGAAAACAACCGGACACGGGAGACGTAGCGTCTGATCGAGTCCAGAGAGCTCCCAGAGCCGCTCCGGGCCGACCGGACATGTCCGGTTACACCGGACCGGACGCTCCCAGCGATCAATTATTGCGCTAAAAACCCAAGACTTGCTGGTTCACACCGGACACGTCCGGTGTGGCGACCGAATGCGTCCGGTAGAGTCTAGAGAGCTCCCGGAGCCGCTCAACTGCGACCGGACGCGTCCGGTGTGGCCGACCGAACGCACCCCTGTGTCCGGTCCTCTTTGAACCAACACCCGCGCCCCACGTCACCTCGATCGGACGCTAAATAGTGATTGCTCAACGTCCGGTCACTGCTACGACCTAGAGTCCGGTCACCGCGTCAACTCTGCCACGCCTGGCCAGAATACCGGACGCGTCCGGTATGGATATCGGACGCGTTCAGTCATGTCGGGAAGATATCGGACATGTCCAGTCCACACGTCGGACGCGTCCGGTCACCCCGTGACCAGCGCATTCAACTCATTTTCAACTCTATCTTCTTTACCCTTGATCTAATGTGCCAACCACCAAGTGTATCACCTTGTGCACATGTGTTAGCATATTTTCACCAATGTTTTTAAGAGTGTTAGCACTCCACTAGATCCTAAATGCATATGCAATGAGTTAGAGCATCTAGTGGCACTTTGATAACCACATTTCGATACGAGTTTCACCCCTTTTAATAGTACGGCTATCGATCCTAAATGTGATCACACTCACTATATGTCTTGACCACCAAAACAAAAAAGCTCCTATCAAGTTTCACCTTTGCCTTGAGCTTTTTATTTTTTCTCTTTCTTCTTTTCCAAGTCCAAGCATTTGATCATCACTATGCCATCACCATCATCATGATTTTCACCATTGCTTCATCACTTGGAGTAGTGCTACCTATATCATAATTACTTTGATAAACTAGGTTAGCAATTAGGGTTTCATCAATTCACCAAAACAAAACTAGAGCTTTCAGTCGTGCTCTTGTATTTTTATCTAGTGGTTCGGTCTCGTGCGGATCTGGATCCCCCTTTCATGGGGCGCCCTGCTTCCCCTTTTATAGGCAAAGGGAAAGCGCGGGTTACAGCGGAGGAAAAGGAGAAGAACGAGAGAGAGAAGAAGGCTTCCAGGATCATCGGGTCCTTTTTCTCCTTCATGCGGGTCCCGCCGATCCTGTAGATGTCAATAGGGACGGCTCCACGTTGCGGCCCTGTTCGTCATTGGCGCCATGCGCATGCGTCATCTGTCAGTCATGGCGTTCCATTCCGTCCCAGTGGACGTCGTGGTGAACTGATGCGCCTGTCAGCGTTCGTATGAGGGTTAGGCAGAATAACACCGTCACGCCCGACACTGTTCTTGATGTGAACCCTTAGGTATGGCTCGTCATGGCCACGGGTTATATCGAGGCGTGCCAGTCTCTTCTCTGGTGTCAGAGTTTTGACCCAGGCCCATACGCTTGGACCTGGAGTGGTTGGCGGCGGTATGGGTCCCCGTCGGACGAGACGGAGCCCGCGGCCTTGGGGTCGGGCGAGACGGAGCACGAACCCAAGGGGTCGGACGAGACCTTTTAATACGCCTTACTCCATCCAAGAAAGTCAGCGTGGACGCTAACTTCCTTGCTTTGGGTATCCCTAATATCGATACCCAACAAGTATAGTTTTGTTCGTCGCGTCGAGTAGACCACACTGGTGCAGACGGAATTAAAAATGGATACATCGTTCGGAAGTTATAACATTTTGAAAATAAATATTCTGTTTTTTTAAGGATGACGTCATTTGCCTGGAAAAAAGAGAGCAGAGAGGGGGGGGCACTGCTAAACGCACCAGCCATTAAAAAAAGACACAGGTGGGATTGAATTTTTTTTTGCTGAAAAAGGAAAGTTTGGCGTGTCTTCATTTTGTTCGCTCGATTTAAATGTAATGAGCGTTCGCTAATTAGCCTCGTCGTTTGCCTGCCTTGCTACCTTGTCCGATCAAAGCCTTATCCACTGCTTATGTCCGCTCCATGTTTTTCAGCTAATTAAGTGGAGCTCTACAAACTCCGCTCTAGAAAAAAAAATAGAGTTATAAGAGCACCTCAAAAGATACTTCATAAACTTCAGGGTATTTTTTTGAGTCGCTCCATGCGGTGGCCGAGAACCCCCCAATTATTGTTCGTTCACCCGAATTCCTGGCCTTGTTAAAATCGAGCACTATACTTCAGTCACTAGGGAATTGAAGAGTACTCGTTATTGCTTATATCTATGTAATTCTATCAGTAAAGCTGACGAGGGTGTATTTGACGATAGGGATTATTCAAGTGTATCTTACCAACTTTATCGTCCAAGACTTGCTTTTGAGGTACTTGAATTCACGATGCCAATATTCATTTGATGCTTTCCACTTTAATATGTCTTGTTAACAATCCATGGTCGTTTTGGGAGATTACCCGTTGACCCTAACTACCTAGAGCGTTTTGCACGTAGAGACAGAGATATTATGCAGACAAAGAATATATGAAATGAAATAAACTGTACACGCATAAAGAAACAATTCATAGAGACAGAGGTCAAGATTTTTTTTTTTGCGGAACGACGAAAACTTCACTGTGATTTTTATTAGACGTGAAGAAAATGGAAAGACAAAAGGTAAGGCGTTATATATAGCATCAACTCCATCTTTGTTTAGGGCCGGGCTAGGAAGTTCATACGACATGCTCTTTTCTAAACTTTAGTTCTTATCACATTGGATATTTGGACACTAATTAGAAGTATTAGACATAAATTAATTATAAAACTAATTGCACAGATAGAGACTAATTTACGAGACGAATCTATTAAGCCTAATTAGAGATCAGATGATAAGCTAGAACAACCCATTTTAGAATATTAGACTAGGGAGTAGTTTGAACAAAAGCCGATGCAACATCTTCTTCCTTTTATTCCTTTCGCAACCCCGTCAATCTAAGAATCCGAGCTCGCCTTCACTCGGTCAAGGGATTTACCTTAGTCCATGATTTGACAATGTGGTGCTACAGTAAACAAGTGCTAATCATTGATTAATTTGGCTTAATAGATCCGTCTCGCTAATTAATCTACTCCTGTGCAATTAGTTTTAGGCATCGTAGTTAGCATCCGAACGTCCGACACGGACTAAACTTTAGTTCCTAGATTCAATTTTTAAACGGAGGATGTGCTAGTTGTTCACGTTGTTACACGCGTTTGAGAACAATAATGGTGCCATTGGCAGAACCAAAGGGGCAGTAGGGGCTCGTGTCCCCCCTCCCATTTGAAAAAAATTAATACCCTATAAAATTTTAATTGCATAGTATGTCTACCTTCTACTCGAGTATTTTAGGAACTCATGACACCCGAGCGTCACATGCCAATAAAACACTCGAAACTAACTGGTTGATAGAATCGAGTATTTTAAGGCCATGAAACACTCAAATTTTATAACTATAGGGTTAAGATCTAATGATCAGAATTAATTCAAAGATAGAACATATAAAATAAAAAAATACCCAGATTATTTCTATGGAAAGCCAAATTAGAAGATTTCAAAGCAAAACCAAATAAAACAAAAAAAAATAGCCAGATTATTTCTATGGAAACCAAATTAAAAAAATTCAAAGAAAACCCAAATAAAATATACAGAAAATAAAAAAAGCCAAAAAATCGGTCAGATAAATATCCAAGTAATTCTGATCATTCTCATTTAAGAATAATCAATTTACACCAGTTGAATATAGAACTTACACCTAAACTGAAGATGTAAAATATGGTTTAATGAAATGTAATCTGCTCTTATATATAGATACATGAGTAGGGGCTAGGTGATTTGACACTACCCGCTAGCTACTGTAGTCTCTGCACCTATCCCTGCGCAAAAGCAGCATGGGCCAGCTAGGTGTCCGTCTCTCCGTGTCAAAGGGGAGGAGAGGGGAGTGCGGTGTGGTGTGTGGGCCCTGCGACGACCGCTTGAGCGCTCACCTCTCCGTGCCTCCGTCGCAGCGCATCATCTGATGGCCCAAAAATCGAGTGGGCGAAGGAAGAAAAACACTTGAGTAAAGGATAGATTTACCGTAGCATAAAAAGTTATTATTTCACCCATTTTTTCTTTGATAATATTGTGTTTTTTCTATGAATACTAATTAAATCCTCCCTCTATCTCTAAATGTTTGTCGCCACGATTTGCGTGCCGATAACTTTGACTCGATTTATAGAAAATACATGCAATATTTCTATCTCCAAATAAATTTATTAAAAAACCGGATTCAAATATCTATCCAATGATACGTATCACAAATATTAATATTTTTTAATATATATTTAGTCAAAATTGTTTCTCGGAAAACGAAAACAACATATATTTAGGAACGGAGGGAGTACGTACATAAAAATATTGAAAAGCTATATTTACGTATTATCCGACTCCCTTGATCAAAACTCCTGGTTCCGCCACCGATGGCGCTGCTTCTTGGTGGAGGTACGATAGGAGGAACAGGAACTATCAGGCCGCCTGCTCACAGTTTTGACGACTCGAAATTCTAAATGACTGATGTGTATGCATGATGATGGACGACAGGATTTATTATCCGATGAATATGTTGCAAGAGCAACAATATTCAGGCACCAATCAGGACACTCATTACTCTGAATTTGCACATTGACGGAAACACACCACCCTACACATACAAGTGGCTCATGCAGAAATTGAAACACAACAACAGTTGAACTGTCGGTGAAGCCATATATGCATGGCCATCATGACCTCACTCCAACCCAACGAATTGATCGACCCATACACACTTGCTTTACAGCTAGAATACGAAGTGATGACACTTGTTCAATCAAATCACACACTCGTTATTACCAGCGTATAATACGTATACGTACGTGCATGCATGGTGCCTGCATGCATGAGCATGACAGGCCTATTACTTGGGCGGGATCTTGGCCTTGATAGCCTCCACGACTCCTCCGTCGACCTGGAAGCTCCTGGCGAGCACGTCGGTGGGCACGGGCGGCGACGCGCCGAAGAGGGCCTCAGCGACGGGCTGTGTGCCGGGCAGCTGGCTGTCGAAGGCGGAGAGGACCGCGGCGGGGCCGCCGCCGTTGTTCCTCTGGTAGTGGACGAGCCCCCGGGGGAAGACGAAGACCTCGCCGGCGCAGACGGTGCGCGCGTACAGGCGGTTGGCGGTGGTGACGAAGCCGACGTCGAGGGAGCCCTGGAGGACGAAGATGACCTCGGTGGCGCGCGGGTGGATGTGCGGCGGGTTCACGCCCCACGGCGCGTAGTCGATCCGCGACACCGACACGCCCAGCGTGTTGAGCCCCGGGAGCTTCTCAACGTTCGCCGACGTCACCGCGGACCCCACCGCGTTGCCCGTGTTGCCCGGGGTCGCCAGCACGTTGGAGAAGAAGTCGTTCGCCGTCACGTTCTCCGGCCTCTTGCACGGGAATCCGTTCAGCCGCAGTGCTGCAAGGCATAGTTATTATTATATATATAGTGTGGACAGTGGACTTGGAGAGATCACCGAAAAACAATGTTGCTAGCTATAGCTAGTGTGTAGAACTGGAGATCGATGACTTACGGCCCTGGAGGGATTTGTAGTCGGCGACGCAGATGTCCTGGAGCATGTCGGGGTCGCCGGCGAGCACTGCAGGTGCGGCGAGCGCCAGGAGGACGGCGGCGGCGAAGCAGGCAGCGAGGAGGGAAGTGGCGAGCTTGTTGGCCATGGTTGGTCCACGTCAAAAAGTATGTGCTTTGCTAACAAATTGCTGGTTCGATCGCTTCTTGTGATCCCGCTGTTAGTTGGCAGTTAGCTATGTGCAAGTGCAAGAAGGGAAATGGCTGGATTGGTCTGAGGACGACGAGGGAGGGCAGCTGGTATTTATAGTGGTGGCTCCCAGACCTAAGCTAGTACTAGTACTGGTTGCTTAATAAACACATGCAGCCTGTTCGCTTGCTCGTAAACGATCGTAAATTTCCAGCCAGGAATAGTATTTTTCTCTCACACCAAACCAGTCAACAGTAAATAATCCACGATACGATACGGCCTCCCGAACAGGCCGATGACCGGCCGGTCCATCGCACGTACTGCATGGATCGGACGGAACCAGGTCGAGAAGTCTCTGCAGTCGCTGGATATCTAGCCGTTCCCCTGGTATCCAACGCTGACCAGGACTCCAGGAGCATGTGCCTTGCCTCCACGCTGCTCGCTGGGCTTCGGCCCAATAACAGCACGGCGCAAGCAGGTCGCTAGGTCAGCTGCGCGAGTCCACGAGCGCGGACGAGGCGACGGTAGGGCTACGGCGCAAGCTCCATGGCCGACGAGGCGACGACACGAGCTCGAGCAGCAGGGCCCATGGCCGGCGCAGGCGAAACATCTGGCTGCAGGCTGCAGCGCGAGCTCCGTGGTCGGGGGCACGGGCACGAGCTCGAGCTGTCAATCACTATGGTCATGGCCGGCACGGGCGTGAGAGGGGGAACAGCCGGGCTTTGGCGCGAGCTTGTGGCCGGCGAGCTGCACGCTCCACGCTGGGCGCTGCGAGCTCCATGGCCACTGGCCAGTGGGTCTCGGTGGGTGAGCATGAGGATGGCAGCCCGATCCGGTGTCGCACTAACGAGGACGGGAGCACCGCGACGCTCAGGTGATGCCCCGGCGATGACGGAGGAGCCGCGTGGCCTGGGGAACGAGAAATGGCGGCGGAGCCGTGGAGGCGGAGGTTGGAGTCGCGAGGGGTAGAGCCGTGCGGGATGGGCTCACATGGGCCGGCTGGAGGCCTGTTAGATTAGCTTCTTTTAAGCTGACGCTTGGATCAGATATGAACGGCGTGGATGAATAACTGCAGAAACAAGTTCATTCGGCCAACTGCATCCGGATCGGACGACGTACACAGGCATGCATGCATGTGAACAGGTTAAGGTCCTGTTTGGAAGCTTGGTAATTGAGACACCTGTAAATTATAGGTCTGTAAATTTTTCCGAGTTGAATCCAAATTTGTTGTTTGGATGGCTAGTGAGTCTACTTATTTTATATTTTTACATCTGAATTAGGGCAATACTTCCGTTGTAAAATAAAAAACGTCTCCTCTCGACTACGTTCTCAGTAGACTCGCCCTCGCTGCCGGCGGCGTCGGTGAGTTGGGGGCTCCTGCTCAACTCCTTCCATGGTCAACGCCTTGAGCCCTCCAATCGGCTGAGGCGCACCGTGCAGATCCGGAGGCGAATCATCAATCCATCGAGACAGGGGCAGGCCGCAGGCGCATTGGCGGCGGCAACGACAACTGGTGCTGCTATGGTAGGCATATCCGCGGCGAATGGGAGCTAATTTGGTGGCCGCGTGAGCAAATCCATGGCGACAGATGAAATTTCAGGTGGAAGCAAATTACAGGGACTTGCTGTCTACGGCTCCAGGCAGGCCACCCTCCGGCACTTCTGGGCGAGCAGCGGCGATACCACACACCTACGGACGGGCTCCGATCCTAGGCTGCTACGTACACGCTATATACAGAGCTGGCAATGAATCATGTGTTAAAAACTTAGGATGACCTAGTTGTAAATCTAGCGGGTAAAACAAGTAGATCGTGCTAGAACATGAACTAGAAAGAGAGAGAGAGAGGGGTGCAGAGGGTCAGACCATCGAGCTTGATAGAGGAGCTGGCCATGGCGGTGAATAGGACGCCGATGAGTCGGGGGTTGAAGGAGTGGGGCGAGTGGTGTCCGGCGACAACAGAAGCGGCGCAGTCCAGTGGCGGTGGAGCTTCCCGTCGCTGTCAGCGCCCCCTCTAGATCGGATTAGGGTTGTAGGTGGGGTTCTTTGGGCGGCGCCGAACCTCGTACCTTGAGCCCCCGGCACCCACCTTCTCTTTATAGCGCCACGCGACGAAGGCCCACCAGCCATGTGTGCGGCTCGGCGCCGCCGATCGGGGCGCGAGTCAGGGTTCGACTCAGTCGTTGGACTGAGCCGGTGGAGATCAATCTAACATTCTCCTGCTTGATATCACTTTATGACTTGAACCTAAAAAAACTTCTCTCAGCCCATTCCATCACACATTAGTGTATAGAGCATGCCTCGTCACAACAGTTAGTACCATTGGATTAATAGCTACAATACACCTCTCTGTTTTGAAACAGATTCTCAACTAGGCCCTTATAATCCAGGGATCATAGGCTTTCCCGTAAACCCAAGCTAGCTAGGTGTTCTCTGAACACATTGGGCGGTAAGCCTTTTGTAAACAGATCCACAAGCATTTTCTTTGTACTTACATGCTCAAGACTAATAGAATGATCCTGGACTTTATCTTTCACAACATAAAACTTTATGTCAATGTGTTTGGCAGCACCACTAGACTTATTGTTGTGAAAATAACATACTGCTGGCTCATTGTCGTAGTACAACTTGAGTGGCCTATGAATGTCGTCGACCACTTTTAACCCGGCCATAAATTTCTTTAGCCAGTTCACCTGCCCCGTGACCTCATAACATGCTACAAATTCGGTATACATCGTGGACGATGCAGTGACGGTTTGCTTAGAGCTTTTTCACGATATAGCTCATCCCGCGAGAGTAAATACATAGCCTGATGTGGATTTTCTATCATCTACATCTTCCGTAAAATCTGAATCTAAATACCCCTCTATATGTAGGGAATTAGATCTTCTATACGTTAGCATGAGGCCTTTTGTGCCTTACACATAACGCAAAGCTTTTTTTATCATTCTCTAGTGTTCTATTCTGAATTACTCTGATATCTGTCAAGTATCCCGATAACAAAAGCTAAGTCAGGACGTGTACATACTTGAGCATACTGTAAGCTTCCGACCGCTGAAGCGTATGGAACCGTTTTCATTTGATCGATCTTATATTGGTTCTTGAGACATTGGAATTGTTCGAAACTATCGTCCTTGACTATGGGAGCAGATGAAGGCTTACACGTATGCATACTATATTTCTTTAGGACCTTTTCTCAGTATGTCTTTTGTGATAATCTTAAAACCTTCTTTCTTCTATCTCGGTGAATCTCTATTCCTAAAACGAATGAAGCTTCACTAAGATCTTTTATGTCAAAATTTTAGGACAAGAACTTCTTTGTCTGCAGTAGTAGATTAATATCACTACTAGCGAGTAAGATATCATCCACATACATGATTAGAAAAATGAATTTCCCATTCTTGAACTTTGTATAAATACAATTGTCCTCTATATTCTCTTTAAACCCAAACTTTCTTATTGTTTCATCAAACTTTAAATATCACTGTCTAGAGGCTTGTTTTAATTCGTAAATGGATTTTTTCAGGCGGTATCCCATACGTTTTTTTTTCATGACAAAATCTTTTGGTTGTGCCATATAAACATTTTCATCCAAATCCTCATTAAGGAAAGCCGTCTTCACATCCATCTGATGTAATTCCAAATCGTAATGTGCCACTAACGTCATTATGATTCTAAAAGAATCCTTACATGAGACTAGAGAAAATATCTCATTGTAATCTATTCCTCCTCTTTGCGTGAAGCCTTTCGCTATAAGTCGCGCTTTAAATCTTTTCACATTCACTTTTTAGTCATATTTAGTTTTGTAAACCTATTTACAGCCTACTGTCTTGGCTCATTTAGAAATTTTTTCTAAGTTCCAAACATTGTTGGTGCTCATTGATTTCATTTCATCTTGCATGGCTTCAAGCCACTTCGATGAGTGAGCGCTTCTCATGGCTTCTTCAAATAAGGTCGGATCACCCTCCATTTGAAATTCTTAACTAACATAGACTTCGTAGTCATCAGGAATAGCTGATTTTCTGGCTCTTTGAGACCTTCTGTGGACCTCATCCGTTGGCACTTGTTTCATATGGGGCTGTTGTTGCTCTTCTTCATGTGCGACAACGAGCTCTATAGGATCTTGAAGGACAGGTTCCTCATGTTCATTTATTGTCACCACGGGAGAACTAACAACAGGTGCTATCACTACAGTGTCCTGCACTATTGGTGCAGCAGCAACACGTAGCGAGAAAAATGGCTCCTGAACTATCGGAGTGGGCACATGTACCCGCTTCTCCTAAAAGTTAATTTCTCGCGCTACCATGCTCCCTCTGACCATCTCATCCTTCAAGAACACAGCGTGTCTTGTTTCTACAAACTTCGTACGTCTGTCTGGATAATAGAAACGATAACCTTTTGACTTATCTGGATAGCCAATGAAATGGCAACTGACTGTTTTGGAGTGTAGCTTCTTAATGTTTGGGTTAAATACTTTAGCCTCAGCTGGATAGCCCCACACACGTAAATGGTTAAGCGAGGGTTTCCTTCCTGTCCATAACTCATATGGTGTTTTGGGCATCGACTTGCTTGGTACTCGATTGAGAATATGAATAGCGGTTTTAACGCCTCCATCCATAAACTTATCGGTAAAGTGGAGTAACTTATCATACTTCTTACCATATCTATTAATGTATGGTTATGTCTTTCAGCTACTCCATTCTGCTAAGACTCATCCGGTGTAGAGTACCGAGTGATTATGTCATTTTTCTGTAAGAACTTTGCAAAAGATCCAGGAACTTGACCATATGGGGTATGTCGACCGTAGTACCCCCCTCCACGGTCAGATCTTACTATCTTAATCTTTAAATTATGCTGATTTTCTACTTTAGCCTAAAATATCTTAAATTTATCTAATGCTTTTGATATTTCTTTAATTGGATAAATATAGTCATAGCGAGAATAATCATCTGTGAATATTATAAATGAATCATAACCATACACACTTTTCACAGGAAAAGGACCATAGATATTTGTGTGAATTATTTCTAAAATTTCTACGCTTCATTTGATGTCTTTTTTTATTTTCTTAACATACTTTCCTTTAATGCAATCAATGCATTATTCTAAATCTGAAAATTTTAATAGCGGAAGAATTGGTTTCTTAATCAATCGTTCTATTTTCCCCCTCAAAATATGGCATAAACGACAGTGCCATAATTTCGATGATACATCATGAATTCTCTTCCGTTTATTACTTACATTCGTAGACGAGGAGACATTCTTATTTTTAGTGCTCACAACATTCATATTCTCACAAAGTGATAACAAATAAAGCTTGTCTTGCCGGAAGGCAAGACCAACACACTTATGATTAAACATAATCTTACATTAGCCATTACCAAAATGACAATCAAATCCATTATCATCTAAACGTGAAACACTTATTAAGTTTCTACGCAAAGATGGTACATAAAGGTCATTTGTAAGTTTAAGTACAAAACCATCATTTAATTCTAATGGGACTTCTCCAATGGCTTCAACTTTAGCTTAATGTGTCTTTCTCCTCTTTGCAAGGTCCTCCTCGTATAGAATCCCTATAATGAATTTGCAACATGAATAGTTGCACCTGAATCAATCCACCAAGTAGATTTTACATAACTTCAATACAATGACTCATCTATAAATATAATAATGTCCTCACCTTTTCTCATCAGGTGCTTCAGGAACTCTGAACAATCCTTGTGGTAGTGTCCCTTCTTGCACCATTTGTAGGTATCCTTCTTGAACATTGTTGAATTTCTGATGGTGATCAGTCTATGGGGCCTTTCCTTATGACTTAGAAGGGGAGCTACTATCCCACTGAGGTTTCCCTTGTGATTTAGCAATCTTAAAGTTTTTTCTTTTATTTTCCTTCACATGGTTGACGGAGTTACCATGTGAGCTCTTAAGCCTCTCCTCTTCTTGCACACACATGGCAATGAGGTTCTCAATGTCCCACTTATCTGGCTGTAAGTTGTAATTAACAACAAAGATCTCATACTCTTTGGGCAAAGATGCAAAAATCAAATGAACTAGGAACTCATCCTTGAGCCCCATGTCCATTGGTTTGAGCCTGGATGCCATGTTGCTCATCTTCAATATATGCTCTCTAATCCCTCCACCAGTGTATTTCTCATTGACTAACTTCTTAATAAGAGTGCTTGCATAAGCCTTTGAAGAGCTAGTAAACTGACTCTCCATCTTTTTGAGATACTCAGTGGCGGTGGTACATTCTGGGATTGATCCCCTTATTGGATCCTCAATGGAGCCCAGAATCACCATCAAACACTTACGGTTTAAACTATCCCACTTCGCACGATCAAGTTCGTACTTCATTCTTAGTGTTGCATGGTCACGCTCCTGAGTAGCGAAAGCTGCATCAATCTCATTTTCTGCCCTCATCGGGTCCTCAGGGACAGTGGGACAGGGAGAGGTTAGCGCTAGATCATTGTCGGACAACGCAAGTGCTATCTCAAGCTTTTTCTCGCCATACGTTATAGTTGCTTCAATTGAGAGGCGGAATGGACGAGATAAACATCATTGGATTGTATCCTGAAAACAACATCAGAGACACTGAGAAACATTTGACATAATAATTGCATGTCGTAATTTAACGTTGGTCAAAATTAAAACATACAATATGCTTCTACATTAACTCTACATCACCGTTGGGCAGAAATAGATCTGAAGCATAAAACTCATAAATGAAAATTATAATATTGCTATCATCAACTTTGGTCAGAAAATAGCAATATCATAAATACAATATTCTTCTACATTAATTCTACATTAACGCATGAAAAACTCATGAATAAACTTATAATATTGTTATCATCGACGTTGCTCAGAAAAATAACAATATCATAATTTAACTTAAACAAAAAACGACTACTGCTCCAGTTAATTTTTTTCTGTTTGTTCTAATTTAATTAGAGGATAAACATAATCATAGCAGTCGTTGGTTCAAATTGAATAGAGATGAAAACTGAGTCAAATTCTTCAAAAAATTGTTTTTGAAAAGAATAAAAGAAATTCATAAACGCGACTGTTCATTTGGGCTAGCAGTAAAACGACCCGCGGCCCAGCAGCGAAAAGGCTCGCGGCCCAGCCGCACGCACCGCGCTCCCCCGCGCCCAGGCCGCAACCTAGGCCTCGGTCGGGAATTCCCAAACCCGCCTGGGCCGCATTCGACTCGAGCTCTGTCGGCCGTCAATCTTGATCCGACGGTCGTCCGTGCGGATCGGGCAAACAAAAAGCGCCTCGCCGCTGCCTCCCCCGAACCCTAATTCATTCTTCTCATCCCCTTTCTCTCTCAGCGCCGCAGGCGAGCAGTAGCGGCCGCCCATGGCGGCCAGAGGAAAAGGAGCGCGCCGCCTTTGAGCGGCCTTGCGGTGGTGCCCTGAGCCCGAGCCCGCGTGGCTCGGCTCGTTCTCCCGCGCGGTGGCGGGATCTTCTTCCCGCACGAAGGCGGTGGTGACGGCGGCAAGGGAACCCGGGTAGGCCTCCCCTCTCCGTCCTTTCTAATAGGGCTAGGGTTAGGGTTTGATCCGATTCGAATCATCTCCTTCTTCATTCTGTTCAATTTCTTTCCTGCACTAGGTCCCAGGATTGTAACTTGGCTTTGATACCATTGTTAAAACTTAGGATCACCTAGTTGAAAATCTAGCGGGTAAAACAAGTAGATCGTGCTAGAACATGAACTAGAAAGAGGGAGAGAGGGGGGTGCAGAGGGTCAGACCATCGGGCTTGGTGGAGGAAATGGCCATGGCGGTGAAGAGGACGCCGATGAGTCGAGGGTTGAAGGAGTGGGGCGAGCGGTGTTTGGCGACAACAGGAGCGGCGCAGTCAAGTGGCGGCGGAGTTTCCTGTCGCTATCAGCGCCCCCTCTAGGTCGGATTAGGGTTGTAGGTGGAGTTCTTTGGACGGCGGTGACCCTCGTACCTTGAGCCCTCGGCCCCACCTTCTCTTTATAGCGCTGCGCGACGGGACCCACCAGCCATGTGTGCGGCTGGGCGCCCTCAATCAGTACTCGAGTCAGGGTCCGACTCGGTCGATCAATGTAACATCATGCACAGTAATCTCGGCGTGTTTGCCTCTGAAACTGTACGATCGAGTGCATGCATCTGCATACGTACGTGAGGACCAGGAGACATATTCTGGATCGATCGATCGATCAGATCAGGCGCCGGCCGGCAGCCACCAACCGAGATTCATCCATTCGTTTCACTATGCGGTATGTAGTCACGTCCGATCCTATATATGTGCCAGTGTGTACGCGACCAAACTTTATATACAACCGTTAAACAAAAACCTACTCGATCTCTCATCATCTCCTGCGTGCATGTATCCTCCAATTAATGGCCGCGTCGGATCGTCAGGAACTAAAAAAAAGTACTCCTCCAATCCTACGCAGAGCTCGCCGTACGTGACGTTGTGACGAACCGGCCGGAGGACCGAAATTCAGCAACGACTGTACGTACAGTTAATTGGTGTCTTGTTACTCGAATTGATCGACCAAGCAGTACGCAGTTGTTAGTGCCATATATATACACCTATGACACGATCGACACACAGTGTTTATGGTGATGAGACGTATACCCAACAAGCACGTACTACACGAATGCATATCATCGTGCATGTACATATATTAATATATACGACGTACGTACACGTACATGCACTTGATCGAGTACTTATTGACTCCAACTGCTCCAACTACTATAGAAAATCTGCCGGGTGCCTACACCTATATACGCACGCGTACCTGTCCATGGAGCTAGTAATAATCGGCCGGCTCCAATTATTATTGCATGCGTATATATGCATGTACACGCATCCTGCGTGCGTACGTGCATATGTCCGTTGTCGTAGATATATACTCTTGCTTTCACTTCTCCGCAACATGGATAAATAATACTACTAGTATATATGGACTATGAAGTGCGTAGTCCGTACTGAAAGTACTCACTGTGCCACTGCCGACAAATAAACTGTGCATGGCACATGCATCCGCATGCCATGGCCGTGCCCGTAAAATCTAGGTGCGTGTTCCAAACTCTAAAATAGGCTCTACCAGCCTACATAAATAGAACGATAATAGTATGTACATAGTATTACGATAAATCAAGAATAGTACATATTCAACCATTGGTAGCCTCCACACTCTTAAGTCATGTGCGAATAACGATTCAGTCACTCGGCATCGGCTCGCTTGATTGGCAATATGGAGACGTTTAGATGGGGCGACGAGCAGATACAGGTTAGATGGATTTGTAACGCCACTAAGAAGAGACACAACGTTGGTAGCGAATCCTATAGAGTCGGAGCTATAATTTTTGAGGCCCCTACGAACGGGAGGCCCTGTACACTCGCACGTCTTGCACATGCATGGGGCACGGCCCTGCTGCGTACAATATATAAGATTCAGAAAATCTACGTGCCTTAGCTCTTGTTTAGTTCATCCGCCGAAACTTTACACCATATCACATCGAATGTTTAGATACATGCATAAAGTATTAAATATATACTAAAAAATAACTAATTGTATAGATTGCGACTACTTTGTGAGCGAATCTTTTAAGCCTAATTAGTTCATGATTTGACAACGAAGAGCTACAGTAACATATACGCTAATGACGGATTAATTGGGCTTAATAAATTCGTCTCGCGGTTTACTAACGGGTTCTATAATTTGTTTTTTATTAGTATTCGAACACCTCATATAACATCCGATGTGACATCCAAAACTTTGCACACTGGATCTGATCACAGCCTTAATAATGCCATTAAAAGCCCAATCGAACTGACAGGTGCATGGATTATACTACTTGGACTTTTGGCGCGCGCGTAACTAGTGATTGCATTGCATGACACGGACATGGCGCGTGCTAAACCGCGAAAAACTGCGTCCGCATTGTCGGTTCGAAGCTCTTCATCATCTATAGTGATCACACTTCTTTCCCTTTCTTTCTTTCTTTCTTTATTTCTGCTTTGTATTAATTAACTACGCGTGATCGATCAGATCGCACCATCATAGACATGCATATCATGCATGTACCAAACGTCAACATTGATTGAAGGATACACGTCTGGTTAATTAGACTGCTGTATGGTAGTGTATAAATTAAAGTTACAAACACTGTAGTGTATATATATATGCACCTCCTCATCTACTACAGATCGAGCTAGTATGCACGATTTCATTGCATCTAACTAGCTATGGCCACCATTCCCGCCTCCTATTAATAACCGGTGAGGTGCACAAGCAGCTAGCGCTCCGTCAATCTCGTGAACCTCATTAATTAAATTGCGCACCAGCAGTGGCACTCTCGCTCTACGGATACTTAGTGCTCACAAATTGGTAATTTGCATTGTACATTTGCATGCATGTGCTGTGTTATTAACACACGTTACAACCTAGGGGGGGTGTAAATAAATGGATTCTTGTGGCCAATATTATGACCATGTCATGAAAAACACATTATAATCCATCTTTTTCAGCTGGAACAATGTTTTTCTCTCACAACCAATCAGCCGGAACAGTGTTTCGGCTTATTTTTTCAGCGAAGCGAACGGGCCCATTGGCTTGTGATACCCTACGTGTAATTGTTCCATCTATTCCCTATACAGTATACACATGCCTGAGAAGTTCATAGCAGACCAACGGACATCACTCAGGTTTTTCTAAAAGAAGTTTATCACCAGTTGAAATAAATGGGATACATTATTTATAGCTTACAACAATGCAGTAGGGATGTAAAATTAGCACATCTCCAACGGTACAATATGTGATATAAAATTAAATTCAAAAGAGGGTTAAGGGACATAATTTGTGAGAGACTTAACAATAGTTTTAGTGAGAATGGAGTTAAAACTAAAACCTACCTTGATTTTGCACCAATAGAATAACTGAATAATTAAGCCCGGCCACGGATAGTAGTGGGCGGATAAAAGAAGATGATATATATATATATATATATATATATATATATATATATATATATATATATATATATATATATATATATATATATATATATATATATATATATATATATATATAAGCTTTAAGCCAATAAATTCACCGACAGTAGCTACATGGAGTTCATGCGCGTAAATGCAATGGGACGCATGGAAAAAGAACCAATAAAATCAAACTAAAGAACAAATTTATTTATGAAAATATTTTTAAGTAAGAAAAAACTAATTGTTGTAAAGAGAAACGCTAGCTACCTCTCTATGTTTTTTTTGAGGAAACCTCTCTATGTTATTTGTGCGGACCATATATACTAAGACTGAAAAGTGGGACCATATATACTAAGACTGAAAAGTGGGATTTAATTAGGCCTCTTGGTCACTTGTCATCTGAAGCTATAAAGATATACAAGATTGCGTGCAATTAAGGGACCCCTTCAAATCAGATTATCATTATATTTCTGGAACTCGAAGCAAAAGGAAGAAGATCGAGTAGCTTACATATAAAGGTGGTTCCCAAATCCTAAATATAATTGCGTGCACGGGACGTTGCATGCATGATATGACACTGTGTTTGACATGTTTGCACCAACACACAAAAAAAAGGGAACACAATAAGGCACCTAATTTCCCGGACGTGCATGTCCTCCTCCTAACGGCGGCCGTACGATGACAACTAAGCTAATTGCCAGGATCACACGCCTGATAATTGCTGAGGTTAGACACTTAACACACCAACAACCATACATGTGACATCTTTTGAAAAAAAAACAAAGAAACTAAATTTGGTACCAAGGTGTGTCACGTTCATTGTTATGCGGGCCCGTACTAGATTATTTACTGGGCCTGTCTTTCACATTGAACTCAGAGTAAGGCCCAACTTATTTAAGGTTGACTGGGATGAAGCCATTTGGGCTTGCCCCGCCGACGGCCATTTTCCGCCGCCGCCACCAGCAATGCAGGCATGTAGTGGTGTTCCCCAACGGGTAACGGAGACGGGTAAACAAGAAACATTCTTGTACCCGCTATACCTGTCGGGGGTGGATTCTTACTCATTTAGATGCCCACAGATAAAGATATGATTCCATCCCCGTTCCCTAATGAATCGAATACCCGTCAGGTATCGGGCCCGTTGCCATCTTTAGTCACCTGGCGATTTCTCTGCTGGCTGTGTACGTCCAGCGTCTCTGGTGGGTACGACGACCAGTCCTTTGTAGTTGTAGGCAACCTAGGCAAGAGAGAAGCTCTGCCTGCTGGTTGTTAGGCACGATCATCCAACCTTCTCAATTAATTGCTTGAGACCGATGCAGCTCTTTACTTCTTTGGATAGCTAAATAATACTCCCTCTAATGCAAATTATAAGTTATTCTAAATTTTCTAGATACATAGGTTTTATTATCCATCTAGTATCTAGAGTACATATAAAAACTTATAATTTAGAATTGAGGGAGTATTAAATCTGAGCTTTGAGTTGGACTTTTTTTTGTAACTATTTGCTTTGTTGAAATAATTGGTTTCATGTTCTTGGTTATAGGAGATGAAGCCGGATTGGTTTCGTTGTCTAAAAAATGTAGGATCAGTACAACACGAGATCAATGCATGACTGGATGAGTTGCTAGCAGATGTGCCTTCATTTTTTTTTAGATAAAGTAGATGTGCCTTCATATTCTGTACCAGTAGCTGCTAATCACTTATTTTAGTTGGCAAGGTGGTTGTCCATCATTAATTTGCTCTGTGGTATGTAGTACTGGAATAATCTTATTATTTTTAGTTGGCAGTAGTTATATTATATTTGTACAACATGCCAAGTTGCTAGCTAATCTTGCATTCTTGCTTCCGGCTTGTACTATGAACGAACAATGTAATGATGCCTAACAATGGGGGAACTGGGCCGGCTTGCCTAATTTTGACATTTCCCGTCACTACGCCAGAGAAGCAAATTAGTGACGGCTATGTCAGTTAGTGACGCTGAAGACAAGCGTATGAAATTTTACGTCTGTGATGTGGACAGTAGTAGTGACGGGTGTGCAGATAAGTACACAAAAGAGACGGTTATTACCTGAACCCGTTTCTGATATGTAACAAATAGCGACAGCTACAGGGAAACTACCCGTCTCAGTTATTACATAAAACAGATGTTTTTTATTTGAAACTGTCTGTGATCCAAAAAAAATTGCGACGGTTCCTAAGGCTATACTAGTCCCTGAAATCTTAAAAACAAGCTTGTACGGCAATAAAAATTGTGATGGCTCTAAGGATTACCCGTCTCCGATCTATGTATTAAAGTAGTGACGGATCTAGATACCCGTCTCATTTAAGAAACAGACGGTTGAAGGTTTTTTAGCACTATTAGAGACGGTTTCTTGTACAGCATGTCTGACACAGCTTGTTACACATACAGAATACAACTGCTAATTAGCAACTCAAAACTAGTATCAAAACACATACGTTTACATGCAAATCCATCTTTAGGTCAACAATAAGTAAAATTGTGCACAGATATATAGACGCATATAAAGTGTGAAAAATAAACATAAGGGGCAACTTAAGTAACCAACTGCAGCACAT
Organism: Miscanthus lutarioriparius; assembly: GCA_904845875.1. Taxonomy (NCBI): domain Eukaryota; kingdom Viridiplantae; phylum Streptophyta; class Magnoliopsida; order Poales; family Poaceae; genus Miscanthus; species Miscanthus lutarioriparius. The sequence continues at coordinate 3,705,204 of CAJGYO010000005.1, forward strand.
GTCTTGTTGTGATTCTTTGGAGATTTCTACATTGGTATATCTTTGAGCCAATTTAGTTAGTTTGGTTTTATGTTAATTTATTGGTCCAGCGCGTGACTGGGCGCGCAGGCTTGCATTGGCACTTGATCTGCTGGCTGGGATCCAATACAGCTGCTGTTTTCCTGTTCGTCGGAAAACTGATATATAGTTTTATTCCCTCGTTGTTTTTGGATAAAAATGTTCTTATATCTGTCTACTATACTGATATAGACTCAACTTTAAATCCCAATCGAATTCTGTTATAATCCGATAGATTTTTTTTTCTTTTTCGGATGGTTCTGTTATGCGTACCGACTCTGCCGCTGTCTTCATTCGAAGATTGAATCTTTCCTCTGGACTCTGTCTGTTATATTCCGGGCTATTGAGCCGCATCAAGATTGGATCTTAATTTCCTGGCGCTGATCAATCGGAAGATCGATTTCACGTGATGACTGATGGGTCTGAGCGGCAACACCCTGCCGCCTACCTCGCTGCCGAGATCCTCTCGCCGCTGCCGGCGAAGCAGCTGTGCCGCCTCAAGTGCGCGCGTCTGTAGATCATGGCGCGATCTCATCTCCGGCCCCGTTCACCGCCTCAGGTTTGAGCGCACCGACGCCGCGTCGGGCTTCCTCTACCACGACATCCGCAGCGGCGCGCCGGCGATGGACTTAAAGTTCACCGCCCTATGCCCTCCCGTTGGAGGCGGAGGAGGCTCGCCGGCGGCGCCTCCTCGTCGACCCAGCCTTCCCGTTCCTGCCTTCGCGGTACAACGTGACCGACGACGACCCGCAGCTGGCGGATCCGCGCTACGTCGTCTGCAACCCCGGCACCCGGAGCTGGGTAGACCTGTCCCCGCCGGTGCGTCAGAACCATGCCCCCGGACTTGACGCCGCCCTTATCGATGCTGCTGATGTGCTCATGCTGCTAAGCAACCGTATGGACTGGGCCCGCCCTGCCGTCCTGGCCTTTTAACCAGCCGTCTCCTCGCACTTCCACGTGATGGAGCTGGTGGGCGGGAACAGCCTCCTCAAGGCGGTGCGTATCTACTCGTCGGAGACCGGGGAGTGGGTTCTCAGGAACGCCGACTGGGGCACGTCGACGTCGCCTACGCCGGCAAGCACGCCTACCTCAACGGCTTCCTGCACCTCGCCACCACCACCGCGAGCGGCGTGGTCGTCGCGTCGGTGGACGCCTCAGGCCACACGTGGAGGACCACCCGTGTGTGCGCCGCGAAGGCGCTCGGCGGACCCGGCACCATTGGCCAGTCACAGCGCCGCCTGCTCTAAGTGGACGTGGAAGCCGCCTGCTCGGGCGAGCTGTCGGTGTATGCTCTCGAGAGCTGCGGCCGCGTGCCCGCGTGGAGCGGTGGGTCTTGAAGCACCGCGCCATGTCGTCGGTGGATCCGTCGGGGAAGGAGATGTGGTTTGGGAAGAGCCACAGCGTGGTTGCGATCCATCCGGTCTGCACTGTGGTTTTCCTCTTCGACGCTCGACGGCGGAGCCTAATCGCATATGATATGGATCATGGGACTACACGCGCTGTCCACACTTTCACAGATGCGCCGTCGCACAAATATCGGGTTTTCCCGTACGTACCGTTGTACTCGCAATAGGCGTTATCGATGTCGAACAAATTAACGTGTGTGCATACTTGTTTTTGACCTGGGTGGTATATGATATGTCCTAATATCTCTCTTTCACTTTTCCTATATTTCGGGTGCTTGAATTTTAAGATAATTTCATACAACACTTTTATATCATCAACTAGTATAAATATATTGTTACTTTTATGATTTGTTATTACTAGCAAATATGTCCGTGTGTTGCAACGGGAGAAAAAAAACCATCAAATGTTCAACTTGTTCTCTTTAGCTTGTTGCACAACTGCTGCAACTTAATTTGTATAGGTGACTTGATGCTGTGAGTGGTTGCTGCAACAATTACAAACGAACGGGTCTGTCACTACGCCAGATTTGCACATCACTGCCGGCCTCATCATCGCCGGATTTGTGAGAACCGGTAGTGATGTACCTTCACTGCCGGTTATGAGCTTTAAAATAAAAAAAATGATTGGGGCTGGGCTAAAACCGGCAGTGAAGGACCACATCACTGCTGGTTTTTTGCTTGAAACGGCAGTGTTTTGGCGGGCACTCATCACTGTCGGTTTAAGCCAAAAGCCGACAGTGATTGAGCTCTATCACTGTTGGTTCTAACCTAGAACCAACGTTGATAAGTCTACAACACAAAAAAGGCTGCAGCCGTCCTCTCCTTCCTCCTCTCTTCCATCCCGAGAACAGAGGCGCGCGTTTGGACCATTTCCTCCATTGTTACGGCTACTCTTCACCATGAAGCTAGTGCTTGGATTTTAAAGAATGGCTTGATCTTTTTCTTTAAGGTTAGTAACAAATATCTACTCCTTTGATTTTATTGCTTAATTAGCTTCGTTTTGATGGCTACATTGCTTGATTCTCATTCTAGTTCTTTCTCCATTCTAGAGAGCACTTTTCCAATTAGACATTTGTGCAAGGCTCAAATTATGATGAATCCATCATCCAAAAGGTTGGTGTCTATGAACATATTTAAATTCCTAGCTAATTATTCCATGGTGGTCAAGATCATCATTGTTAGTATGTGATACTATAATTAGTTCTTAGAAGTAGAGTATAATAGTTGTTCTTCAATATTGTGCAATAATTGTTTTTTACTACGATTTTTAATTTACAGGTCCGAGGCTACCAATTTCAAATTTTCAATAATTAGTGTACAATAATGTTTTCCAAAAATGGTACTTTTGAGCTACAATTGTTGTTCATGAAGCTCGATTTCTTATTAATTCTTTGTAATAACTGTCTCAGTATTTTTTTTACAGAGATGGATCGAGAGTGGATGCATGTTTCTCGAACGGACAAGTGGTACATGTATGGCGTCAGCCAGTTTATGACCGATGTCAAAGCCCATGCTGGGAATGGAAACCCTATCTTCTGTCCATGCAAAGATTGCAAGAATCATAGGAACTTTCATCAAATTGAGTCTATACGATCGCATTTGAATACCAGGGAGTTCATGCCAAACTATACGATATGGACTATGCATGACGAGGTTGGTGTGAATGTTCTACAGGAAAACGATGATGATGTGGACATGCCTGACGTAGCCATCCACGATGCTGACGAGGAACCCGGTGTCAACACGAAACCTATGGCCACAGTTAATAATGTGTTTAGGAACACGCTAGCTGACGACACCGAGAATAACGATGGCATTTCTCAGCTGCTACGTAATGTAGAGACCGGATGTCTTAGTGAAAGACAACTGAGAAAGTTAGAGAAAACGAGACAAGATGGCAAAACACTATTGCATAGGGATTGTCCAATGAGCAAACTGAAAGCCGATATTATGTTGTTAGAGTTCAAATCGACAAACGGATTGAGCGATAAAGGCTTTGATCAGTTGTTAGGTATAATAAAGAAAATGCTCCTAGAAAAAAATGAGTTGCCAGAAAAGACATATTTGGCTAAGCAAATGATCTGCCCCATCGGCCTCGAGGTTGAAAAAATCCACGCGTGTTCCAATGATTGTATATTGTACCGTAGAGAAAAATACAAAAACTTGGACAAGTGCCCCAAGTGTGAAGCTCCATGGTACAAGGAAGGGCTGTCAGATGAGGGTACCAAGACCAGAGGAGGTCCTGTAAAGGTCGTCTGGTATTTTCCTATAGCTCTCCGGGTGCATAGACTGTTTGCATGTGCAAAGACACCGGGGGACATCGAAGGATTCACTAGCCACACGCCTAGACATGCAACACTTGAGAATCAGGAAGGAGCTGCATCTCGTGGAGCTAGAGAATGGCTAGTTCGAACTTCCGGTTGCGTCATGGACATTGAAGAAGGAAGAAAAGCGTGCGCTTATTTCTTTCTTCAATGAACTTAAAGTTCCGATGGGCTACTGTGCAAACCCGAAGAGGCTAGTGAACATGAGAGAACTCAAGTTCAACTATGGCCCTATGAAGGCCCATGACTGTCATGTCATTATGACTCAGCTGCTCCCTGTTGCCCTGCATGGTATCCTCCCCCCAAAGGTCTGCGCCCCAATCATAAAGCTTTGCTCGTTCTTCAACACGATCTCAAAAAAGGTCATTGATGTGTGCACGCTAGAGCAGCTACAGTGGGACATAGCCAAAACTCTCGTTAGGCTTGAGATGCATTTCCCACCAACTTACTTTGATATCTCATTGCATCTGCTCATTCATCTTATTGACCAAATTAGAGACCTTGGCCTAATGTACCTACATTAGATGTTCTCTTTCGAAAGGTTGAAGGATGGTCAATGGAGGAGGCCATTGAGTTCTGCACATATTATCTAGACATAAAAAGGGTCAGAGTTCCAGAATCTTATCACGAAGGAAGACTACGTGGCAAAGGAATGATCGGAGAGAAATCTGTTAGAGTAGATGACCCTATTTCTTTCAGACATGCACAATTCGCTGTTCTCCAGCAAGCCAAGGGTGTGATGCCATACATTGACGAGCACAAGCAATCGCTGCAAACTCTGTATCCAAGCACGTCACAGGCTTGGCTGGATAAAAAAACATAAGGAGGAATTTGTCAGCTGGTTGCGACGTCGCTTGCTTAGAATAAAGTTGGGTAATCAACTGGATGCCTTAGCTAAGGGACATTCGAGTACATATCTTAAGTACCAAGGGTATGAGATCAATGGATTCACATTTTACAGAAAAAAAGCAAGATGAAAAGAGCACATATCAAAATTGTGGTGTTCGTTTTGATGCTCACGAAGAAAACGGCAACATGCAGGCGACATACTATGGTTTCATAGAGGAGATATGTGAGCTAGCCTACGGTCCGTGGAAGGTAGCTCTTTTCGCTGCCAGTGGGTTTGGCTCGAGGAAATCAACACTAACAGCGAAGGGTTCACTACCGTTGATCTTACTAAGATCGCATACAGAGACGACCCCTTCGTCCTTACAAGAGATGTTATGCAAGTCTTCTATGCAAGGGACAGCAAGACAAAATGAATGCTAAAAGTAGTCCTAGAAGGGAAAAAGAAGATTATCGGTGTCAATGGAGTGACAGACGAAGAAGACTATAGGGGTTACCAGGAAATGCTTCTATTCAGGGCGAACGTACCCCTACCTATCCTTCAAGTGGGTGACGAACCTGCTTACGTATGAATTGATCACAATGATGCCCTCATTGTTGATGCACCTAAAGATAGTTAGATTATTATTAACTATGTAATCATTATGCAGACGTTGTATCAGTAATTCGTACTGAATATTTAATTTATATTTTGTGCGCATCTCTACAATTTAATTATTGACTATGTAATCAAATATTAAGATAATGTTCACAAACATTATTATTTGATAATTATAGACCATTAATTAATTATCATAGAATTAAATAATCAAGACACAATTTTTTGTGTTATTTTAGAATATAAACTAACTGCATTATTTCTATTAATAAATAAATAAAGAAAAGCAAACTAAGCGAACTCCCTATCCTAGCTCAGCGGTTAAGGCCGCGCACTCTGTACTTTGAGACACGCGCTCGAATCCCAGGCGGGCCAAACTTTTTTGATTTTGTATTTATTATTTAGTATTGTATTACGATGTGATAAAAGAAAAAAATAAAAACCATTCTAACCGAACTCCCTATCCTAACTCAACGGTTAAGGCCGTGCACTCTCGACCCCGTGGCCCGCGCTCGAATCTCAGGCGGGCCAAATGTTTTTATATTTTTTACAAAAAGGCCACGATGGCAGGCTCCAAACCAACAGTGTTTTTTTATATTTTTTTTACTAAAAGATGGCGACAGGGCCATTCACTGTCGGTTTTGGTTTTAAAACCGGCAGTGATAGCTTCTATCACAGTCGGTTGCTCAAAACAACACAGAAGGCCTAATTCACTGTCGGTTTTTAAACTAAAACCGACAGTGATGTTTAGATGCTTCTCACATGCCAACAGTGCTCCCATGACCACACCAATTGGAACACTGCTTTCACCTACCTCGACAACTTTAGTTCAGAAATAAAAATGTACCACGACTGCTAGCCCCTATAAAAAGGCCCTTGGCCAGAAGCTAGCCTCTCCATGCTGTTGGTTTTAGTCAGGCCTTATCAGCTATGATACAATGTTTTCCTCTTACAATAAACCATATATATCGTTATGCATCGTAGTTCACCAAAATGGTGCACACATGAGGTACTAGAAGAATGCTACTAAAAGACGCCAGTACTGCATAAGGATTACTAACAGGGGCAGTGGTCGTTTAGTAGGTTACATCTATGGCCGACCATTCTTTCGGTATTGTGAGGCACGAGAGAGTGCACTCATACGGACATTAGACTTCATCGATACAAGCGGATACATAATCCGTAACATCAATTACCATATATGGCTATAGAGGCATGTTAGTGTGCGTGGCCCGATCAATCCCAGTAGTGATTTTGATAGTAATTAATGTTTATTTAGCTAGGTTTTCAAGGTCGTAGTTTAATTGGGTTCTAATTTTAATATGTACGGCTTTGTGTGTTTAATTATTGTCATGCATGTAATTCGTGTAACATTTGTTGGGCAACTAGAAATATACATTTCGATGTTGTATTGGTCTCAAAATTATTCTTAGCCTTGCATGTGCCACGTGTGAAGGAAACATCAAGTTTGGGATTTTCTGGAGATGGTTTGCTACTTTCTCAGGTTTAATTGAATTTCCGCGCGACGACACCTATTAATTATAGGTTGAACTGAGTCTACACACAAAAAGATTCGGAATGGTGCTAAACTTTTACACAGGCTCTAATGTGCCCTAGGGATAAGAATTTTGTGAAGGTGGATAAAAAAATCTATTTGGTCTAAGATGAAATTCACCCTCTTTTATCTTATTTGGCATAGAGAAAAATATAATAAATAAAAAAATGATCAGAAAGACCTCAGATCCTGTGTGGGGTCTTAATTTGGGTGTACATGCTTGCCAAAAAAATTTCAAGCCATTTCAACATAGGCGGAGTATATATGCTTCACAGAGGTACATTTGCCTCTTCATCGAACCATGACTATACACATAGGTTATCAATGTTTCTATGGTTCAGGGGCATTACGGTGTCATATTGGTCTCAAAATTATTCTCAAGCTTGCACGTACCACGTGTGAAGGTAACACCAAGTTTGGAATTTTTTAGAGATAGTTTGCTACTTTATGAGGTTTAATTGAATTTCTGCACGACAACACCGACTAATTATAGGTTGAACTGAGTCTATCGAAGAAAAGATCCGGAATGGTGATAAACTTTTACACAGGCTCTAATGTGCTCTAGGGATAAAATTTTTGTGGAGGTGGATGAAAAAAATCTATTGAGTCCAAGATGAAATTCACCCTTTTTGTCTCATTCGGCACAGAGAAAAATATAATAAATAAAAAAATGATCAGAAAAACCTAAGATCCTGTGTGGGGTATTAATTTGGGTGTACATGCTTGTAAAAAAAAATTCAAGTCATTTCAAAATAGACGTAGTATACATGCTTCACAGAGGTACATGTGCCCTATCATCGAACCATGACTATACATATATGTTATCAAGGTTTCTGTGGTTCATATGCATTCCGGTGTTATATTGGTCTTAAACTTTTTCTTAGGCTTGCACGTGCCACGTGTGAAGGAAACACCTAGTTTGAGATTTTTCGGAGATGGTTTGCTACTTTCTGAGGTTTAATTGAATTTCCACACGACGACACCGATTAATTATAGGTTGAACTGAGTCTACCCACGAAAAGATCCGAAATGGTGCCAAACTTTTACACAGGCTCTAATGTACCCTAGGGATAAGAATTTTGTGGAGGTGGATGAAAAAAATCTATTGGGTCCAAGATAAAATTCACCCTCTTTTGTCGCATTCGACACAAAGAAAAATATAATAAATAAAAAAATGATTAGAAAAACCTAAGATCCTGTGTGGGATCTTAATTTGGGTGTACAAGCTTGCTAAAAAAATTTCAAGCCATTTCAACATAGGAATACATATGCTTCTATTTATTCAGTATATAAAAGAATTTTTTTAATATATATAAACATCACTGTCGGTTTCAAAAAACCAACAGTGATGAGAAGAAACTGACAGTGATGCTGGTTATCACTGTTGGTTTATTTTGAAAATTGATAGTGATATATAAAAAATTAAAAAAAATGTACCAACCCTCGGGTTTGAGCCTAGGTCTCGGGCTACAGAGTTCAGAGACTTAACCGTTGCGCTAGTATAGATATGTGCCAAGGTTCTATTTATTTTTCCTTTTTGACCTTTAGATGGCTTAATAAATTATAAAATTAAACCAAAAAGATTAGGCCGCCCGGGATTCAAACACGGGTATCGGGGGCTCAGTTGCGGGGTCTTAACCGTTGAGCCTATAGGAGATATTCAAAAGAAGTGAAAAAGATAACTTACTTATGCCGTAACCGCTACACGACAATCACTGCCGGATTAAAGAATGGCTCGACAGTGATATTTCTTCATCACTGTCGGTTTAGACTTACAACCGGCAGTGATGAGCCATTTCCTGAAGTCATTTAATAATTTATAAAATTGAACAAAAAATTTGGTCCGCCTGTGACTCGAACACGGGTCTCGGGGGCTAAGTTGAGGGGTCTTAACCGTTGAGCCAGTCGGAGGAATTCGAAAGAAAATAAAAAGTTATCCTACTTAACACCTAACTGCTACACCACATCACTGTCGGTTTGGGGAATGACCCGGCAGTGATGTAACCCCATCACTTTCAGTTTATAAGTAGAACCGGCAGTGATGAGCTATTGGTATAAAAGTTCGGGGCGGGTTGATATTATCCAAATTCATTTCAACCCCGCGCCAACCATTCCCAGCCCCGCCCTCCTCTTCTTTGATGCTGATGCCCGTGCGTCGCCCCACGCCGGAGCACCCGTCCACCGCCCCCCACGTCGCTGTTCCTAGCCCCGTGCTCCTCTTCTTCGACGCCGATGCCCGTGCACCGCCCCACGCCGGAGCACCGCGCCGTCCATGCCCTCGTTCCTCGTCCACGACACCGGCCGTTCCCTCCTCCTCCACGCCTGCACTCCCATCGCTAAGGCCTTCAAGAGCGCATGGACAGCTATTTTCCCACCCCCACAGTGAGTGCGTAGCTCACTGCTCGCTAAGTGTTTGATGAAATGCCCTACGGTTGTTGTCTTCCCAATAGTAGCCGATTCCTATTCGATTGAGTTACATGTTGTTACTCCTTGGTTTAGCTATCCTTATATGTATATGTTGTTACTGTCGACACAAAATTTTCGTCTCTATGCCGAGGACACACGCAACAAGCCAATGATTATAAGTAACCAAACTCTTTTTTATATAAAGAAACAATTCAACACCACTTAACCATTTAATAAAGATAAATCTAATGAACGTGTTAGATCTCATCTATCGCCATGACTAGTGGGGCATGAGACAGAATCATACAGGCCGTAGAAACAACTATAGACTCGATGACCCTAACTCATTACTAATATCAGTGGGGCATGAGGCAGAATCATGCAGGCCGTAATACAATAACAAGATCATGGGGCTAACACATCTTTCAACTTATCTCTACTTCAACGACCTCGTAATGCAAACTGTTCGTGAAAGCATTCGATATCGGCTAAATAGTGCATGTCGACCGGATCGATGCAGCCGTACTTGCTGAAGAACTCATCGAGATCTACTCTACTCCTACTCCTAAGGGGTGGCCGGAGCCAAAAAAGTAATTGACTCTGTATTTGATTGGTTGATGATCTTTTACAGTAGCCGGGGTTTGATATTTATACCCGGAGTCTAAACATGAATCCTACTCGAGCATGATTTCTTACAATCTTTGGTAAAAATAAAAACATTCCTAATTCAAGATAACTTGGACTCCAATCTTTCCCCTTTTGTGGAGTCCGATGTGTATCTTCTTAGCGCCAATCATATCCTATCATCTTTATCCGCTGACGTCATTCAGAGAGAATCGATCCAGGGTCGCATTCGATTAGTAGATATCAATCGTTACTCTATCGACTCCTTGATTGGCATAATTCTGAAAGCCTGCGAGTTCCCACGCTCTTCTCCCAAATTTTGGTGCAAACACATGCCCCCCAATTTTGGGATAAAATGATTTTATCCCGAAATTCTGGTTTACTAGTTTACCGCACCTCGACTGCACCATCCGAAATATACGCGCGACTCCTGATCCCCTGGCCAGAGTTTTATATAACATCCCAACAGTATATCTTGCAACTTACTCGGCCGGTTCGCTTTCTCCCTTTTTCTTAAGCCAACTCCAAATAGTCGACGTCGTCATCGCCGAGACCTCAAACCCTAGCAGATCATTCATTCTAATGAGCCGTCGTCTAAGCGATCCTCGCCAGATCCAGACCAATTTTTGACCGTGATGGCGACCGTCGACCATGTCCCTGAGGTATATCTCCAAGTTTCTATTTTCTGAGTATCGGCCACCACCCCATATCTTCTTTCTTCTTGAATTTACTTTATCTAATTTTTAGGAAATGAGGAACGAGATCTTGATCCTATTAGCTGCCATCCCTAATGCTTACTTTCTCGGTCCCATAGGTGATTCTGATCCATCCAATTTTATCCGCCAAGAAACCAATCAAATCCCCTTCAAGCAGTCTGTAGTGGATTCATCCTCCTGGAACAAAACCTCCTTCAAAAACTAGCCTAATGCACCTAAGGGATGGAGAGATTGATTCCGTAGGGTATCTGCGAAAAAAGGCGAAGACTAGGAGCTTTATGATCTGAACCAATGCTTAACACTCTCATTGTCCGAAATGGAGAGGAATGATTCACTTTTGATCTCCGCTTCTTATTTCTGGTCTACTGCTCTGAATGCTTTCATTTTTTGTCATGGCCCAATGACCATCACTCTGCCGACGTATTCATGTTGACCGGCCTTAGGATTACTGGATCGGTACAACATTATGAGTATTTGAGTACCGGTTCCAAGAGATTGGCCAAGATAGCAGACTGTACCGGATGGGCAAGTTATATTCTGAATCATATTGAAGATGGACCAGCCGTTAGTGAATGGGAATACATGGCTTTTCTGAACATGTAGTTGGAAAGATTCATCTTCTGCGGGTCATCTTGTGGTCCAACCTATAATCACAAACTCATGGCGAAGCATCTTGCAGTAGGCAAGAACATTCCTCTTAGAAAATATCTGCTAGGAGCTGCTTATCATCTGATGTACCAAGTGGCTGCATAATTACTGAAGAATGAGCCGATGCAGACTATCAACGGTCCTTGGTGGCTGATACAATTGTGCCTCAGTTTGTATCTGCACAAGACTGTAAAGCCTTACCTCAGAAACCTGAGCTTCCCTTCCTCCAATTTTGGTGAGGAATATAGAGGCAAAGAAGGAAGAACTCGACGGTGTACGAACTACGGTGAGGCTGCATCAGCCATAATAATCAACTTTGATGTTGGCCACCTCTTCAAAAAATTTTACAGAGGGTTTGATGTGGCCATCCTAACCTGGCTACCTTATAACGAGGAGGATGAACTGACTTTTCCATTCAGGTTCTGATTTGAATCCGGCTGTTCGGACGAAACAGCGGCTGCGATCTTCAATTCTTTTATCAAGCCCTGTGTTCTTTCGGCTGAATTTTGCCACAGTCGTGGCAAAATGATTAAAGGCTCCTCCATTTCAGGCAATCCTCCAACCTATGAGTTTTACAACCCTTCGTTTGTGGCCCATCAGTTCAGCTTCGGTCAACTCCCCCCTTGTCTGTTCTTCAAGAACATTCTGAAGCCGAGAGAAGATATTAGTGACATGCTAGAAACTTCTAGAGTCTTCTAATTGGGATCAGACCTTCCTTCTTTTTCCTTGCATGACTGGGTCAGGGCCAGCTTTTCTTCTAGTCTCTTTGACTCCTGGTGGCAAGAATGACATTCCCATCTCTTCTGTGGGCCGGTATATCCTCTGTGCATAGCTCTAGACGGGGAATTTGCTTCTGATAGTGAGGTAATTCCTTTATTCTCTTTTTGGAGAAATTACTTGGCGAATCTTTCTTGTTGAAAGGACCTAGGATGCCACCTAGAGGGGGGTGAATAGGCATTTCTAAAAATTAACACATTTAAATGCGAAAACGAATAGTAAAGGGAGTTTCCAAAATGGAAACTCCAAATAAAAGTAGTACCACCCCTCACAAGTTAGCCACAGAGTATACAAGGTATAAAGAATATATCTAGAAGCTACAACCCTGCAACACAAAGTTAGAACTGAGAATTAATATTTTCTGCACAGACAGTAAATACCGGACGTGTCCGGTATACACAATTTCTACAGATCAGCCCCGAACTTGCTCCTTTCGATTTCTATCTTCGAACCAGATTGTAGGGTCTAGCTTGAGATGACAATATACACAGAGAACCTGCATAGGAGCTGGAGCAACACAAATATCAAATGAAATGCGAATTGAGACACGATATTTGTTTTACCGAAGATCGGACTCGTTCGAGTCCTACTCTCCGTTGAGGGGGCTGCAGGCGACCCAGCGAAGGTCAGCCCTAGAGGGTATCACGAAGGTCACTCTAGCCGAAGTCTTTTCCAACTCCTTTTCCTCCTTCCTCTAGTTGATTCCGAGACAGCGGAATCGACCGTTACAAACTTTCCGAGGCACACCACAATCTCTCGGGTGCTCTCCGGCGACGCCTAACCTTCTAGGACCGAAGAGTCCAAGAGTAACAAATGCAAATCATGAGATTGATAATATGCTCAAGTGCTCAAGTGGTGGCTGGCTCTCTTTTTCAAATTCTCTCTTAACCCACAAATAAATTTTGCAATTTGGATCACACACTCACAAAGAGAGGGTTTAAGAGAGTTGCCAAGGCTCAAAAACGTGTATGTATGTCAGCAGAATCAGCAGCCCCCAAATGTGGAGGCTTGGGGGTATTTATAAACCCCCTTGAAAAACTAGCCATTTTATAGCCGTTGCAATACCGGACACGTCCGGTATGACTTACACTACACCAACGGTAACTAAGTTACAGTGAAGTTGTGAGGCGTCGGAACTCCCGATGAATGCCGGAACTCCCGACCCTCAGCAAATTTGAAAACCATGTAACTGAGTTAAAGAATATGAGGTGTCGGAACTCCCGACACATGCTGGAACTTTCGACCGTCGGAACTCCCGACCCTCAAGGCTTTGGAAAACTAGCTGTTGGCCTCTGGTCATGCACGTCCGGTATGAATACCGGACATGTCCGGTATGACCAGGACAGTGAACCCTCCAAGTCAGTTAAAGTGCGAGGCGTCGGAACTCCCGACCCTTGCCGGAACTCCCGACCATCGGAACTCCCGACCTACGTTGGAACTCCCGACGAACCAACCCGAGAACAACAATTTTACAACTGCTGGGTAAATACCGGACACGTCCGGTATTGCCAGACCAGCAAAAATAAAGTTAGCTCTTTTGTCGCTCAAATACTCAAAACTCACATGGGTTGGCTTGAGCACTTATGAAATATTATCTATCAACATGATGCATCCCTCTTAATAGTACGGCATTCCTATTTACTCAAATTCAAATGTATAACGAATTTAAATCTTTTGAGTTGTTCTCTTTCAACCGAAGTAGTGTATTCCAAACTTCATCAAGTGAGGGTGCTAACATGTCAACTTTGATCTTTCTCACTTGAGCATAGCCATCTTGAGCACGTGACTTGATTTCATTCATCAAATTTGAATAATCCCAAATATATCAAGTCACTTCCATCAAACATTCCAATAGTGATTTGATCCTCCACATAAACATGGCCATCATAGCTTGATTAGTACCTCAACTAAATGCAAGTACTTACTTATTCACCCTAGCTAGGTTCTTCGGCCGCCAAGCCATCGCTTGCCCTTCACCCTTGCTTAGTACCTCGAAGCCTTTCCTTGCTATCTTCACCATCTTAAGCCATCAAGTCCCTTCCTGTGTTGAATCATCCATTCATTTGTATTGTTATCTTTTTTAATTCAATTTAGCAAGCTTCAAGTATGAGACCATTCCATATGCAATTCCTCATGTCTCATTAATTAATTATTACAAGCTTGCTTTCACATAGCAAATGGAAATCCCATAATAAATGAGCCTTTGCATGAATAACATTTGCATTATTGTCTTGTGCTTGAACTAGATTGTTTATACAACAACACATCATTTTGGCTTTCATTAAGTACTCATGAGATAACCTATAACCTATCCACACTTAGCAAATGGGTTAGACCTTTAATCATGTTGTCATTCAATCATCCAAAACCCACTAAAGGGCTAGATACGCTTTCACTTGCCAACTGTCCTAACCGATCCTTTCAGGATATTGAATTCGATCCTCCAAGCCAGGATAGGAGAGGGTGTCCAATAGATTACCAGCCGTCATGCCCAGTCTCAAGGATGGGATCAACCGCACCTTCTTTGAAGAAGTTGATGAGAACCCATGCTGCTCCCAGAATCATGACATGTCCATCTCCTAAGCGCAAAGTGGTTCTAGGGGCAATTCAGAAAGCCACCACTGGAAAAAGACTCCATAGGACAAGACCATCAGCTGCTCAGGTGAACGATTCACACTTTCCTCAAACTGACGTTCAATTTTTTGACCCTCTTTTCTTCACAGTTATCGAGCATCGCGTCTCAGTCTGCTTTGGGCATGGGACAACCACCTCAGGCACTTGATTCATCACCAACCTAACCTTCGTCTTAGGAGAAGCCGATTTCAGTAGTGGCGACCGATGCTTCCTCGATGGCAGAAAAGGTGAGTTTTATCCTTGATATTCGTTGGAGTACTTTCCTTTTAATTTCTTGATTTGCCCGGCTTTCCAACGTTTATTTAATCATCCGTCACACTAGACATCTGTTGATGCAAAAGTGAATCTGCAAACACAAAGGGCTAATACCCGAATCGATATCCAAAGCGTGCCAGTCGATTTGACCTGTTAATCGACAAGGATGAAGATACGAGCACTTTGGTCCTAACAACAGCGATATGCCCGGAAGTCACGGCCAAGAGGTACTCACGCGGAACTCGAGAATCGCCGAAGGTTGCACTGAAATGATGCAACTCGCCGAATCAATGAGAACTCGTAAAAAGGAAAAAATATGCAAATTGACGAAGTCGCCGAAAAGTAAGTAGATGCAAATAGGAGTAAAAATTGGTTTTTGATATTGATTCTTCCCTATTACATTGCCCCTCAATCTATATTTATACCCTGATCTAAAGAGACAAAACCAAATACGACTAGGACACCAAGTCCATATCTAAGGAAACACGTGACTCTTACATGAATCATACTCTAACAAATATAGAAAAGGAAATCAACTCCTATCTATTTCCCTGTCCGCCTTGATTACGATGGAATTCTCACCGACCTCCTTTCCATCGGCATACTTTCTGTTTCATCGGTAGTAGTTTTCAAGCCTTCTTTCATCGGCATCGACACTAATATCTCCAACCTTATCGGCAACACCCAAGTCTAAATCAACCTTTCCATCGATCACCACCATCCATCGGCAACCATCTTTACAAGCTGATTTTCACGGCTGTCAGCGTATACAGTAACTCTCCTCCTGCCGATTAGCCCACTCTGATCATTTTGACACGTGCAAAAAACGGTGTCAACACATGCCCCCCAATTTCGGAGTATAAAACCATTAATGCTCCGAAATTTACTCCAGATAACGTTTGCCTTCGCCCAATTACCGTAACTCATCCTCCAAGCCAAAACTTGATCTGTTATCAAATCTAATCAAATCTAGTCCTAATTCACGCACCTCAGTAAATATCGCACAATTTCCAACCACTCTTGCCCTGATTATGGTTAAGATACCAAAACAATAATCCATCGGCAAGATCCTAACATAATAATGCCGCCATTTTCAGAATTAAAATATCCTGTACCGAGATCTCTTCCAAGTCATGATTACTTGCCATCAAATCATCTGTACAATCCCTTGATTATTGTGCGAACAGTTACCATATCCATATGAACCACCTCGACCCACATGCGCACGACATAGAGATAAGTCCAGAATACCCCTACTCCAATCGGCTTATAAATAGATTTCTCCGGAACGCTCGTCTTCTACCCTCAGACTCCAACCTTTGGCATTCTCTCTTTCCGGCGGCGACTCCGACGAACAACTGCGCGACCTCAACCAACAAGAACTTTTCTCCAGCGTCAACCTCGAGTCTCCAGCTCGTGCCCCCATCTACCTCAAGATAATGGCAATCAACTTCGACGTCCCTGCGGTTCGTTCCACTTCCGTTACTTTTTACCTCGATTCCTCTGGTCTTGGCGAGTTTATACAGTTGGTAATTTTTTCTCTTTTTCTTTGTTCTTCGGATCCTCTAAACTTAGGAACTTCGCAACAAATTAGTTATTCCAACCGATCAGCCGCATTTCCAATGCCTAGGACCAATGGGCAACCCAGATCCAACTGATCTGATTAATGCAGAGGTTAACAGAATCCCTTTTAGAGCCCAAAATTTCTCTCTGAATTTATGGAAAGATACATTCCGATCTTGGCCCAAAACCACCAAAGGGTGGAAAGATTGGTACTTGAGGGTCAACAGGTCGATGCAAGTACACTGGGCAGAACGGAAGCTAGACCAATGCATTAGGCTATCCATTGCCGATATGCAAAAGAATGAGTCAATGATGATTGCAGCTGCTTACTTCTGGTCAGACACAACAAATACTTTTATGTTTGGACATGGCCCAGCTACCCCCACACTTGCCGATGTCTACATGCTCACTGGCTTGGACATTTCAACTGCCGATGAAGGCTCCATCTATGGCAGAAAATCTGAACATAGGGTGAATACCCGCAACATCGGCGGTTGGACGGGATATATTCAAGAATGCCAGAGGACCGGGACAGTTAACCAGAGGGAACATGCCACATTCTTGAATATGTGGTTAGAAAAATTTATCTTCTGTGGTCGATCAGTAGGACCAACCAACGCCTTCCTCCCCGCGGCTGAACTCTTGGCCAATGGTGTAAGGTTTCCTCTTAGCCGATACCTTCTGAGCTCCACTTATCATCTTCTTCATCAAGTGTCTCAGAAACTTTTGCTTGGCGAACCCATCGGCAATTTAGGAGGCCCGTGGTGGTTTATCAACATGTGGTTGAATGCCCATATGCAAAAACATCTCGCAATGGGACTTCTTTGCCCAACAATTCCCACGAGAAATTCTTTGAAGACCACGTGCTTGGGGATGAGGAATCGGCAACACGCTCACCCCTCAATTTTGGTGAAGCCATAATTGTCCTCCCCCGAACAGAGGCCAATGAAGACCGGATCGTGATTCTTCCAAAACTTCTACAATGGTCTTTCTCGTGATCATAGGGCCTGGGTACCTTATATTGACGAAGAAAACAGATTCCCCCTTCTCTTCAACTTTGCCGATGACACTCTGAATCAAGATAATGAACTCATGATGGCCATCATTACTCCTAGGGCAATCCCAGTAAACACATTCGGTAGCGGGGAAAACACCAATATCACGTATGAATTTTACAATCCATCGGCAGTATCCCGTCAATTGGCTTTTGGGCAACTACCAATCAAACTTTGTTTTGCCGATGTGATCAAACCTAGAGAAACAATCACCTGCGAAACAGATTGGAGCAGGGTAGTGCTACTCTCCCACGATGCCGATACTACAGATGTCGATATATCCATCTCGACGCCAACATCTTTCATCACCGAATCATATAAGCAATGGTATAGAGTGGAGGGAACAACTATTTGCAATATCTCGCTCACACATATCGGCACATGATCGACCACGAATACGCTATTCCGATGACGCAGATAAGTTTCTTTTAACTCCCTTACGCTTTTCCTTTCATATATCGGTAACTAACTTTCTCGTGACAGGTTAACAACCCAGCACCATCTATGAGCAAAAGTGTGAAACCCTTCGATCTTCGGCCTGTTTCCTCGATATCACCGATCGGCTACAACGCCCCCACCTTAGCTGCTTTGACTCACCAGAAGACCCGTGCCAAGACCATCACTTCCAAGTCCAAATTGGCTACTGACTAGGACCACTCCATTGGTCTTTGCTACAACCCTTACACTTGTTTTTAAGCAACAAATGGGTACATCGGACAAGCGTACCGGATGTTCAAGCTCCACAACCAACAAGTGCCGATGCCCCCGACCAACCGTTCTTTGAGGCCCAAGCAAAGCGCAAAGCCTTAACAGATGCCGAGGCACGACCAAAACGCACGAAGTCCATGCCGATCCCCACATTCGCCCTAACGTCCGCATAAGCCGCCAGAATCAATCGATGCAACCCGAGCAAGGTTGATCCTCCTATACTGAGGACATACCATCGGTCATCATACCCCAAGAGCCAACCACCGATGAGGCCACAGAGGATATCCCATCGGCAAGCTCACCGATCCTCCACACAAGATACTCAGATCGCTTCCTCCAAACCAAGCATGTGAAATTGCCTTGAAGCAGGTAAGTCGATTGACCTAGTCGATTTATAATATTCATACTTATCCTTAACTGACCTCTTTTTCTTTTTTCTCAGGAACAAGACTCCCCAAACAACCTATTTTCCTTTGCCATTGACGTTTCTAACGATGATGGAGAGGAAACAAGTTCTTCCTTGCTTTGGGAACAATATCGGCAGAAATTAAGTCCAAGTTGGAAGCTCTCTGGACTTATTACTGAGGATACCGCCTAACCGGTAGATGACTCGGACCCATAAAGGCAATTTTCAAAACAATCCGTGGGCAGGTCCTCGCCGATGTTGAAGAAGCACTCTTCCCAAGAAGCCCATTTAGAAAGCCGCCAACCGCAATATCAGCGGGCTGCTCAACTCATCGCCGATAGAAAAACAAAGCTCAACTCAAAGAAGAGATGTTACACGAAGCAGATTGCGAGATGAGAAGCACAAGGGCATCGGCAACTTGCGCACTTGGTGGCTGAACTTAAGCGAAAATCTTAGATTTATCGGGCAAAGAGGATGGCTCTATTGGCTGAATTGAAAGAAGTCGAGGCGAGCTTAATTCATGCCCAACAAGAAGAAAGCCGGTACCGATGCCATCAAGGCCCTTCAAAGAAGAAAGAGACATCCGGGCTCAAAGCCTTGGCCATGAAGAAAAAACTCAAGCCTGTGGAGGGTGCTGCCGATGAAGACATCAAAGAAATGAAGGAAGCCGACCAGATTCGCCTGCGTGCGATATTGGCTATCCAATCCTTGTTAAACTTGTAAATCTTGTCTATTGCATTGGCACTTTATGAGACATTGACATCCTTGTATAATTTTAGCCGATAGGACTGTTATCGGCACTTATACTTTCATGCATCCATCCAAATACTAGGATAATATTTCTTTAAATATTTTCCATTTAATGCTCTGGGAAACACAACCCCTTGAGGGTTTCTAGAATATATGCGTTACGAGAGCGTAATCGATTTATCCGATATGGACCTTCTCAATTAAGAGACCACTTTCCAAACTTTGAACTTTTAGTCCCAATCGGTAAAATCAATTTCCAGACCAGATCTCCCTCGGCAAACTCCTTTATCTTCACCTTCTTGTCATACCATCTGGCTACTCTTTTCTTATTTTCTTCGATGCTAACTAAAGCCCTTAACCGATGACCCGCCACATCTTCCAACTCATCCTTCATAAGAGTATCATAATCATCGGCTGTTAGCTGATTTTGAGAACGTATTCGCCTAGAGCCAGTTTTAATTTCCCAAGGCAATACTGCGTCGTGTCCATATACTAACTGATAAGGCGTTACTTTGGTTGTACCATGACATGACATCCGATATGACCACAAGGCTTCATTTAATACTGGATGCCACCTCCTAGGATTTTCTTCAATTTTGCGCTTAATGAGTTTGATGATCCCTTTGTTAGAAGCTTCAGCCTGACCATTAGCTTGAGCATAATATGGAGAAGAATTTAAAACTTTAATTCCCATACCTACAGCAAACTCATCAAATTCTCCCGATGTAAACATAGTACCCTGATCGGTAGTGATAGTTTGAGGAATACCAAATCGGTAAACAATATGCTCTTTCACAAAATCGATCATATTAGCCGATGTCACCTTTTTTAAAGGAATTGCCTCAACCCATTTTGTGAAATAATCGGTAGCAACCAGAATAAATTTATGTCCTTTGCTCGATGGCGGATAAATCTGACCGATGAGATCGATAGCCCATCCCCGGAACGGCCAAGGTTTAATTATAGGGTTCATAGCCGATGCAGGCGCTCTTTGAATATTACCAAACTTTTGACACCCCTGACATCCTTTAAAATATTTAAAACAATCTTCAAGAATAGTCGGCCAATAGTATCCATTCCTTCTGATCATCCACTTCATCTTGAAAGCCGATTGATGTGCTCCACACACTCCTTCATGAATTTCACCCATCAAACTTTTCGATTCATCACTGCTAACACATCTGAGTAAAACTCCATCTATAGTTCGATAATATAATTCATCATAGAGGAGCACATACTTGGTAGCTTGGAACCTTATACGCCTTTCAACCTTTTTATATGGATCCTTTAAATAATCGACAATCTCCTTTCTCCAGTCATCGGTATCAACTGCCGATGTTAGCACTTCCTGAATAGGCTGATACCCTGAAGCATGCTGAGCTAGTCGATTAGCCTCTTCATTATGCAGTCGAGAAATATGTTCAAGACGAAAATCTCTAAACCCTTTCAACAATTGCAAACATCTTTCATAATACGAAATTAAAACTTCACTTCGGCATTCATAAATCCCAGCCAATTGATTTATAACTAGCATAGAATCACCAAAGATTTTAACAGCATCGTCACGTATCTCCTTCAGCAATTCTAACCCTTTTATCAAGGTTTGGTATTCAGTCTGATTGTTTGTCGATGTAGCAACAATCGACAATGAAAACTCATACTTCTTTCCTTGAGGTGAAATCAACACAATGCCAATACCTGCTCCTTCACCACATGTGGACCCATCGAAGAAAAGTGTCCAAGGGGCAACTTCTAGAGAGTCCACCGTATTACAATGCTGAGTGACAAAATCAGCCATAACTTGCCCCTTAACTGCCTTAGTCAATTCGTAACGTAGTTCAAATTCTGATAATGCTAAAATCCACTTGCCGATTCTACCACTTAATATTGGCATCGACAGCATATACTTGACTACGTCGTCTTTGCATATGACCGTACATTCGGCAGATAACAAATAATGTCTTAATTTAACACAAGAAAAGTATAAGCACGGACATAATTTCTCAATGGCGAATACCTTGTCTCAAGCATCCACTAATCTTACGCTCAAATAATAAATAACACGTTCTTTCCTTTCAAATTCTTGAATAAGATTTGAACCGATAACGGTATCATCGGTTGACAAATACAACACGAAAGGTTTCCGTGTTGAGGTGGAACTAGTAATGGAGGATTTGTTAAATATTTCTTAATTTCATCTAGGGCTAAGCTGCTTGCTCGGCTCCCCATACAAATTCCTCGATCGGCTTTCAATTTAAGTAATGGTGAAAGCCTTGATCTTACCCGACAGATTAGATATGAATCTTCTAATGAAATTAATCTTACCGATTAAAGATTGCAATTGAGTTTTATTGGCAGGAGCAACCACCTTGTTAATTGCATCAATAGACTTCCCTCGATTTCGATGCCCCATTGATGCACCATAAAACCCAAGAATTGACTGCCGATACACCAAATGCACATTTATTAGGATTCATCTTCAATCCATGCTTCCTTGTGCACTCCAAGATATTTTCAGTAGATCGGCTAGATGTTTTGTGATATCTCGGACTTAATTACTACATCATCAATATAGATCTCCACTAATGTGTCGATGTATTCATGAAAAATAAAGTTCATAGCTCTTTGATAAGTAGCGCCGGCATTTTTCAAACCAAAGCGTCATGACTATCCACTCAAACAACCCTACATGACCGGACATCGAAAGCGATCTTGGGAATATCTTCTTGAGCCATGAATATTTGATTGTAACTTGCATTACCATCCATGAAGCTGATAATTTGATGTCCGGCTGCAGCATCAATCAACAAATCAGCAATCGGCATTGGATAGCCATCCATCGGTGTGGCTTTGTTGAGATTCCTGAAATCAATACAAACACGAAGTTTTCCATTTTTCTTATAAACAGGAACCACATTAGAGATCCACTTTGCATATCGACACTGCCGAATAAACTTTGCCTCAATTAATTTAGTTATTTCGGCCTTAATGTCAGGAAGTGTATTAGGGTTGCATCGGCGCGCTGGCTGCTGATGTGGCTAAAATCCAGATTTGATAGGTAACCGATGTTCAACTATCGATCGGTCTAATCCAGGCATCTCAGTATAATCCCAAGCAAAACAATCTTTATATTCTTTTAACAAATCAGTTATTTGCTGCTTACACTTGGAATCTAACTTAGCACTAATAAAAGTATGTCTTGGCCTACCGCCATCACAAATATCTACTTCTACTAAATCATCTGCCGAGGTGAACCCTTGACCTAATTTTCCATCATCGGCAAACCTATCCATTAAAACTCTTCTTCAGAACCGACTGCTTGGATCGGCGGAATTTCATAATCAGCAACTCTAAGGAACTCTTTTTCCCAAACTTCTCCTGATATGCATTTAGTTCGCTCATAAGTATCTCGATTTCGCCGATGTGATGATATAAGAAGAATCACCAGGACAACCTCAATCTTATCCCCAATCCTTTATGACGAGGCATTGATGCATTGTAGAAGGAACACAACAATTAGCATGAATCCAATCCCTCCCTAGAAGCAGATTATATGCACCCTTGCCATTAATAACAAAGAACGTCGCCGGCAATGTTTTGCTGCCGATGGTCAATTCAACGCATACTGCCCCTTTAACCGGTGACACGTTGCCTTCAAAATCCTTCAGCATCATATCGGTTTTGGTCAAGTCTTGATCTCCCTTACCAAGTTTCCGATACATCACATAAGGCATAATATTAATCGCAGCCCCTCCATCGATAAGTATCTTAGATATAGGCTGCCCATCAACTCTGCCTTTCACAAACAATGCCTTAAGATGCTGTCTCTTGTCATCAGTAGGTTTCTCAAAAACAACCATCATTGGATCTAGTGTCAACTGAGCTACTTGATCAGAGAGAACAACTTCTTCCTCATTATCAGATAGTGCCAAAAACTCCATTGGCAACATGAATACCATCTTAACATCTGCCGATGGACCCTTATTTTTGTGTTTTACCTGCCACTGCTGATAACCAGACATCTCATTGGAGGAATTTTCCTCTCGGTATAAATCTTCCTGATGCTCACGTTGCAACCTCCTTTTCTGTGTCTTTGTCAGACCCTCCGGGCACCATCGAGGAAACTTGGTCTTCCAAACCGGCTGATAACAGATCCTAGTTGATTCTACACGGCGTATATTAGGGTCCCTGTAGAATATTTCTTCATCGGGAACTCTTGCGTTTGCCATCTCCTCAAGCTCCTCTTGATTCCTTGGAAAATATCCAGCGCGTTTACCAAGCCTCTCATGTACACTAAGTTCGCTTTGACCGATCATGCTGCGATGCTCGCCTCTGATCGGCTCATTGATAAATAAACCCTGATTGCCAGGTTGAAACCTCCTTTCTGACCGATTGACCCCATAATAACCATTGCACTCAGGGCAATTTTCAATAGTTGGCAATTTAATACCTTCTTCCCAGCAATGGATGAAAAACAGACACCTCCAATGATCTTTATGCCGATTCCATTCTTCCCGACGTCTCTCTTCTTGCTGTTGTCGATATCGGTCCTATTACCGACGCGTAACCTCCTGCCGCCTTCGATGGGTAATCACAATGCCGGTCGAGGAGGGTTTTTGGAACTACTGCTTTCTCCCAGCAAACCCTTACTTTTTGCATCATCGGTAGTTATCCGATGTTGGGGATCCACTGATGCGTTTTTCTCAGCAGCCTCTGACGTCAATACCTTGATCTTCCTTTGGCCTCCAACATATTTGTTGAAAAGGGTGTTGATCAATTTTCATCGATTTCGGGCCTTGGAAGTACCAAACTTAATTCTCCCAGATTCAATAGCCGATTATGGCAAGGTTCTGAACACCTTGCACTCATTTGTCTTGTGTGAAGTTGCATTGTGCCATTTGCGTACAAGATCTTCTTCAACTCTTCTGCCGATGGGATCACATGATTAGGTGACAGCTTAATTTGGCCCTCTTGAAGCAGAAGATCAAATATCTTGTCGGCCTTGGTGATATCAAAGGTAAACTTTTCTGGCTCTTTCTGACCAAAGGGACAAGATATCGGCTTTTTATTCTTAACCCACTCAGCTAAGCCGATAACTGGTTCTTCATCAGAATCAGAATCTCCTACTTCTTCAACAAATGATACTTTTTTACTCCAATTCTTTTTAGGTTCAAAAACCCTAGTATCTTGATCAGAGATCCTTTGCACAAGATGACTGAGGCTTTCAAACTCCTGAGAAGCATATCTGTCTTTAAGATGTGGCAATAACCCTTGGAAAGCCAGATCGGCAAGCAGCTACCGATCATCCAAAGACCAGTGTAGCACTTATTTTTACATCTCGTAGCCTTTGCACAAAGCTTTCTACCGACTCATCATTTGTTTGTCTCAATTTTACTAAATCGGTAAGCTTCTTTTCATGGATTCCAGCAAAGAAATACTTATGAAATTGTTTTTCTAGATCAGCCCAAGTAATAATAGAATTTGGTGGTAATGAAATGAACCATGTAAATGCCGATCCAGACAAAGATGATGAAAATAATCGAACTCTTAATTCATCTCTGCTAGCTGCCTCTCCACATTGAATAATGAAGCGATTGACGTGTTCCATTGTTGATGTATCATCTTGCCCAGAGAATTTAGTGAAATCTGGTACCTTGTACCGATTTGGGAGAGGAATTAAATCATATGCAGGAGGGTATGGAGTCCGATAAGGATAAGTATTGACCTTGGGCTTTATCCCAAACCCGATCCTTCATAATTTACGCTATCTTATCGGCCCCAAAAGCATCGACCTCCGGCCGATTTAATGGCTGAATTTCTACAGGAGGTACCTGCGATATCCTTCCACATATCTTTGTGGCCCACGATCTCCAAAGAATCGGCATATTTGCCGTTACTTGTGGTCCATTAACTTTCTTTGGAAAGGATTCATCAATTTGAGTGCCGATGCTTGATTTCGAAACCACTTGCATATGACCTTGTTGAATCCTCGCAACTCTTGATTTCTTTGAACTATATGTTGAACAGTAAATCGTCCCGACCAACCATTATTGGAACTCATCGGTACAAAACTTACCGATGGTGGTATTTTCTTGACATTTCTTTGGATAATTATAACCAGCTTGAGGCATGAATCAACCCCGTTTGACTCATAGCAGGGCTTTTCAACTTTGCATCGGCGATAAGCTTGCCGATGGACTTGAATTGGGTGTTTGAACCAAAGGCATCCGGAAACCACGGAGTTGGTTGCACATGAGTTCTTTGTGGCATATTGAGGCATTTTGAGCCATCGTGAAAAAGCCCGATGGTATAGGAGCTTTTCCTACTACATCAAACACTTGAGGTAACCCAGGATTGAAAGCAGATGACTCCGGAGGCATACCATATCCCCACCAATTAGCAGGAATCTGGCTATTATGAGACACAGGGCCTGACATAGCTGATGTCGATAGATCTTGTATTAAGCTGAACTCGTCCTCCTGGTAGTACCGGATCTGATCGTATCGGTGTAGATTGAATATTAGGTAAGCTCGCCGATCTTTGGAGGAGAAGTAACTGCTCCCCTAGCGGCCGAGGGAGCCGATGGAGTATTGATAGATGCCGGCTCTGGTTGGTGATAGGCAGGCCCAACGTAATGCGGTGACACTTGTCCTTCTTTGAGAGTTCGAACCACAGCATTATGAACAGTATTGGACAACACATTGGAATGATTAATCAAAGCATGATTTATCGCAGAATTAACCATCTCTTGAAGTTTACCAGATTGAGTCAAAGGTAACCGCCGAGGCAACGGCAAATCTTGCTTCTGGATGACTTGCCCACTCTTGTTCAGGCTAAACGATCTCAGATAAAGCTGCCTATATTCTTCTATAGCCTTTTCCATAGCCTGCCTCTGCTCTTCCTTAAGATCTTCTTCTGATACCGCGATAATGTTCCCTGAATCGATCTCGGGATTGATCATATTGATCGGATTGATGTGTCCCACCGGGTGTGCCAAAAGATGTGTTGATGCAAAAGTGAATCTGCAAACACAAAGGGCTAATACCCGAATCGATATCCAAAGCGTGCCAGTCGATTTGACCTGTTAATCGACAAGGATGAAGATACGAGCACTTTGGTCCTGACAACAGCGATACGCCCGGAAGTCACGGCCAAGAGGTACTCACGCGGAACTCGAGAATCGCCGAAGGTTGCACTGAAATGATGCAACTCGCCGAATCAATGAGAACTCGTAAAAAGGAAAAAATATGCAAATTGACGAAGTTGCCGAAAAGTAAGTAGATGCAAATAGGAGTAAAAATTGGTTTTTGATATTGATTCTTCCCTATTACATTGCCCCTCAATCTATATTTATACCCTGATCTAAAGAGACAAAACCAAATACGACTAGGACACCAAGTCCATATCTAAGGAAACACGTGACTCTTACATGAATCATACTCTAACAAATATAGAAAAGGAAATTAACTCCTATCTATTTCCCTGTCCGCCTTGATTACGATGGAATTCTCACCGACCTCCTTTCCATCGGCATACTTCCTGTTTCATCGGCAGTAGTTTTCAAGCCTTCCTTCATCGGCATCGACACTAATATCTCCAACCTTATCGGCAACACCCGAGTCTAAATCAACCTTTCCATCGATCA
The DNA here is from genome assembly GCA_904845875.1 of Miscanthus lutarioriparius. NCBI lineage: Eukaryota > Viridiplantae > Streptophyta > Magnoliopsida > Poales > Poaceae > Miscanthus > Miscanthus lutarioriparius. Next base: position 3,732,177 of record CAJGYO010000005.1, read on the forward strand.
CCACCATCCATCGGCAACCATCTTTACAAGCTGATTTTCACGGCTGTCAGCGTATACAGTAACTCTCCTCCTGCCGATTAGCCCACTCTGATCATTTTGACACGTGCAAAAAATGGTGTCAACAACATCTTCTAAGGAAATACCCGTTCAAGAGCAGGGGCCTGGCAGTTTGCCTATTGATAACGATCCCATTGACGCTGCGAACAGTCCCATTGTTGACACTTATACTACTAATTCCCCAATTCGGCACACACCTGATGGTAAGGAAATCATGTGCTTGGTCTATTCCTCTACAATAAACATGAATAAAAATCTCATCTTGCCATTGCAGATATCAGCGCCGGAAATCTAGAGCTGATTCAACCAGATGCTATTGCCGCATCACCAGTTGTTCCCCCTCTTCTAATAGAGGCCACTATAGAGAAGGTACTGCATCTTTTCACCATCCATTTTGCGACAAGCTGATTCAAGCCTCTTAATCAAGATTCCCCCTATATACAGGCACTCGATCCTCCAGCGCAGAGTTGTTCTTTCAATCTTGAGGAGTATTTTGATGAAGATGAAATTAGATCGTCAGCCACCTCCTCTGCTGAATCCTTGCCAGAGAAGACCAGAAATCGGCTAAAAGATATACTGCCTGTATTTGAGAAGAACATAGTCGATTTGGTCCAGAATACTGAATCAATGCAGCGAGTCTTCTTGGCTATTCAGGGTGATCCATCCCCAGCTCTCTCTAAGGTCTTATCATATTTGCCTATTTTCGAAGATCAGGCCTTGAAGGTGAAAACAATCTAGAGAAACTTGTCCAACCGTGAAGCCTTGCTGGCTAAAAGGGACTCCAACAGGCAAGAGGTCAAAGAACTGACACAGTCGATTGATGCCCTAAAGAACTCTTCCCCTAGGACTAATCCAGAGTTGTCCCAATTGGAGGCCAAATGTGCAGAGCTTAAGAGGGAGCTAGAAAACGAGAAGGTCGCCGTTGATCATCGCAAGTCTACTCTGGCGCAAATACCTGATGCCATCAAACAGAAGAAATAGGAACTGTTGGCCAAAGTGAAAGAAAGTAGAACTATCCGTAGCAGCCTTGAGAACACCCCTGGAACAGCTGAGGAACATGAGCGCAAGATTGCAGAGGCTAATGCTGTCCCGCTTGCAATACTGAAAATCATCTAGGATGTTCTGAACATGTAATCCGTAGGTCGACATATATATCTTGTGTACGATAACTATATTTTTCTTATTGTATTCCCTTCTTCGGCCGAAGAGCCGATTGGAAATAGTTGATTCCATATTTACGATCTTGATCTCAATTGAATCTAAAAACGTGGCTTTTATTGAGAGAACCTCTAGTCCTTCTGCCTTCAGTCGCCTAACGCTGCATTTTTCTCGGTATTAGCGAGGCGGCGCTTCGCTTTCTATTAATTGTGGTTGCCTTTTGTATTCCCCCAAGGCGTCCGTCTCTTCGCTCTGTGGCTTCAAATACCAGCCGAGGGCTCTGACCTCGAACACATCTACGCTTGCAGCCGCTCCTGTTCCTTTGCACTTCTCCGCCTTCGCAACTCTATAGCAGTTTTCTTCCTTTCCAATAGATCCAAGAAACTTCATGGCCGGTGAGGACAACCGCAGCAAGCGCGTGGCAGAGGAGACTCTGGAGGAAAACATGCTGGTGTGCTAGCACCTTCGATGCATGAGGTGAGATTGGTGCCTTCTGCTTATGGCGACGATTTGCAACTTTCCATTCATAGGGGTGAACTCTTGTTCCTAGGTTTGTTGTGAACGATAGGCTTTGTCCTCTTCCCAGGGCTAGTGAATCCTCTGATGTCATGTCCTCCGCTCCATCCTCATCGTCGGATTCCTCCGATTCGTACAACGGCGATGATGCTTGGCGTTTCCTCCGGGAGTGGAGGGCGGCTCAGAACCGTTACTCCGAGGCGACTCGAGAAAATGGCCAGCTCGAGATCTGTCTCGGGGCATCTCAGGCCGCTCTTCATGCGGCTGAGGAGGAGCCAACACCGTCCGAGCGTAGCTGGTCGAGTCTGATGCTGTGGTAATAGGTAAGATGATCTTCATGGATGTTTCCATTCTGATTTCTAATTGCCTTCATCTTGATGGTTTCCTCCTTTTCTATGATCATTAGCCCTAACGATGCAGTTGGAATCTCTCCAACTGGCAGCGAACATGGCTGTTGATGCCATCAACGCCCACGGCTCCCTTATCAATGCTTGTCTCCATGATGTTCTAGCCCATGTTTGGGAGATCGCCCTCCATGGTGTTCGTCATGGTGCGGCAGTGTCGCTAACCATGGCACAAGTTCATACTAAGTACGAACTCCACGCCATGGAGATTGGTTTCCCATCGGGCGATGGCCCTGAAGAACATGAGGACCTGCTGGAAGAGTTCGTCATGGCAGCAGAGGCCATAGTGGACGTCACATCCGCTCAAGATGTAGTGAATAGGGTCTTCAATTAGTTTGTACTTAGGGTGACCTGATGAACAAAGACTCCTGTTCTTTCATAAATGTACCTTCATATAATGCTCCTGTGTATGACTGTTTTTATCTTTTTGTCTTTTGCTCTGTAGGCGATACATATCGTATCGGCTTTTGCTGTCTTTGGAGATTTTTACTTTTTGAACTAGAGGTGATACTCCTGGTATCGGCTATTAGAACCGAGAACAAATCGGCTATCAGATCAGATGTTAGGATAACATCTCTTCATGCATCTTTCATTCCAAAGATCAAATGATCGATCAATCCAAGTCAAGTATTCTATTAAGCGAAACAGAACTTCTCTTAAGAAAATCCATTAACTCTGAATCGCAATCATGCTTTAACTTAGTATTCACATACGCCGGTCTAAACCCATCTCCAAGACTCAATGCTTATTCTTTCTTAACTCAATGACCGACGCAACGCCGTGACTATTGATTAAAACAAACTCTCAGAGCTGATTGCTTGAATCGGCTATTGGCCTTCATTATTAATCCTGACGAAGCCTCCTTCCCATGTTTTGCCAGAAAGGCATTCGAAGTCTCCTAACTCCCAAAACACTGGATCAGCTGTTGCAATACTTACAGACTCGTCAGCGCGAATCACTTCAATATCATCTCCATGCCACTAGATCAAACACTGATGCATGGTCGATGGCACACAATAGTTTGCATGAATCTAGTCACGACCAAGGAGTAAACTGTATGATCCTTTCCCATCAATGACAAAGAACATGGTGAGCAGAGTTTTACACCCAATTGTCAGTTCGACGTTTAATGCCTCCTGGGTCTTGGATGTATTTCCTCTGAAGTCTCTAAGCATCATGTTGGTCTCAAGCAGATCTCCTGGCCCCTTGCCAAGTTTACGAAAAGTAGTGTAAGGCATAAGATTGATAGAAGCACCTCCATCCATCAACATCTTGTTTATCGGCTTCTCATCAACAAAACCTTTCATATATAAAGTCTTTAAGTGCCGATGCTTGACTGGCTTATCAAATATTGCTTGCCGCACAACCGTTAACTTGGCAACTATCTCTTCATACTCTGATTCATCGAGGTCTGAATAAACTTCCTGATCTGCCTGAGCTTTGAATTCTGATAGCAATAGAAAAGCCATTTGGATATTAGTCGATGGTTGCTTTCTATCGGCTATTTGCTTGGTATGCCATACTTGAGTTTTACCAGATGGCTGGGCCTATTCCATCTCTTTATTCCTTAGACGCTGCACCCTTCTTTTCTGGCTTCTTGTCAATCCTCCGGGGCACCATTGGCCCTCCTACCAGACATGATCCCTCTGGTTGCTTTCTTCTTCATGATCAGCCTAGTCTTGGTCGACAACCTTTTTCCTAGCTGATCATGAATACTTTTATTTTTTAAGCGCTGATCCATTCTAACATGATGATATGCATCCTGGGCATGGATAGACCGGCGGTTGATTTGAGATTGCCTAAATTCCTAATATTGATTGCTGCATTCTAGACAGTCATGTCTGGTAGGCAATTTCAAACCTTCGTTCCAGCAGTATCTGAAGAAAGGACAATTCCCATGCGATTCGACTTGTTTCCTTTCATACCTTTCTTCTTCCAGTTGACGCTGGTATTCTTGATCCTCCAGCCATCGCTGATAATCTTTTTTCTTCTGTCGTTGCCACTTATTCAACAGGATCCGAGATGTGACTTGCGGCTTCGTCGCTCCATCCTTTGATGTTTCCCCCTGCTCATATCGGCTCTTCTGCTGATCATGATGTTTTCTAATCTCTCTGTATTCATCAGCCAATATTTGCATCTTGGGGTCAACTGTTCCAGCTTCTCTCGACTTGGTCGATGTTAGGACCTTAGTTTTTCCTTTGAATAACCCAACATCAACTATATTTTGATCTCCTAGGAAAGTATTATCATGAACTTTGATCCTCCGAGGCGTATCAAACTTGAGCCTCCCTTGCTGAATAGCTTTCTGTATATGCTGCCGGAAAATTCTGCACTCATTAGTGGAATGAGAAGTAGCATTATGGAACCTGCAGAATTTCTTATTATTCAACTGTTCAGGGGGCAACATAACATGATTGTCCAGCAATTTGATCTAGCCCTTCTCAAGTAAGAAGTCAAAGAGCTTGTCTGATTTTGTGACATCAAAGTCATAACTCTCCTTGACTCCTCTTTTCCAAGGATTTGACACCATTCCTGTCTTCTTGCCCCAATTTCATTCAGCTGCAGCAACCTTCTCTTCTTCATCTTCATAGCCGTCTTCAATTGAGTATGGATCATAAGCTTTGGCTACTATGGTACTCTTCTAGAATCGGGTATTTCTACGCATACTCTGGAATTGGCTATTGTGCGCTGCTACTCGTTGAGCCACATTGGTAGCATTCCTTGGACAGCTAAAGATGCTAGCTGATCATCGGCCAAGCTCAATGAGAAGCACAAATTCCTAGTCTCTCGGAATCTCTGAAGAAACTCAATGCCTAATTCATTAGTCCTCTGTCTCATGGTTGTCAAATCGGTTATCTTCTTTTCTCCAGTCCCAGTGTAGAAATATGTATGAAACTTCTTCTCTAGGTCAGCCCAATTGGCAATAGAGTTGACTGGTAGTGATGAGAACCAAGTGAAGGCCGGCCCTGATAGGGACAAGGAGAAGAAACGAACTCGATGGGCATCCTCAACTGAAGCTTCGCCCAATTGTGTAAGATACCGACTGACATGTTCTATTGTACTTGTACCGTCTTGACTAGTGAACTTGGAGAATTCTGGGAGCCTGTAATTTGTAGGAAGAGTGACCAAATCATATCATTCTGGATATGGACATTTGTATGAAAAGGTCAGCCCCTTTAGCTTTAGACCGAACTGATTCTTCATCATCTCGGTCACCTTCAGTAGCAACTCGTCAGCTTGTGGATTTGGATTTCTTGGTACTTGCTGACCCACCTATGGATTGAAATTATGCGTGCCTTGATATCCTGGATTTGGTATCATGCGGAGGGTGCTATAATCCATGCCATAGTGATAGCCTTGTGGAATCTCAATCTGTTGGGTCCTTTGCTGGCTTGCTGCTTGAAGTCTCTGATTATAGACATAATGATCTATATCTCTGCGGATCCTTTGAATTGATTGTGCTATCTTCTGAGTCGACAACGGTATGTGGCCTGATGTGCCAAAATTGATCATCTAGTTTTGATTCTGTCCCGTCGGCTGTTGCACATGCTGTACTAACGGTCTAGGATTGTACTGTATCTGATTTGTGGTAGTACCTAGAGTTTGTTCAGATGAACCTTGAAGTGTCTGGCCGTCACAATTACCAGCTGGTGCTGCTTCTTGATGGCTGGTACCGACTTGATTAGTCCCTTGAGTCGACGGATCTGGAATATTATAACAAGTAGATCCAACCTGACCAACTGGAATTCCATGAATCGCCTCTTTCATGGTGTTGTGAAATGCGTCAATGAAAGCTTCATTACGGCTTGATATGGCATCATGAATAGATTTATCTATGGCTTCCGTAAAGAAACGCCTGTCTTCAGCTTCAACTGTATCTGTCTGACCGTGTAGTAGAACTCTTGGTAGTGGAAATTTCTGAATAATTGTGCTGTCACGTGTTTTGGTGTAGGACAACAAACACTTGTTCTGAAATTCTTCTGTAGCTTTGTTGATGGTATCTTTATCTTCATCAAGCAGGTCTTCGTAATGTACCATAAGGATGTTGTCGTTGTTGTGAACTGCCATGACGATTGTGGTGGTCCCACTAGGCATGCTAGAAACGTGTGTCGACACAAAATTTTCGTGTCTGTGCTAAGGACACACGTAGCAAGCCAGAAGGGTCCGCTCGATGGAGCAGATCCGCCTAGCTTCAGTGCAAGGGTGGTCGATCCTGTGTAATCCTCCTGAGACATGCCAGTCAATTTGACCATGTAATTGATAAGGAGAGAAAGCTCATCAGTAATTAAGGGCGGAACATGCCGGTGTTGCCAGACAGTCCCAAATGTGTGGCTCTGAGAGCCGATATGAGAGGAGATCGACTAAATAGTCGATCCCAGCATATTCGCAAGAATGAATCGGTTAAAGCTCATAGGGTTGTATAAGAAGAATCGGTTATCATTCAGGATAAATGTTATTTAAGCAAATATTAATCAATGGCAATAAGATACCAACAGTGATCGATTTGTACTGAGCCAATGATTATAAGTAACCGAACTCCTTTTTATATAAAGAAACAATTCAACATCACTTAACCATTTAATAAAGATAAATCTAATGAATGTGTTAGATCTCATCTATCGTCATGACCAGTGGGGTGTGAGGCAGAATCATGCAGGTCGTAGAAACAATAATAGACTCGATGACCCTAACTCATTACTAATATCAGTGGGGCATGAGGCAGAATCATGCAGGCCGTAATACAATAACAAGATCATGGGGCTAACATATCTTTCAACTTATCTCTACTTCAACGACCTCATAATGCAAACTGTTCGTGAAAGCATTCGATATCGGCTAAATAGCCGATTCAGGCATAGCACACAATTAAGGTCATGCCTTCTTAGGAACGGGTCCACGAACTAATGATCCCCACTCCATGGTGCCAACAATGCGGTGAGAGGCAGAATCCCACAGGCCATGATGATGGGCCATGGAACGGTTTTCGTTAACTAATAGATCTACTCAAGATCAGACATGCCTTAACCGCACGCTATGCACGATTAAGATTGACGCAAAAACAGCAGATAAAAACAAAACTCATCGCTTAAGATGTAGATTAGATCAGTTTTAGATTAGCAAACGATGAGCTAAACAAGATGTGAGGCCGATCCAAATCGATCTCAATCGGCCAGAGTGATATTGCTGTAATTTGATAAACAATGAAAGCAATAAGCAATATCGGTAACTTAATGAATCTACCAAAGACTGCCATGCTAAGGTAGAGCCAATAACTTGACCTTGATCTAATTCAAGCAGTGGGGTGTGAGGCAGAATCACACAGGCCATACTTGAATTAGACAAGAGTCGATAACTAGCCTATACCAGAGTTACAAAGGGGGTGAAATTCGGATCGGATCGATCTGATCATACGAACATAGGTATAAACCATGATGGTATTTACAGAGACAAGCGGCAAGGTCGTCGACCGGATCGATGCAGCCCTACTTGCTAAAGAACTCGTCGAGATCTACTCTACTCCTACTCCTACTCCTAAGGGGTGGCCGGAGCCGAAAAAGTAATTAACTTTATATTTGATTGGTTGATGATCTTTTACAATAGCCGGGGTTTGATATTTATACCCGGAGTCTAAACATGAATCCTACTCGAGCACGATTTGTTACAATCTTTGGTAAAAATGAAAACATTCCTAATTCAAGATAACTTGGACTCCAATCTTTCCCCTTTTGTGCAGTCCGATGTGTATCTTCTTAGCGCCAATCATATCATGTCATCTTTATTCACTGACGTCATTCAGAGAGAATCGATCTAGGGTCGCATTTGACCAGCAGATATCAATCGTTACTCTATCGACTCCTTGATTGGCATAATTCTGGAAGCCTGCGAGTTCCCGCGCTCTTCTCCCAAATTTTGGTGTAAATAGTTACATAAACCAGGTAGTTTTTTTTCCTGAAGAGATTATGCTACCTACTGATTTGTTGAGGACCTAGTAATCATGGCCCTAAACTATTTAAGAACCATTGGTGCTATTTGCATGTTGTCGCAACAAGTTATTCCCTCGAGTCACAGATAAGTGACCTTTTGCGTTGTGTGTAGTCTAAGTATTTAAACATTGATCATCAACACCTCTTGACATAGTTAGATTGAATAGTAGTTGCATAATGTTATGATATCTCTGTACTTTGTAATTATTGCAAGCAATGGAAACTAGCAGTCAAAGGTACACGTTAATGACTGTGGACGTCTTATTTGTGACAGTAGGGAGTGTTCTGTTTGTGTAAGAGTTAGATAAGAATTTCTACTCTTGCTTAAGCAATGATGGATTCTTGTCAAATGTGTACAGGTATAATCGCTATAGGTAGAGTGTCAATTAATTTTGATGAAATGTATATCATGCTTAAAAAAGGCATCTATAGATGTTTGTTCCAGAAAAAAAAGTTAAAAATAACTTTTAAAATTGGCTCAGCAGCAGCAACAAGTATGGTTACTAAACCACACTGATCTCCGAATAGTAAACAGTCCCATTATTGAGGTAATTTTTTATCATGTCAAGGATAAAGAACATTAAATAGATTTAGTTTGGCCATATACCTTGAATAATAACTCTTGTTCAGTGAGTTACCATTACCACTTACCACATGCCTAATTTACTTAAATGTATAGACAACCATGGCATGATATGTAGTGCATGTTGGTCACATGCCTGGGATTTATCGAACCTGGGAAGATTGCTATGCTCAAGTCAATCGCTACCCTGATAATTTGCACAAAAAATACAACACAGAAGCTGAAGCTTTGAGGGCCTACTATAGTCATCTGGCCTACCTTGCAAACCATGGGCAACTGACATACTATGGTCCAATGAATGCAAACCATGGTCATCTGCTGGCACTGGAGATTGAAGAGAAGCCACCCACTGGAGATGTGAAGATTAGGAGAATTGCTCCTTATTCTTAGAAAGATGTCATGCTTTTATTTATGGCTATGGTCATTGCTTTTCTTATTTGGAAGTTGATGTAGGCTTAGTTTCGTAGAACAGTAGGTGGACTTTGTTGTATGTGGTCAATCAAACAATGAATTTGTTCTAGGTGAACATATGCTATTATTTGACTTTGTTGTATGTGGACTTATTAGTAAACTTTACATTAAACATATTATATATATATATGAACTTATGCTATTAGTAGTTGTCCACAGCCAAAACTAACCACGATCGTGTCACAGCCATGACTCATCATTGCCTGTTACCCCATCGCCGAAGAACAGATCAGCAACAAGAAGCGGCTGATATCGTTGGGACGGAAGAGCCGCATGATCCGACAAATGGTAACGGTGTCAATCAGGATGGTGAGAACGAGCAGCCATGGACCCCGTCCAACCTGCTCGATCTGGGTCAAAATGACCAGGTAACTTTAGTATCATGTGACTATGTAGCCACACACGCTAATCAATTAAGAGGGTCATAGCTTACTTGGTGTCTCTAGCAGGAGCCTCCACCGGTCGAGGAGCCAGAGGGTTCGGGTAGCAGGAAGGCCAGATCCAAGCAAGGCGTGTCAAAGATTCCTGTTGGTAGGAATGCACACTGGCACATTAGTGAGTTCGATGAATTCAGGGATCCAGTCTCACCTCCTATAGCTTTGACCAAATACAAGACTATCCTCTGGTTACTTGTTAGGGACTATAACACCCCGGCTCAGGGCTTAATAGGATTAATAGGATACTCGTACCAACAAGTTGCAACTTTTTTTCTGGAAGCCCATCTCTTAAGAACTCTAAGGTTAAGCGTGCTTGGCCTGGAGCGATGGGTGACCGACCGGGAAGTTCTTCCCAGGGGCACATGAGTGAGGACAAAGTACGCAGAAAAGACTGGTGTTGGTCTGTGAGGGCAGTCTATGTCCTAGGAAAGCTATCAGATGTAAGCGGGCCTGGCCTCGAGGAGGCAGGACATTACAGAATGGTATCAGAGCCGACCCTTGCGGTTTCACGGGTGCGTGTGTCAGTTGCGCATGCATGGTGCGCATGGCCGGTGTGGACCCAGAGTGGTCACCCAGCATGGCACATGCGCTAGCACTGGACACACGGACGTGACCAAGAGGGGATGTCCTGGCCTGGGGTTGACCGACGAGGATGTCAGTCTCCTAAGGGGGTGAGGATGTAACACCCCGGCTCAGGGCTTAATAGGATTAATAGGATACTCGTACCAACAAGTTGCAACCTCTTTTCTGGAAGCCCATCTCTTAAGAACTCTAAGGTTAAGCGTGCTTGGCCTGGAGCGATGGGTGATCGACCGGGAAGTTCTTCTCGGGGGCGCATGAGTGAGGACAAAGTGCGCAGAAAAGACTGGTGTTGGTCTGTGAGGGCAGTCTATGTCCTAGGAAAGCTATCAGATGTAAGCGGGCCTAGCCTCGAGGAGGCGGGACATTATAGAGACTTCATCCCGATTAAGTATAGGAAGTGGATTGGGAAAGATGATGACCGGTGGAGGGTTCCCAAAAGCGAGAAGGATTACATATGGGATATCAAGATCCTAGAGTTTTTCACTTTTCCAACCGAGTATGACAGGGAGTTACCCAAGAAAAAAACAAAAGAAATCATGGGGACATGCTTCAAGAATTTCAAGGGGACATTGTACAAGAATTTTGTCCTCCAAAATAAAGAGCTAGATTTCAATGGTGGACAGTTTAGCAAGCAGAAGGACTTCTGGTAGGATTTCAAGGAATACAGATTATCCGAGGAGCACTTAGGCGAAAGTAGGAAGAATAAGGAGAATTCATGTATTGAATCCTCATTATCTCGGCTCTCGTGGCCACACCAAAAGATACCAAAATTTGAAGCAGAACTTCAAAAGATGGATCGCCTTGCTGAGTAAGGCATTCAGGTTGAGACCGCTGATTGGGTGCCTAGATCGGTAATATAATGTAAGGGGAGGAATATACGGCACGCTGGGGACGGGAGCTTTAGTTCCTCAAATCAACCCATGACCGAACTCATCTAGAGGATCTCCTAGGTAACCAAGGAGGTGAGGCAAGGGACTCACACTTCTAATAGGGAGAAAGACGTGCTCACCCAAGCACTCGGAACCAAGGAGCACCCTAGTCACACTAGAGGAACCGGTGTTGTTCCTTGAAACTAGCATTCCCCAAGAATCTAACACTTAGGAGGAGCCGCCAAGGGGTAGAGCGAACAGAGGCGAGTATTTGAAGAGACTAAAAATGATGGAAGACATAATGGAAGCACGGATTGAGGCGACTGTTGAAGCGTGAGTCGAGCAAATTTTGCTGTCAAGGGGTCAGTAGTACCATAAAACCCTATTCCTACTACCTTTAGCCCACAGTTTAGGGGTCGCGACAGCTACGGATCGACCCTACTCGACGAAGAAGAGGCGAATGTGCCTCATCCGGTGGACGACATCACTGAACCCGTCAATGTCAGGTTGTACATCCGTCAAGAATGGACAAAGGATAAAGTGGCGCTCGGCCAGGCCTGGCCTGGCCTGTGGGAGATGGGATAATTAATGGCCGCCCAATTCCACTAGGGTACGCTCGCGTCACCATTGACAGAATACTTGATAAGAAGTATAACAAGATACCCATTGAGTACCCTGTAGCGGAAGATAGGCCAAAACTTGGTCATAACAAGGGCTCTCAAGTGGTCTGGCACAAGCGCTTCATTAAGCTTGACCACCAATTTTCCTCTGATGATGAGGACGACTACGAGTCTTCGCCCACCCACGATGATCACTCACCATCTTCCAACAGAGATCACTCCCCTCCTCATCCAGAGCCATCACCCTCGAGAAGACAGAGGTATCCTTCTATTGCTCCTCGTCCGACTCCATCTTCATCAGCCCCGAGAAAAGAGACTCCTCCTCCTCCTCCTCCATCATCAGCGTCAGGAAAACATAATTCTCATCATCATCCTCCTCCTCCTCGTCCACCTCAGCCCAAAATAAGATCATGGACATCCTCGCAGTCGCAGAAAAGGTCCATGGATTCAGTCACTAATGCTCCCAAAGTGGACCAACAAAAAAGAAAAAAGGCCATTCAGTGGTAGCGTTACCACCTTGATGAAAGAAAAATTTACAGCACACATCTTGAATGAAGATTGTATTAGTTTCTTCAATCTATGTGCCTCACTGCCTCCGTTTTTGTTGAAGTCCGAATTCGAAAGGCAAACACAGAATAAATACGCTACAACAAGAGATGAAGAAATACACAATAAAGATTTAAGAAACATACAGAAGTTAGTCGAAGACAACCCTAATTTAACCATGGAAGAGGCCGCGAACATCTATTATGATGTACAAGGGACGGGAACACCGGCAATGAAGTATGAAAGGGGCAATCTTTTGGTTTCCAATCATGAGTAGAAAAATCTGACAACATATATGCGCCAGTTACATGAATATTACATGGCTCAAGCAACAGAGACGGACGACTTTGATTTTGAGGTTATTATCCATTCGCCACATGTTTTCCATTATCCTGAAGAAGAGAAGTTCGATGTCGAGTGGGAGTGCTTGTTCCAGCTATACAAGAAATGCTCTCTCGATGTTCAAATGTTGACGCTGTGGACTATGTAAGTACCCTACACGCACAATATTACAATTAACTACTCTCTCGAGACACAAATTGTTAACTTTTGAGCACTTCCCATGATTTTATGTAGGTGTATAGCAAAATTTTGCATTCTAAAAAGAAAATAGGATTACATAGGCTGCTTGGACCCCATGCGAGTCAATGAGAGGACATGTCTAGGCCTCTATGGATGTGACGTGGAAGACCTGAAAAAGAGATTGATTGTTGTTTTCGATGAATTCACGATGAAGAAGAAAACCCACATACTTCTAGCCTACAACTGCGAGTATGTGTTCCAGACTTTTAATTTTATGCTTCTTTTTTCGTTAAGATTATTTGATAATTAGGATTCTGTGATTACAGCAACCATTTCGTCTTCATTTGTGTTAATCTTGCCAAAAATCTGCTCGGGGTGTGGGACTCGAAGAAAAAACCATTTCATCATCTGGATGCACTGGTGGTAGTGCTGAATTAGTAAGTGATCCTAATAACATATTATATTCTAATCACACATACCGCTTTCTAAAGTTTCTCTTTTTAATGTTGCGCAGTGTCTGAAAAAGACATATCGGTGGGACGCCGGTCCCATTTAAGGTTGTCGAAATGGAGGGGAAGTACCTATCACAGCCGGCGGGAAACAATGAATGCGTGTTTTATGTAATGTGGGCAATGCTTCGCTACATCGGCGAAAAATCGGAAGAAGCCGATAAGTTGGTGTGTATAATCCCCATTTCATTTATGTCTGTTAATAATTCCACAAAATGATTTACTATTCCTCTTTGGATATCATATTTTTTGAATGACAGCGCAAGAAATATAAGCACGAAAGGCTGCTAGACATGGAGATCGCCGCACTACAATCGGAGCTAGCAAAATTCATCTAAGCTGAGGCATTGGAAAAAGGTGGAGTATTTTCCATTACATAATCCACGAAGTACAAGGACCAGTATGGCCCAGAGCAGCTCGCCAGATTATTGTAAGAAGTCGAGAAGCATTGCACAATCTGTGAAGTCCAAGAACATTTCTTTTTTATTTTGAGGGATCGAGATCTGGATAAGAACATTTGAACTGTAACTGTAATATTTGTAATATTTAATATCGATGGACCTGTCATTTACGTAGCGTATGTAAAGCGAAACCCGATTCCATGAAAAAATATAAATTAAAATCAATTATAAAACAATAAAATACGAATGGGCCATCACTGCTGGTTAGCAACGAACCGGCAGTGTTGTCGTAACCATCACTACCGGTTATCAATAAACCGACAGTGTTGCCTTGCTCAACACTGCTGACTTGCACTACTAGAAACTAGATTTTTCCTGTGTGCCGTATATATTTTCTGTCGGTTGAACAAAAACTCACAGTAAAAATATAATTTACCCTGTCGGTTCTCTAAACTCACAGGGTAATACATATAACCCTGTCGGTTTAAGTGATACGCACAGGGAAATTAGCTCACAGGATAATTACCTACAATTCCCTGTGAGTTACGTAATTTTTCTGTCACATATGTACACAGGGTAATTTGGGATCCAAAGTGCGCCAATTTCCGCGCCTATGTTTTTGCTTCGCAGGCTTCTTCATGCTTTCGCCGGCCGTGGCTTTGCTCCTATGGACTCTATCAATCCAAAAGGCAAAGAATGAAAAAAAATGTCAGACCTTATCCATCCCCCATCGTCCAGCCTCAAGTCGCATCCGCACTCCACCCAGCGTCGCCCAGCTCCTGTTCTGTCGCGCCTCCGCCTCTCCACCCGGCCAGCTCCCGGCCGTCGCCGCCTCCGCCTCTCCAGCCACCTAGCTCCCGGCCATCGCAGCATCCGTCTCTCCACCCGCCCCGGCCAGTGGCCCGTCCGCCTCCACTCTCCTAGCTTGGCCGGTGGTCCGCCCGCCTCCAGCAAGGAGGAGGCGGCCCGTCCGCCCGATGGGCTGGTGGCCCTTCCACCTCAGGCCGTCGGTGTCCCATCCTTAGTCGGTCGTCCGTCCATAGCCAGCCATCCGTCTGCCTCAGCTCCGCCTAGATCGACGCCCGTCCGCCCCGAGCCAGCCGCCCACCTCCTCGCAGCGAGTCGCCACCACGCCGACACCCACATCGACGTCATCGCTTGCCTGATCCAAGCCTCCATACAAAGCGCATCTAAGGTTTGCCTTGGACCCACTACACCACCACAACATCCCACAGTCTTTCTTCCATCTAATGTCATGTGAATCTATAAGTAATTGCATGGCGTGAGCCCTTCCTGAACCCTTTCCCTTTTTATGTGGAATGTGATGGTTTGTGTGGTGGTCATCGAGGTAGCATCTTCGGTCATTGGATCCGTCACCTCCCAGAAGAATCGCCTCTACCATTTGGTTTGATTGGAGAGATCTATTACCTTCAAACCACATTTTGCTACGCCACACATCGAAATTGAGAAGCACCGTTGAGGTTCACTTGTAGACTTAAATTTACTGATGTTCCTTTCATAATTGCTATTGCTAATCTTATTGATAAGCAATGTTTCTTTCACTGTTTCTACAGCCTACAGCAGCAATAGAAGCACCCACAGTCATCTTCCGTTGTCCTTTTGCTTCAAGGTACAACTATTTCTTTTTGCTCTATTTAGTAATCTGCTCTCCAACTAATAGAGATGAATGGTTGTTATGTTATGTTTGCCATTCTGTTTTGCTTTGCTGTTATGTGGTTGTATCGGTTCAGATTTGTTAACTTTGCTAGGCAAATGTCTTGTGTTCGAGAATGGTAGGATCTCTTTGAAGTTGTACAATGCAAGCTTTTTTTTTGAAACAATGTGACATAGACAACATGCATGGTATGAATTAGTAATTAACACTTTCATATTTGAAAACACATAGATAATTGAAATGCCACGCACATGGATGTATAGTGGTTGGCAGCATGGGAAAGCTCCATCTCGTGAATGGACTGAACAAACTACTGAATTCCTGGATCATGCAATCTCTTTATTAGGCGTGGTTGAAAATGAGACCACTACGTGTCCTTGTGCCATGTGTCGAAACTATTTTAAGCATAAAAGGCATACTATTGAGCTCCACTTGTGTAAATATGGTTTTAAAGAAGGCTACGAAATCTGGACAGAGCATGGCGAGAACCATGTTAGTCATGATGATTTTTTTGACGGACGTAAAACTACTCATAGAAAAATCAGTAACCAGCCGACGTCCGGTGTCTCCTTCGTCGAGCCTAACCCCTCCCTCTCCCCTAAAGATCCATGTTGCTAGGGAGGACGAGATTCACAGTTGAGACACCCTCAATCCAAGCTGTGAAGGCATTTGCTAGATCTGCAGCTAGTATATCTATTTTTTTGTTTCATTCATAGCACACATGATTAATGCAGGGAGTAACTTAGTGGTTCTTGGAGAAAAGGGATAGCAATGGTTCTGGAAGGGCAGAGAGAGTAGTGGTGCCATCTCGGGGCTTGTTTCATTGGTAGATTAGGGGGTTTGTAGTTTGATTCATTCATACATTGGGCTGGTTTTATGTGGATGTATGTTGAGCGGCAAATTGAAGGCATCTAACAAATGCACTACTAATTTGACATACAACTAAATAGCTATTATTATAATTGGTGCTTCACTGTTGTCTTGATGGCACTACTAATATGATTGGTATGCTTTTATTACACACTGTTGCTATCTTGTGATTGCCACCAATGTACATTTGTTAATTTGGTTGGTATACACGTCTTCTGTTATGGAATGATAGATATGCCACATTCCTAGATATGTTGTATGCCTATATGCATGGTCTAAATTAACAATTAAAATTTTATATTTGTAATACAGAGATAGTTCAAATGTCACGCTCGTAGATGTAAGATAGTTCAAATGTCACGCTCGTGGATGTATAACGGTTGGCAACATGGTAAACTTCCCTCTAATGAATGGGTTGATGAAACAACTGAATTCTTGAATCATGCATTCTCTTTATCGGATGTGGTTGAAAATGATACCATCAAGTGTCGTTGTGCCATGTGTCGGAACTACTTTAGGCAGAAAAGGAATACTATAGAGCTTCATTTGTTTAAATTTGGTTTTAGAGAAGGCTATGAAACATGGACAGAACATGGTGAGAGTCTTGTTAGTCATGATGAACATAGCACTATAGGTACTGAGGAGGGTTGCAATGAAGTTGACCATATGGATGATATGCTATTTGATCTAGTTGGCGGACATCCACCAGCTATAGATGATACGCCAACATCCTCTACCCAAGCCTTTTATAGAATGGTTGCTAATGCTGATGAATTGGTGCATGATAAAACCACCCACTCTTCACTTTCTGCTGTAGCTCGCTTGCTTGCTGTGAAGTCAATGTACAATATGTCAATTGACCACTATGATGATTTCTTAGAAATAATCCATGAACTCCTACCTCCGGACTCTAGGTTGCCAAAGAACTTCTATGAGTCGAAAAAAATGCTAGATGGCTTGGGTATGCCATATGTTAAAATTGATGTGTGCTATAACAATTGCATGCTTTTTTATGGAGATAACAAGAACAAAGATAAATGTGACTTCTATAATGCCAATCGATATGTAGAAGGCCGGAACAAAGTTGCACGCAAAGTTTTGTGTTATCTTCCAATAACGAATAGACTACAAAGGCTGCATGCACATGAAGAAACAGCCAAGCTAATGCGATCGCACAATCGTTCCACGTCTGGTAAAATAGTCCACCCTTGTGATGGAGAAGCATGGCAGCAATTTGATGTGGACTTTCCAGATTTTGGAAGGGAGCCTAGAAATGTGCGACTTGCTGTTTGCACTGATGGCTTCACACCATTCAACTTGAATGCTGCTGCATACTCATGTTGGCCGGTGTTCATTGCTCCACTAAATCTGCCCCTAGGCATACTCCTAAGACCAGAGTATATTTTTCTTGCCCTTGTAGTCCCTAGCCTTGAGCATCCTAGAAGGAAATTGAATATTCTGAAGCAGCCCTTGGTCGATGAACTAAAAAAACTGTGGGTGGGGGTCCAAATAAAGGATGCTTCACTCAAGCACAGCTTTACAATGAGGGCAAGTTACCTTTGGTCAGTGCATGATTTTCATGCTTATGGAGACTTTGCTGGATGGAGCACTAATGGCAAATTAGCATGTCCATGTGGATATGGTTGCCAAGGATTTCAACTCCGTCATGGACGTAAGGCTTGTTGGTTTGATTGTCATAGACGCTTCCTTCCTATAGATCATCCATTTAGAATGCAAGCTAATGCATTTCGTAGGAACACAACAGTGCTTGAGGAACAACCTAGGCGCTTAACAGGGGAGGAAGTGGAAGATCATCTACAGAAGTTTGTAGATGATACACCAAAATATGGAAAACTACACAATTGGACTTTTATGAGCTGCTTTAGGCAACTTCCATACTTTTCTAAGTTAAAGCTCCCACACAACATTGACTTAATGCATAATGAGCGAAATGTAGGTGAAGCTATTTGGAACACTTGCTTTGACATAGCTGACAAGACCAAAGATAATGTGAAAGCTAGACTAGATCAAGCTGATATATGTGTTCGGCCTTTGCTGAATTTAGTGAGAAATAACAAGGGGAAGTGGAAAATGCCAAGGGCTCCATTCTGCATTGACAAAGATGACAAGATAACCATTCTTCAGTGGTTCCAAGATCTAAAATTTCCTGATGCATATGTGGCCAACATCAGGCATGGTGTTAACCTGGTGCAAAAAAGGATTTTAGGCCTCAAAAGTCATGACTTCCACATCTTTGTTGAGCGCCTTCTCCTAGTTGCATTTTGGGGATTTCTTTCAGAGGATGTATGGCATTGTTTGGCTGAGCTTAGCTTTTTCTACAGGCAGTTGTGTGCTAAAGAGCTTAGTAAAGACATTGTTCGTTCTCTAAAAGAGAATGTTCCTATGCTGCTGTGCAAACTGGAGAAGATATTTCCTCCTGGTTTTTTCAACCCTATGCAACACTTAATCATACATTTACCTTATGAGGTACTATTAGGAGGGCATGTCCAAGCCCGTTGGATGTACCCGTATGAGAGGTAAATCTCAGAATCAGTTCTGTGACATAAAAATTTATTTAGAATTTTGTCCATGATATCTTCGTATCAATGTGTAGGTTTATCAAAAAACTTAAGAAGAAAGTAAGAAATAAGATACGTGTTGAGGGTTGCATTGTTGAGGCTCCTCTAGTTGAAGAGGCTACAATGTATTTTAGAGCAAGCGCTCGGTCTACTAAAAACAAGATGCCCCGATATGATGATGATGCCTCTACGTTTGAAAGCGTATGTGACCTCGAAATTTTCCAATACTTGGGTAGATGCATCAGCCCAAGAGGAACCCATGAGCTCTCTAGAGAAGAGTACAAGGTTGCCTTTCTGTACATACTAACTAACATACCTGAGATGGATGATTTCTTTGAGTACGTACTTCAAATCACAATCACTTATTTATTTCAATTAAGTTATGATATGTGTTCATAATAGTAAGTCTATTAATGTAGAAATTTTGACAAGGAGCGGTGGAAGAGTCGTGTTGTTCCAACTGAACAGTAGAAACATGAATTGAGACTAAATGGTTGGAATTATGGCCGTTCCATAAAACAAGGGCTAGATTGTTTGAATGGTTCAAGGACCAAGTAATGTCCCTATGCATATGAGATTGCATTTGTGTTAGTTTCACAGCAGACACCGCTAACATATAAACTACATTTTGCAGTGCATGCAATCATCTATTGTTCACAAAGCTTTGTGTCAAATGTCATATGGTTTCTGTACTTGAGTTCATTGTTATGGTTGTTATGATGTCAATGGTGATAGATTTCGTTCTGAGCAGTATGAGAAGGGAAGATCTGGACTAACCACTTGCAATACTGGTGTTTGTGTGTCCTCTTATGATGAAAGTGGCAATGTTCTTGATTATTATGGTGTCATAGAAGACATCATCAAAATTGTTTGGGAAGGGAGCATGCCACTTGAGTTGGTTTTATTTTATTGCCGTTGGTTTGATCCAACACCCAATGGACTACGACGCACTGAGAATTTGGGTTTGGTAGAGATTAAGCACACATCAAGATTATCAAATTTTGACCCATTTGTCATGGCTATTCAAGTGAGTCAAGTTTACTATCTACCTTATCCATGTAAAAATAGAGAAGATCTCATGGATTGGTCAGTAGTGTATAAAGTTGCTCCACATGGACACATACCTCCAATTAATAGCAATGCTGATTCTAGTCTTGGTGAAGGGCCAACTCAGGATGTTGAATTCTTCCAAGAGGACGGATTAGATGGCACCTTCGTTATTGACTTGGGAGCTGCATTGGACTCTATAACATCATTGGTCTCAGATGAGATTACTAATCCTAAAGACTTGGAAGGTGGAGAAAAATCCACTGAGATTGAGGAAGAAAATGAAGCTATAGATAAAGAGATAGAGTCTACAGATGAAGAGAATGAAGATTTAGATGAAGCTTACGATTGAATTTCAATGTTTCACTGTAGTATTTTATGTATTGTACTCTATTTTGTGAACTTTGTGTTCTCCATGCCTAGGATCTACTGTATTGAACCTTTATTAATGTATATGGTATTGCCTATGTACTGTGTACTTCGCTATACATTCAAATCATGTGATTGCCACCAGTGTAGATTAATTGACCACTATGATGATTTCTTAGAAATAATCCATGCTATTGCCTATGTACTATATACTTCGCTACATTCAAGTCATGGCTCCAAACTTATGAAAATTATGTTGTACAGAATGTTATATTTGTATTTTAAATCTGCATGGTAAATCTCACTTATAATTTTTCATTGCAGATGGTGAGTAGCATTCGTCACAACCGTAATAGTCGTGCAAAAGGGAGTGCTTCTCGTGTTTCAAACTCAAGTGATGGTGCCTCTCAAAGACCAAGGTCTGATCCTCCTTCCCAAAGCCTTAATGCTACTGAACCTATCTGTTCTGTATAGTCAGCTAAGCAAAGGGGGAGAAAGCAGGGGTGTCTAACAAAGTTAAAAATGCCGGTGCGTGGTCGCAAGGTTGCCCTTGAACCACTTGGTGATACGTGAGTACACAATCATCTCTACATTTTGTCTCCCAACTTTTCTACCCTTTTACTAACCATTGTTTACATGTCTTACATCTTGTACTGGTGAAAAGGCAATTTACTTATGTTGGTTATCGTGGTTATAAGTACACTACTCAAGTTGGGGTTATTATTAAGAGAGAATACCCAGGCCTGGTAGATGACAAGGATCAACATGGTGTAGTTCTTAACACCCGCCCAGCACTAGAGTGGACTGATTATTTCCTAACACCAAAGGATAGAACGGGACAGACTGCTGGAGATCGTGTACTTTCTGAATTTTGGGTAACATGAATTTTGTATAAGTTGACACACCTATACCATAACTACTATGGTTACTATATGTGTAATTATTTGTGGTCATTCCTTGCATGATGAAATGACTTTCTTCGCTTTTGCATGTAGCGTTTGTTTCAAGTCAAAAGGGAGGATCAACAAGAAGCAAACCGTGTTTTGGAAAATTATGTTAAGAAAAAGGTCAAGGACATTTTGTACCAAGCTCGTGTGGATGCTGTCAAGGTGTACTACAAGGACGTACTAAAGTAGAACCTAGATGATAAGTTGGCACGACCGATAGAGCTTACATATGAACAATACCTGAATGACAGAGTGAAGTGGTGCAAGCGTACTGCATGGCCTTCTCTTTGTTGTTATTGGTGCTCAGAAGAGTTCCTCACAAAACGAAAGAGGGGGCAGGAATCTCGGTTATCTTCTGATGATATTGCTCAAAATCATGGTGGATCTAGACCATTTAGGGAGACAAGACAACTTTTGGTTGGCACATTTCTTCTCTTTATATAAATTACATACAGAACTCTCTTGAGAATGGTATGCATACTTATTCCTTATTACAGGGTGAGAAATTTGGCCCTAGGAGTGCAACTGATATGAACACTTTCAAGGTGATGAAGTGTGGCATGAAAAATGTGGATTACACTGGCAGACCTGGTGCAATCAGCAGCCGCAAAACACAAAAGATTGTGGTATGTATCTAACAAGCTGCTGCTTGTAGGTTCTAACATAATGCTTCATGTTCAATCTTGTTTGGTTATAGACATTAGAGTGGTCTATCTAGTAGAAAATGCAGCCATCATTAGAGTGCTCATCTTAAAATAGAATTTGGGTCTATTGAATAAATGGCTTGATTTTAGACTAAATAGATGTGTTTAGCATCTTCAGTTTGTAGCAGCTTGCCAACTAGTCCTAAACATGGCTGATAATGTCTTTTCCTTTCTAGGATGAGTATATAGCAAAGTCCCAGGCTGCTCATCCAGAAGGGCTGGAGCAACAAGAGTTGGATGGACAAATTCTGTATGATCTATCTGGTGCCTTGCACCATGGTCGTGTAGCCATTGCAAATGGTGCTGTCAAATTGGCTGATGTGCGGGCAGCTGCCAAGAAAAAAAATCCTACATCTTCAAATGTAGCATCTTATCGACGCATGGCCAAAGATAATCGGAACTTACGTCATGCAAATAGGTGTTTACATGAGCGCCTTAACCAGATGGGGGAACTTAATAATGACCTAATACTGGTATGCATGTGAATTCGTGTCTATTTATTGATTAAAGAAAGCACACTCCTAGTAGTTTATTTTTGAACTACTGTACTTGTTTGGATGTAGGATCTTTATCGTAAATTGGATCAGGAGGTTCTAGAAAATCATAAAAGGCGTCTTGCAGCTCTACAAGCAAATGTAAGTACATTAACTTGATACTTGTACCTATGAAATCAGTATTAATTATGACAAAAAAACAGCTGGTCTAAACCATTTTAAGTAGACAATTGATATGCTTTGATGTCAGAATGACAACACGCAGTGCAACAGTGAGGGAGTGGCCTCATGTTGATGGCTACTGTAGTTTCCAACTTTCCATCTTAGTTTTAACCTCATGGTAAGCTGTACTTCTAGCTGTACTGAAACTTGCCACCTCCAGTAAGGAATTTATAATTTAGTCCCACAGGAATCTGAAGGTTTGACATAGCTAGTAGATGATGAAATAGACATTGAAATCTTGTGCATGTCTAAATAATTCTTTCAGCTCCAGAATTTCATGGAATGCCAATTCATTTTATTTCTCGTCAGGGCCACTATTCACTTGTATATGCTTCATGTATGGCGCCGGTGTAAAAGGAAATCATGTATAAGACAATTAATTAATGTTTATCAGTCCTAAAATCCAATTGATATTTACATGGTATTATCATTTTGCAGCTGCCCACTAGTTCATCCCATGTTGGTGAGGACTTGGATGGTGAGGACATGGATGGAGAGGACGAAGAGGACATGGATGGCAGCTACATGGAAGGAGAGGACACGGAGGAGGACATGAATGAAGAGGACATGTATGAAGAGGACGAAGGGGACAAAGAGGACAGGGATGAAGAGGACATTGACGACAACAATGGGGGAAATAATGTTGGATCATACATCGATGACTTCTGTGATTTGGGATATATATGGTAAGGTTGCTATTGGCAGAAATAGCACATGGGTTGTCAAAGTGACTTTTGTCCATTGAACAACATAAGTTGGTCGTTGTCTTTTGTCTTTTGAACATGTATGGCCGTGGATGGTTAACTTAGTAGTAATTAAATGTTAGATGGACTTGGCTAAAACTAGGATGTCGTGGTAGGTGACATGGCTGTACATGTATAAATTAGGAGCAGCATATGGTGCTAGTAGTAGAATTTTAGATGTAATTTGTGAGAGCGGAACCTTTGGTATGTTGGCCCGTATTGAATGCTTTGTAAGCTTTTATGGAACTTCTAATATATATGCTTGATTATTGTGCTATGCATATAATGTGTTGTTTGGTGCATCTGGAACATAACATGTAATTGTGATATTTTCCTGTCATCTACTAATTTCTCTGGTGGTGATTTGAGAAAAAAATTGTGCTTTCCTTGAGGGGAAACCATCAAGAAAATTTGGTTGAACTGATAGAAATTCAGTATTTCATTGATGGAAAACCGATAGAAAATAGCTTCCCATCCCACAGAATTATCTTTATTTCCCTAAGAGTTGACTGACAGAAAAATTACTAAAACCCACAAAGAAATTAGCAATATCCCTGACAGTAAGCCTACAGGAAAAATAATTAACCTGACGGTTGCTGACAACGTACTGGACCTACTGACGTTATTTTTTTTGTCACGCATCCGTCAAAGAAATACCGTCAGGAAAATATTTCTGTCGGGAGGCTCACAGGTAAATTTTATTTCTCTGTCAGCCTATCCTTGACGGGATATGCCTGCGGGCTCCCAACAAAATTAATTTTTCTAACGGTTTTTCCCGCTTTCTTCATGGTTTTTTGGCACACGGGAAAAATGGTGTTTTCAGTAGTGTTGAGCCATGAACCGACAATGTTGGCTTGCTCAACACTATCGGCTTGAGCCATGAACCAACAGTGTTGTCTTGCTCAACACTGCCGGCTTGAGCCATGAATCGACAATGAAGGCTTACTCAACACTGTTGGCTTGAGCCAAGAACCAACACTCTTGAAGCAACCATCATTGTCGGTTGGGACTACAAACCGACAGTGTTGTTCAACTAGACACTGTCGGGTGGAGCCAGGAACCGACACTGTTGCCTGTAGATCAGTGTCGGTTTTTAAGAACCGACAATGATGTCAAACCTCCATCACTGCCAGTATGCCACTGTCGGTTCAAAATCTGGCAGTGAAGGGGGTTTTTGAACCGACAGTGATGTCCAGATCTGGGGTAGTGTGTTAACGAAAACATGGATGATGATGTTAAATATTTATTTATATAATATATTTTTTATGAAAATTAAAATATATATTCCATTGTATGTATAATGATCATTGTAGCCTTAATATAAGTTAATATTGGCAATAATATGACAATATTATATTAATTCTGTATTGAATTAAATTAGAACCTTGATAGGATTTTTTCTTTCATTGTAGGGCACTAAAATATTTTATCGCAAATGTATCATAACTTTAGTTTTCATACTATCCATATGTTGGTAGTGTTAGATATCAAAGTTCAATGGCTTTTTTTGAGAATCCATAAAATTACATATGCTAACGCTACGATTTTAGCCAGCCCCAATCCGCCAACTAGTCCCGGTCCACTCCTTTCCCCCCTTCTTAAGTCTCAGCTTTTCCTCTCTCCCTAACCACCCGCGCGGCCCAGACGGCTCCTCCTTCCCTCACAGCCCAGCTGCATCTCCAACCAAAAAAACCACAACATGCACCCACCCCGCTCCTTGGTGGTTCGTGGGCCCTTACGTCCTAGCTTGTGAACTAGGGACTCATAGGTGGTCCCAGACAGGAAAGCTCCTATGACGTTGGCATCGGCGATATTGGGTAGCTCGTTGCACTACCGGGATAAGCGCCGGATGTACCCACGAAGAGTTTCCTCAGGCTTCTGTCGGCAGTTTTTGAGATGGCATGGGTTCCCAGGACATGCGTATGTTCCCTAGAAGTTTTCCACAAAGATCTCTTTTAGGTCCGCTCAACCTTGGATTCAGTTGGGCGGAAGGTGTTCCAACCACGTTCGCGCCGAATCTGCTAGGAACAATGGAAGGTTGCGGATCATGAAATCGTCACTATCCGCTCACCACCTTGGCAAGCAAGCCGATAATCCTCGAGCCACAGTCCAAGATTCGTTTCCCCAGAGTATTTTGGGATGTTGGTCAGCGGTCGGTACCGTGGTTAGAAGACGACGTTAAGGATGTGTCGGCCAAAGGCCTAAGGTCCCGGCAATTCAGGGCTCGGGCTTCAGTCCTCGCTGCTGTTGTAGCGTCCGCCACGACGAGGGTGGTAGTCACGGCTAGCCTCCTCCCTCGCATCATCGGGGGTACGCCTACAGGCATCGAGGGTGTCGCGCGCGTCACAGTGGAGGCTGGGACGTTCATGCATTGGGACCGCGGTGCATGGCTTGCCGCCTAGCTACGCCTGGTGGACTGACACGTCCTTGTCGGGCCAGTCTAAGGGCGCACGCTGGCTGGCGTCAAGCTCACGATGTCGGGACAGTGAGCTCTCGTCCTGCTGCGCCGCCGCACACTCGAGTAGCGTGCAAATCTCACGATGGGCCCGATGATCCTCGGGTGTCACGGCCCCAAAAGCCCCCAAAACAAGGTCGTCGCAGCAGCGATGTTCTGGCTTGCTTGGGTAAAGTGTGGGAGGGCTTCATCGTCCTCGATGATCCTTCGATTTACGTCATGGGCCACGACACGTGCACGCTCGCCATCTCCATGGCGCTTGATCTCTCACTCAAGCTGGAGTCGTGCTTCCTCGATCTCCTGGTGCTGGGCCCTCAGCTGGTCTACCCGTAGGCGAGATGGGGACCCTACATCCACCTCGTCGAGGTCATTTGTTGGGGTCGACTCTCCCTCATGGATGCTTTTGACGTATCCCTCGGGGGTACCTGCCATGAAATATTCACGCGAGGGGTGATGGCTCCCCCTGCTGGAGTCAGAGTCGGAGGGCGATTCCGATTCTCCCCTGAGGAGGTTGTGGAAAGATTCCGCGACATATTCGATCATCCCCATGAACTCATCATTCATAGGGGATGAGGGCGTGTGTTGCGCCGTAAGGTGGCCAACGATCTCCGTGGCATTGCCCAGACCAAACAGGAGCGCTGTCGGGGCACTCTAGATGAGGTATTCCGAGGAGGGCAGCTCTCCTCCCGCAAGCTACGTCATGACGTTGACTAACGAGAACATGAGGCGGCCTAGGTCCTCCCGGGATGGTCGAGGTCCCACGAAGGCACCGAGCTGGCGCTCTAGCCTCCTGTAATCGAAGCCGAGGAGCTGGTCGCTCCTAGGGGCACGGGCTTCCGGTACGTGCAGCTACAGCTCCTCAAGCACCTCAGTGATCGTGTTGAGGTTGGCGGAGTGGAGAGGTTGGACGGTGGTAGGGACTAGCGCCAACTCTCCTTCCATCGAAATGATGAAGTCCATGTTCCTGAAGCGCACGTGCGCGCCCGGGACCGAGTTGACGCCGTGATTAGCCATCCGAGGCCTGATGTGGATGTCGAGACGCGCAAAAAGCCCCTACCGATGAGTGAATTTGTATTTACGCGTCTGGCTTGGATGATGCGCTCAGAGAACACAAGGGTTTATACTGATTCGGGTGGAACATCCCTACGTCCAGTTTGCTGCTGCTCGTGTTACCAGCACATTGTTTGCAGTACGGATTACAAACAAGCGAGAGAGGAAAAGGAACCCAAGTCTCTGGTGAACGGTGTGAACGGGTGCTGAGAGCTCAATCGCTGCTCAGCCATGTGCTCATGTCGTGCTCTTGTGTTTTTATCTCATCGTTCGGTCTCATGTGGATCTGGATCCCCCTTTCATGGGGCGCCCGGCTTCCCCTTTTATAGGCAAAGGGAAAGCGCGGGTTACAGTGAAGGAAAAGGAGAAGAACGAGAGAGAGAACGCTTCTAGGATCGGGCTGGTCCTTTTTTCTTCTTCATGCGGGTCCCGCCGATCCTCAGAGATGTCAACGAGGATGGCTCCACGTCCGCGGCTCGCTTGTCATCGGGCGCCATGCATGGGCGCCATTTGCGGCATGGCGTTTCATTTCGCCCAGCCGACGTCGTGGTGAATCGACGCTTTCGGGCGTTTTCAAATGCGAGGTTAGGCGTAACGCACCCAGACAGATGCTATTCTTGATGTGAACCCTCGTATGACCCCTATGACAACGAAGTTACATCGAGGCGTGTTAGTCTCTTCCTTGGCGCGGACTTTTGACCTAGGCCCATACACGACCTAGAGTGGTTGGCGGTGGTATATTCTTGTTGGAGAACGCCTCGGCGTATGACAAACCAAGGGGTCAGCGAGACGGATGACAACAAGTTACATCGAGGCAAGGTGTTGAGCGAGACAAGGTGTTGAGCTTTTCCTTGGCGATCGCCTCGACTTTTGACCTGAGACTTTTGACAGATGAGTTACAGGGGTCGGGCGATCGAGGTATGACCCGATAAGTAGAGTTTTCGTTTGTTCCATCCAAGGAAGGAAGAGTAGATCTTCCTTGCTCACACCTAATATCGATGCCGACAAGTATAGTTTTGTTCGTCCTCGTCGAGTGAAAATGGATACAATTGAAAATGGATACATCGCTCGGAAATTATAACATTTTGAAAATAAATATTTTGCTTTTTTAAGGATGATGTCGTCTGCCTGGAAAAGAGAGCAGGGGAGGGGGCGCGCCCCACTGCTAACGCACCTGCCATTCCAAAAAAGACACAGGTGGGATTGAATTGTTTTGCTGAAAAAGGAAAGTTGGCGTGTCTTAATTTTGTTCGCTCGATTTAAATGTAATGAGCGTTCGCTAATTAGCCTCGTCGTATGCCTGCCTTGCTACCTTGTCCGATCGAAGCCTTATCCACTGCTTATGTTCGCTCCACGTTTTTAAGCTAAATAATTGGAGCTCTACAAACTCTATCCCAGAAAAAAAGAACTGAGCTGTAAGAGCACCTCAAAAGATACTCCATAAACTTCAGTTTTTTTTTTTGAGTCGCTCCATGCGGTGGCCGAGAAACCCCCAATTGTTCGTTCACCAGAATTCCCGGCCTTGTTAAAATCGAGCACTATACTTCAGTCAGTAGGGGATTGAAGAATACTCATTCTTCCTTATATCTATGTAATTCTATCAGTAAAGCTGACGAGGGTGTATTTGACGATTGAGATTATTCAAGTGTAGTTCTATCAGAGATATTATGCAGACAAAGAGTATATGAAATGAAATAAACTGTACACGCATAAAGAAACAATTCATAGAGACAGAGGTCAAGATTTTTTTTTTTTTTGCGGAACGACGAAAACTTCACTGTGATTTTTATTAGACGCGGAGAAAATGGAAAGACAAAAGGTAAGGCGTTATATATAGCATTAGCTTCATTTTTTAGGGCCGGGCTAGGAAGTTCGTAGGTTTCTAAATTTTAGTTCATGTCACATATGATATTTAATATTAATTAGGAGTATTAGACATAGGCTAATTATAAAACTAATTGCACAGATAGAGGCTAATTTACGAGACGAATCTATTAAGCCTAATTAGATATCAGATGATAAGCTAGAATAACCCATTCTAGAATATTATACTAGGGAGTAGTTTGAATAGAAGCCGATGCAACATCTTCTTCCTTTTATTCCTTTCACAACCCCGTCAATCTAAGAATCCGAGCTCACCTTCACTTGGTCAAGGGATTTACCTTAGTTCATGATTTGATAATGTGGTGCTACAGTAGATATGTACTAATCATAGATTAATTTGGTTTAATAGATTCGTCTCGCTAATTAATCTACTCCTATGCAATTAGTTTTATAATTAGCTCATATTTAATCCTCATAGTTAGCATCCAAACATCCGACACGGACTAAACTTTAGTTTATGGATCCAATTTTCAAACGGAGGATGTGCTAGTTGTTCACATTGTTACACGCGGTTGAGAACAATAACGGTGCCATTGGCAGAACAAAGGGGCTGTAGGGGCTCATGTCCCCCCTCCCATGTGAAAAAAAATACCCTATAAAATTTTAATTGCATAGTATGTCTACCTTCTACTCGAGTATTTTAGGAACTCGTCACACCCGAGCGTCACATGCCAATAAAACACTCGAAACTGACCGGTTGATAGAATCAAGTATTTTAAGACCATAAAACACTCAAATTTTATAACCACAGGGTTAAGATCTAATGATCAGAATTAATTCAAAGATAGAACATATAAAATAAAAAATTACCCAGATTATTTCTATGGAAGCCAAATTAGAAGATTTCAAAGCAAAACCAAATAAAACAAAAAAATAGCCAGATTATTTCTATGGAAGCCAAATTAAAAAAATTCAAAGAAAAACCAAATAAAATATACAAAAAATAAAAAGCCAAAAAAATGGTCAGATAAATATTCAAGTAATTCTGATCATTCTCATTTAAGAATAATCAATTTACATTGGTTGAATATAGAACTTACACCTAAACTGAAGATGTAAAATATGGTTCAATGATCTGCTCTTATATATACATACATGAGTAGGGGCTAGGTGATTTGACACCACCCGCTAGCTACTGTAGTCTCTACACCTACCCTGCGCAAAAGCAGCGTGGGCCCTGCGATGACCGCTTGCGCGCTCACCTCTCATCGCCTTCGTCGCAGCGCATCATCTGACGGCCCAAAAATTGAGAGAGCGAAGGAAGAAAAACACTCGAGTAAAGCAATAAAAAAAACACTCGAGTAAAGGTTAGATTTACCGTAGCATAAAAAGTTATTATTTCACCCATTTTTCATTGATAATATTGTGTTTTTTTCTATGAATACTAATTAAATACTCCATCTGTCCCTAAATGTTTATCGCCACGATTTACATTATGATAACTTTGACTCGATTTATAGAAAATACTTACATTATTTCTATCTCCAAATAAATTTATTAAAATCCCCGATTCAAATATATATCAATGATACTAATTATGTATCACAAATATTAATATTTTAATATATATTTAGTCAAAATTGTTAATCGGGAAGCGAAAACGACAGACATTTAGGAACGGAGTGAGTACGTACGTAAAAACATTGAAAAGCTATTGAGACATATATTTATATATATATTTATCTTATTTATGAAGTGTCAGCGTATTGTCCGGCTCCCTTAATCAAAACTGCTGGTTCCGCCACTGATGGCGCTGCTTCTTGGTGGAGGTACGATAGGAGGAACAGGAACTACCAGGCCGCCTGCTCACAGTTTTGACGACTCGAAATTCTAAATGACGATGTGTATGCATGATGATGGACGACAGGATTTATTATCCGATGAATATGTTGTAAGAGCAACAATATTCAGGCACCAATCAGGACACTCCTCATTACTCTGGATTTGCACATTGACGGAAACACACCACCCTACACATACAAGTGGCTCATGCAGAAATTGAAACACAACAACAGTTGAACTGTCGGTGAAGCCATATATGCATGGCCATCATGACCTCACCCCAACCCAACGAATTGATCGACCCATACACACTTGCTTTACAGCTAGAATACGAAGTGATGACACTTGTTCAATCAAATCACACACTCGTTATTACCAGCGTACAAAAAAAATTAGCCAGATTATTTCTATGGAAACCAAATTAAAAAATTTCAAAGAAAACCCAAATAAAATATACAGAAAATAAAAAAAGCCAAAAAATCGGTCAGATAAATATCCAAGTAATTCTGATCATTCTCATTTAAGAATAATCAATTTACACCAGTTGAATATAGAACTTACACCTAAACTGAAGATGTAAAATATGGTTCAACGAAATGTAATCTGCCCTATATATACATACATGAGTAGGGGCTAGGTGATTTGACACTACCCGCTAGCTACTGTAGTCTCTGCACCTACCCCTGCGCAAAAGCAGCATGGGCCAGCTAGGTGTCCGTCTCTCCGTGTCAAAGGGGAGGAGAGGGGAGTGCGGTGTGGTGTGTGGGCCCTGCGACGACCGCTTGAGCGCTCACCTCTCCGTGCCTCCGTCGTAGTGCATCATCTGACGGCCCAAAAATCGAGTGGGCGAAGGAAGAAAAACACTTGAGTAAAGGATAGATTTACCGTAGCATAAAAAGTTATTATTTCACCCATTTTTTCTTTGATAATATTGTGTTTTTTTCTATGAATACTAATTAAATACTCCATCTGTCTCTAAATGTTTGTCGCCACGATTTGCGTGCCGATAACTTTGACTCGATTTATAGAAAATACATGCAATATTTCTATCCCCAAATAAATTTATTAAAAAACCGGATTCAAATATCTATCCAATGATACGTATCACAAATATTAATATTTTTTAATATATATTTAGTCAAAATTGTTTCTCGGAAAACGAAAACAACAGATATTTAGGAACGGAGGGAGTACGTACATAAAAATATTGAAAAGCTATATTTACGTATTATCCGACTCCCTTGATCAAAACTCCTGGTTCCGCCACCGATGGCGCTGCTTCTTGGTGGAGGTACGATAGGAGGAACAGGAACTATCAGGCCGCCTGCTCACAGTTTTGACGACTCGAAATTCTAAATGACTGATGTGTATGCATGATGATGGACGACAGGATTTATTATCCGATGAATATGTTGCAAGAGCAACAATATTCAGGCACCAATCAGGACACTCATTACTCTGAATTTGCACATTGACGGAAACACACCACCCTACACATACAAGTGGCTCATGCAGAAATTGAAACACAACAACAGTTGAACTGTCGGTGAAGCCATATATGCATGGCCATCATGACCTCACTCCAACCCAACGAATTGATCGACCCATACACGCTTTACAGCTAGAATACGAAGTGATGACACTTGTTCAATCAAATCACACACTCGTTATTACCAGCGTATAATACGTATACGTACGTGCATGCATGGTGCCTGCATGCATGAGCATGACAGGCCTATTACTTGGGCGGGATCTTGGACTTGATAGCCTCCACGACTCCTCCGTCGACCTGGAAGCTCCTGGCGAGCACGTCGGTGGGCACGGGCGGCGACGCGCCGAAGAGGGCCTCAGCGACGGGCTGTGTGCCGGGCAGCTGGCTGTCGAAGGCGGAGAGGACCGCGGCGGGGCCGCCGCCGTTGTTCCTCTGGTAGTGGACGAGCCCCCGGGGGAAGACGAAGACCTCGCCGGCGCAGACGGTGCTCGCGTACAGGCGGTTGGCGGTGGTGACGAAGCCGACGTCGAGGGAGCCCTGGAGGACGAAGATGACCTCGGTGGCGCGCGGGTGGATGTGCGGCGGGTTCACGCCCCACGGCGCGTAGTCGATCCGCGACACCGACACGCCCAGCGTGTTGAGCCCCGGGAGCTTCTCAACGTTCGCCGACGTCACCGCGGACCCCACCGCGTTGCCCGTGTTGCCCGGGGTCGCCAGCACGTTGGAGAAGAAGTCGTTCGCCGTCACGTTCTCCGGCCTCTTGCACGGGAATCCGTTCAGCCGCAGTGCTGCAAGGCATAGTTATTATTATATATATAGTGTGGACAGTGGACTTGGAGAGATCACCGAAAAACAATGTTGCTAGCTATAGCTAGTGTGTAGAACTGGAGATCGATGACTTACGGCCCTGGAGGGATTTGTAGTCGGCGACGCAGATGTCCTGGAGCATGTCGGGGTCGCCGGCGAGCACTGCAGGTGCGGCGAGCGCCAGGAGGACGGCGGCGGCGAAGCAGGCAGCGAGGAGGGAAGTGGCGAGCTTGTTGGCCATGGTTGGTCCACGTCAAAAGTATGTGCTTTGCTAACAAATTGCTGGTTCGATCGCTTCTTGTGATCCCGCTGTTAGTTGGCTGTTAGCTATGTGCAAGTGCAAGAAGGAAATGGCTGGATTGGTCTGAGGACGACGAGGGAGGGCAGCTGGTATTTATAGTGGTGGCTCCCTAGACCTAAGCTAGTACTAGTACTAGTACTTCGTAAACGATCGTGAATTTCCTGGAATAGTATTTTCTCTCATACAAGAATAATCCACGATACGATGACCGGCCCATCGATGACGCACGGTCCATCGCACGTACTGCATGGATCGGACGGAACCAGGTCGAGAAGTCTCTGCAGTCGCTGGATATCTAGCCGTTCCCCTGGTATCCAACGCTGACCAGGACTCCAGGAGCATGTGCCTTGCCTCCACGCTGCTCGCTGGGCTTCGGCCCAATAACAGCACGGCGCAAGCAGGTCGCTAGGTCAGCTGCGCGAGTCCACGAGCGCGGACGAGGCGACGGTAGGGCTACGGCGCAAGCTCCATGGCCGACGAGGCGACGACACGAGCTCGAGCAGCAGGGCCCATGGCCGGCGCAGGCGAAACATCTGGCTGCAGGCTGCAGCGCGAGCTCCGTGGTCGGGGGCACGGGCACGAGCTCGAGCTGTCAATCACTATGGTCGCGGCCGGCACGGGCGTGAGAGGGGGAACAGCCGGGCTTTGGCGCGAGCTTGTGGCCGGCGAGCTGCACGCTCCACGCTGGGCGCTGCGAGCTCCATGGCCACTGGCCAGTGGGTCTCGGTGGGTGAGCATGAGGATGGCAGCCCGATCCGGTGTCGCACTAACGAGGACGGGAGCACCGCGACGCTCAGGTGATGCCCCGGCGATGACGGAGGAGCCGCGTGGCCTGGGGAACGAGAAATGGCGGCGGAGCCGTGGAGGCGGAGGTTGGAGTCGCGAGGGGTAGAGCCGTGCGGGATGGGCTCACATGGGCCGGCTGGAGGCCTGTTAGATTAGCTTCTTTTAAGCTGACGCTTGGATCAGATATGAACGGCGTGGATGAATAACTGCAGAAACAAGTTCATTCGGCCAACTGCATCCGGATCGGACGACGTACACAGGCATGCATGCATGTGAACAGGTTAAGGTCCTGTTTGGAAGCTTGGTAATTGAGACACCTGTAAATTATAGGTCTGTAAATTTTTCCGAGTTGAATCCAAATTTGTTGTTTGGATGGCTAGTGAGTCTACTTATTTTATATTTTTACATCTGAATTAGGGCAATACTTCCGTTGTAAAATAAAAAAGAGTAAAATGCACCTGGGTACTTAAACTATTGGGGCATTACCATCTAGGTACTCGAACTGAAAAAGCTACCACTTAGGTATTTAAACTATTGAGGCATTACCATCTGGGTACTCGAACTAAAAAAGCTCCCACTTGGGTACTTAAACTATTTGGGCATTACCATTTGGGTATGCGAGTGGGCCGTCGCCGCCGCTGCAGAGTGACCAGGAGCGCGGGAAAATGAATTTTGATTTTTTTCTTTTTCTAAAAATTGATGAATAGTGCTAGAATTTGTTATTTTTGTAAAAAATAATTAAAATAAATAAATGTCAAAAAGAGGCGGTCTATCTGTGTTCGCCTGCTCACCTGCTCGTGTGCCCGCGTGCCGCGGTGGCGGCGGCGGCCCGCCCGCGCTCCACAGGTCGCTCGTGTGGCCACGGCGATGGGGCCTCGCGCGTGTGCCCGGAGGGCCGCCTGTGCTCGCCTGCTCACGCTCTAGGCGGGCCACCGGGCGAGCAGGCGAGCACAGGTAGGCCGCCTCTTTTTAGACATTTATTTATTTTAATTATAAAATTCATGAAAGTTCATTTATTAATTAAAAGAGGTAATTTTTAAACATACAAAAACTATTTCTTTCTCAAGTTTCATAATTTTCCTAGGTAGAGTACATCATGTAGACGCTACACAAAAAATTTTAGAAATTTTTGGCTCATGAGCGTGCAGTGTGAAAAAGAAAGCAAAGTAACTGTAGGCGGCCTCTTTTTGACATTTATTTATTTTAATTATTTTTTAAAAATAACAAATTCCAGTACTATTCATCAATTTTCAGAAAAAGAAAAAGAATCAAAATTCATTTTCCCGTGCTCCTAGTCACTCTGCAGCGGCGGCGACGGCCCACTCGTGTACCCAGATGGTAATGCCCCAATAGTTTAAGTACCCAAGCGGAAGTTTTTTTAGTTCGAGTACCCAGATGGTAATGTCTCAATAATTTAAATACCTAGGTGGTAGCTTTTTCAGTTCGAATACTTATATAGTAATGTCCTAATAATTTAAGTAGCCAGGGTGCATTTTACTCAATAAAAAACGTCTCCTCTCGACTCCGTTCTCAGTAGACTCGCCCTCGCTGCCGGCGGCGTCGGTGAGTTGGGGGCTCCTGCTCAACTCCTTCCATGGTCAACGCCTTGAGCCCTCCAATCGGCTGAGGCGCACCGTGCAGATCCGGAGGCGAATCATCAATCCATCGAGACAGGGGCAGGCCGCAGGCGCATCGGCGGCGGCAACGACAACTGTGCTGCTATGGTAGGCATATCCGCGGCGAATGGGAGCTAATTTGGTGGCAGCGTGAGCAAATCCATGGCGACAGATGAAATTTCAGGTGGAAGCAAATTACAGGGACTTGCTGTCTACGGCTCCAGGCCGGCAGGCCACCCTCCGGCACTTCTGGGCGAGCAGCGGTGCAAGGTGCGGGCACAGCTCCTCCAGCCGCAGGCTGAAGAGCTCCCTCGAACACGCATGGCGCGGGGCCCATCGGCGAGCTAGCTGCACGGTGAGAGCACCAGCGGACTATTGCTTTCTTTGTGTGAAAACAGCAAGAGAAGCGGCGCCGAACTGATCTTCTACTGTGATACTGTAGCCGCTGCAGGTGCAGGCGTCGCACGGCTCACCTGCAGCATTATAGGCACATGCAGTGGACGACTCAGAGTCAGCCCTGTATGTTATCTAGTTTTTGTAGCAGCACGACAGCTATACTAAGACTAGAAAAATAGAGTTGTATAAATAGGATACCACAGCAACTCAGTAAAGAGAGCTCAGATTTACCATCCCACAGACAGGGCTTCGGCCAATGCTAGTGTCTCGTATTGTGCGTGCATGCTCTGTTCTTCCTCTTCTTCTATCTCTAGCCATAGTGTGTGGTCAAACAATGTCTGTTTGTGGTCGGCACGGCAAGTGACTGCTCGACAGCACTAGCGGGTGCTAGGCAAGACAAGTGAGTGGTTCACTCACCTGAGCCGGTGATCCTGTGGGCCAACAAGTGGTCTCAGAGCCGTACAAGCACCATCGCTAGACTAATCGCTGACGATGACGGACGGATCGGAAGTGGGCGACAGCAGTGGCACTGCTGTGGTTGCCCAGCCACGACCGAAGGTCATTGTTCACACGGTGCTGGAGGTCGGCGGCACCAGTTGGCCGACGCTGACTCGCACCAACTATGGAGAGTGGTCGGTAACCATGAAGGTGAAGCTCAGAGCCCGACGGCTCTGGAATGCTGTTAACAAGGGCACCGACTGTGAAGAAGATGACATGTCAGCGTTGGAGGCTATCCTCGCTGCTGTACCGGCGGAGTACAGGGAGCTGTTGGGGACGAAGAGCTCGGCTAAGGAGGCGTGGGAGGCTATTGCGGCGATGCGTGTCGGTTCCGACCGCGCAAAGAAGGTGATGGCCCAGCTTCTGAAGCAGGAGTACGCCAACCTCAAGTTCAAGGATGGTGCAACAGTAGAGGACTTCTTCCTCCGCCTACAGACGCTCATCAGCAAGCTGAAGAGCCACAGCGTCACCATCGACAAAGAGGAGGTCGTCTCCAAGTAACTACACTTCGTGCCAGCAAAATACATCCAGATCGCTCTCTCCATAGAGACGATGCTGGACTTGTCCACCCTCACCATTAAGGATATGACAGGCTGTCTGCAAGCGGTGGACGAGCGCTTGGAGCAAGCGACAACAACGAAGGACAGTGGGAAACTCCTGCTGACAGAAGAGGAGTGGGCTGCTCGGAGGAACTCTGGGAAGGCAGCCTCCTCCAGCCACGGTGGCGATGGCAAGCGCCGCGGTAAGGCTTCTTTGGAGAAGAAGCAAGTCAACCCCAACGCCTGCCGACGTTGTGGGAAGATGGGCCATTGGGCACGGGAGTGTCCAAACCGCAAGCAGGATAAGAAGGCTGAGGCTCATCTGGCGCAAGCCAGTGATGAGGATGAGGCCACTATACTAATGGCAACGTTCTGTGCACTGCACGACATCAAGGCGGAGGAGAAGGTGGAGGTGATGGCGGTGGAAGGAACTAGGAAGGCCCTGAAGACCGTCAACCTCAAAGAACGACGCGCCCAAGTTCACCTCGGATGTGTGGGCACCGATTAGGAGCACCGGTGGTATCTGGACTCTGGTGTCGGAAACCACATGGCGGGCTCCAAGGCATCCTTCTCCGAGCTCGATTGCGATGTTACTGGTACGGTGAAGTTTGGTGACGGCTCAAGGGTGGCTATCCAAGGGCGTGGCACCATTATCTTCATATGCCAGAACGGGGAGCACCGTGCGCTAACGGATGTATATTACTTCCCGCAGCTGTGTTCCAGCATCATCAGCATTGGTTAGCTAGATGAGTACGGTAGCGAGGTACTGATCAAGGACAGAGTCCTTAGGATCAGGGACCGGGAGCAGCGACTTCTTGCCAATGTGAAGAGGTCCCTGAACTGATTGTACCTGCTCGACCTGAAGGTAGAGCAGCCGGTGTGCCTGACGGTAAGGCACTCCAAGGAACCGTGGATGTGGCATGCCCGGTTCGGACATCTCAGCTTCGACGCGCTTGGTTGGCTGAAGAAGATGGTACAAGAGCTACCCCACATCAAGCACGGAGACGAGCTGTGCGACAGCTGCCTAGCTGGGAAGCAGAGGAGGCTACCTTTCCCAAAGACGGCCAAGTATCACGTGAAGGATGCTCTCGAGCTCATCCACGGTGATCTCTGCGGGCCGAGCACACCAGCTACGGCGTGTGGTCGGCGGTACTTCCTCCTACTCATGGATGATTGCAATCGCTACATGTGGCTGCAACTCCTAACAAGCAAGGATGAAGCTACGGCGGCGATCAAGAAGTTCAAGACGCGCGCGGAGGCCGAGAGCGACAAGAAGCTCCGCGTGCTGAGGACTGATCGCGGTGGTGAATTCACTTCAGTGGAGTTCGCTGCGTACTGCGCGGATCAGGGTGTGGGGCAACACCACACCACACCGCGCCGTACTCGCCACAACAGAATGGCATGGTGGAGAGACGAAACCAGACAGTGGTCGGCATGGCCTGATCCATGATGAAGGCCAAAGCCATACCGCAAGGTTCTGGGGTGAGGCAGTGACCACGGCGATGTTCATCCTCAACCGATCTCCGACCAAGGCCCTAACGGTCAACACGTCGTTCAAAGCTTGGTATGGGCGCAAGCCGAGCGTGTCCTTCCTCCAAACATTCGGCTGCATCGGCCACGTCAGGAAGACGAAGCCGAACCTCACCAAGCTGGAGGACAGGAGCACACCGACAGTGTTCTTGGGTTACACGAAGGGTACCAAGGCGTACCGGCTCTATGACCCACGCAGAGACAAGGTCCTTGTCTCGCACGATATCGTGTTCGACAAGAAGGCGGCTTGGGACTAGAACAGTTCAAGCACGGGGGAAGCGAGAGGCTTCACCAGCACCTTCGTCGTCGAGCACTTAGTCATCCATGGGAGTGGAGACGCTAGGGAAGAGGTGCCGAGCACTATGGGAGGAGCGTCAAGCACTTCGGCGGTAGAGCCGAGCACTCCCGGGGTAGTGCCGAGCACTTTAGAAGAGATGTCGAGCACTCTGGGACGAGTGCCGAGCACTTCTAGAGGGATGTCGAGCACGCCAGGAGTGGTGTCGAGAGGTTCTATAGTGGTGGCGACCACTCCAGGACAGGTGCCGAGCACTCCTGTGGCGGAGCCAAGACGTCTTACAGTGGTGTCGACCACTCCAAGACTGAAGCAGGACACTCCTACTGTGTGGCCGAACACTATAGGAGTTATGACGACCTATCCAGACATAGTGCAGAGCACTCGAAGTGCTATGCCAAGCACTCATGTGGAACAGGGAACTCCATCGACGCCGATCGAGTTTGCCTCACCTCCCAGTGACATCACTGAGTTCGTGGATGCCTTCTACGAAGGCGAGGAGGTGCGGTTCCGTAGGCTGGACGGCATCGTCGGCGGCACAGATCCCTTAGGTCTAGCGGGTAGGCTACTCAACGACGTAGAGCTGCTACTCGTCAATGC
This sequence comes from Miscanthus lutarioriparius, assembly GCA_904845875.1. NCBI lineage: Eukaryota > Viridiplantae > Streptophyta > Magnoliopsida > Poales > Poaceae > Miscanthus > Miscanthus lutarioriparius. Next base: position 3,771,514 of record CAJGYO010000005.1, read on the forward strand.
AGAGGAACCATCCACGTTAGCGCTAGCAGAGCACGATGGAAACTGGCGATGGGCGATGCTGGAGGAGATGAAGGCGATCGAGGAAAACGAGACTTTATAGCTCGTCGATCCATCTCCAGGATATCGTCTGATCAGCCTAAGGTGGGTGTACAAAGTCAAGCGGGACGAGCTCGGCGCCATTGTCAAGCACAAGGAGTGCCTCATCGCCCGAGGCTTTGTACAGCGCGAGGGCATCGACTTTGAGGTCTTTGCGCCAGTAGCGCGCATGGAGTCGGTCCGTTTGCTACTAGCTTTGGCAGCAGCAAAGGACTGACGCGTCCATCACCTGGACGTTAAATCGGCTTTCCTCAACGACGAGCTAGTGAAAACGGTCTTCATCAGGCAACCTCTAGGTTTCGCCATCAAGGGAGAGGAGCACAGGGTGCTCCGACTACGCAAGGCGCTCTACGGGCTATGGCATGCCCCACGAGTATGGAACGCCAAGCTTGACGCCACGTTGGGCGAGCTTGGGTTTCAACGGTGCGCAACCGAGCACGTGCTCTACACGCGGTGACGAGGGAAGAAGGAGCTCGTCGTCGGCGTGTATGTGGATGACTTGATCGTCACCGGCGCGCGCACGGAGGATATCAACGGCTTCAAGCGTGAGATGGCGGCTCGTTTTTGAATGAGCGATCTCGGCGCACTCTCCTACTACCTCGGCATCGAGGTGAGATAGGGGAAGGAAGAACTCATGCTCGGTCAGAGCGCATATGCCTCCAAGCTGTTGGAGAGGAGCGGCATGGCTGAGTGCAAGCCATACATGACTCCGATGGAGGAGCGACTGAAGCTGACGAAGGCCAGTACCGTGGCAAAGGTGGATGCAATACTCTATCAGAGCATCGTCAGTGGTCTACGTTACCTAGTCCACACGAGGCCAGACATTGTGTTTGCCGTGGGCTACGTCAGTCGCTTCATGGAGGATCCTAGAGAGGATCACTGGGCTATGGTGAAGCGGCTACTACGCTACGTCAAGGGGATAGTGGATCATGGGATCATCTTCCTAAAGACTGGTGAGAGTAGACTGCAGCTCACTGTGTTCAGTGATACAGACATAGCGGGGGACATCGACAAGCGACGAAGCACCTCTGGCGTGTTCGTCTTCCTCGGGTCGGCCCTAATTTCATGGCTGTCGCTGAAATAGAAGGTGGTAGCGCTATCTACGTGTGAGGCAGAGTATGTAGCGGTGGCCACAGCGGCGTGTTAAGTTGTGTGGCTACGCTGGCTGCTAGGCGAGCTGACCGGCGTGGAAGCTCACCCACCAGCACTGATGGTGGACAACCAGCCCACCATCGCTCTCGTGAAGAATCCGGTTCTGCATGACCGGAGTAAACACATCGACGTGAAGTTTCACTTCCTCAGGGACTGTGTCGATGGAGGGCAGATCGTCATCGAGTTCGTCGAAACTGGTCAGCAACTCGTGGACGTCCTCACCAAGTCGCTTAGACGACTTCGACTCCCGGAGCTGAAGGAGATGATCGGCATGGAGGGGGTACAAGGGATAGCAGTAGGTTTAGGGGAAGAATTGTTAGAATAAACTATTGCTTTCCTTATGTGAACACAGCAAGGGAAGGCGGCGCCGAACTGGCCCCCTGTTATGATGAATATCAGAGGCGCTGCAGCAAAGGCGCTGCACGGCTCACCTACAAAGATCAGAGGCACATGCAATGTGGCCGCAGAGTCGATACATATGTTATCTAGTTCTGTGAAAAGACATGACAGTTATACTAGGACTAGAAGAATAGAGTTGTATAAATAGGATACCACGGCAACTCAGTAAAGAGAGCTTAGATTTGTCATCCCACAGACAGGGCTTCGGCCAACGCTGGTGTCTTGTATTGTGCGTGCATGCTCTGTTTTCTCTCTTCTTCTGTCTCTAGCCATAGTGTGTGGTCGGACAACGTCTGTTCGTGGTCGGCACGGTTAGTGGCTGCTCGGCAACACTAGCGGGGGCTAGACAAGACTGATGAGTGGTTCACTCACCTGAGCCGGTGATCCTGTGGGCCAACAGCTTTTACAACTCCAGTTGGCTCTTGTTCCATGTCATGGATTGTAGGCCGCTTGATTTGGGGTCGTTTCTTTTGTTGCTGCTATTCGGCCTGCTCGCTGGTTGGTTTCTAGGGCTGATAAGTTCGGCCGGTGCTGGTTTGTTGTGAGAGAAAAACACTGTTGGATTGATAAGCCCTGGCTAAAACCAACAAGCAAATAGGCTGATTATTCTTCAACGATTACCCAAACAGTATTTTACCGAGGAATAATATTCAGGTTGTTTTATTGTGCACAAGAAATTACAGGAAACTACAGGTGAAATAATTTACAAAACTTCCAAACAGGCCCTAATTGGAAAGATTCATATACAGTATATAAGGTTGGCTTTCAGTATACGTCGTTCTTTCATCATCTCTCACCAGCTCGTACATGTATACGACGTGATATCGTGACGGATCTAGCTATATATTCCGGCCGCATGAAGTAAATGCAAGAGTACGGAATGCTAATTAGTGGAAAGATTGATATTTCCATTCATCACTGAGCTGCCTAGACGTGACCCTACTCAATCTTGGCCTTGTTTAGTTCCTTCTCTAAAATTTACTTCCTATCACATTAGAGGTTTGACATATACATAGAGTATTAAATATAGACTAAAAGATAACTAATTACACATATTACGATTAATTTGGAAGACGAACTTTTTAAGCCTAATTAGTCCATGATTTGACAATGTGGTGCTACAATAGTCATATGATAATGATGGATTAATTAGGCTTAATAAATTCATCTCGTAGATTACTGACGGATTCTGTAATTTATTTTTTTATTAGTATTCGAACACCCCACGTGACACCTAATGTGATATCCCTAAACTTTACTAACTCGATTTAAACACCACCCCTATGCATGCGGAAGATCGTGGCTACGGGCGTGGAGGCATGGCCGTTATATGAACGATAACATCCTCCTAACAGTAGATACTCCCTCGATCTCTTTTTAATTGTCACTACGATATTCGTGATGTGTAAACTTTCTTAAGTTTAACTATATTTATAGAAAATATTAGTAATATTTATATCTCTAAATAAATTTATTATAAAAATAGATTTAACGATCTATCTAATGATAGTAATTATACAACAATAGTAATTATATATGATGATATATATACACAATATGGTACGTGTGTAAACAAGTAAAGTTATGTACCATAGTGAATAGGCAGGTATGAGTCGTACGGTACGGGGCATAGTAATATTATGATGATCTATATACAACTATATAGTTGTAGATCCTAGTATAGCTAGATTACGAAATAATTGAGTGTACCATGATGTTAATAATTAATATGTTATAGAGACCTTTATGGCCTTGTCAACAGACCTGCTTGCATTGGTAGGGTTGAATCAAATTAATCAGCCCCCGTGGTAACAAGCTTTATTAGAAGAAACGAAGCCGGAGTTGTTTGGATTGCTCTGTGGTGTATGTACGCTATGCATGTCTATGCAAGCAACGAACAAATATAATGCCGCCAGCCATCTTTTGAGCTCGTGCCTTGTGGGCTATGGCTTGTGCAGCACTAGGATTAATATTGGACGCCGACTTTTTGGCTGAGAATCGAATATATTGGTACGACACCACACGCATACGGACGGGCTCTGATCCTAGCCTGCTACGTACACGCTATATACAGAGCTGGCAACGAATCATGTGTTAAAACTTAGAATGACCTGGTGGCAAATCTAGCGGGTAAAACAAGTAGATCGTGCTAGAACATGAACAAGAAAGAGAGAGAGAGAGAGGGGTGCAGAGGGTCAGACCATCGGGCTTGGTGAAGGAGCTGGCCATGGCGGTGAAAAGGACGCCGATGACTCAGGGGTTGAAGGAGTGGGGAGAGTGGTGTCCGGCACCAGAAGTGGCGCAGTCCAGTGGCGGTGGAGCTTCCCGTCGTTGTCAGCGCCCCCTCTAGATCAGATTAGGGTTGTAGGTGGGGTTCTTTGCACGGTGGCGAACCTCGTACCTTGAGCCCCCGGCTCCCACCTTCTCTTTATAGCGCTGCGCGACGGGGACCCACAAGCCATGTGTGCGGCTGGGCGTCCCCGATCAGGGCGCGAGTCAGGGTCTGACTCGATCGTTGGACCAAAGCCAGTGGAGATCAATCTAACATTCTTCTCCTTGATCTTACTTTATGACTTGAACCTAAAATACTTCTCTCGGCCTATTCCATCACATATTAGTGTATAGAGCATGCATCGTCACAACAGTTAGTACCATTGGATTAACAGTTACAATACACCTCTCTGTTTTGAAACAGATTCTCAACTATGCTCTTATTGTTCAGGGATCATAGGCTTTCCCGTAAACCCATGCCGGCTAGATATTCTCTCAACACATTGGACGGTAAGCCTTTTGTAAGCGGATCCCCAAGCATTTTCTTTGTACCTACATGCTCGAGACTAATAGAATGATCCCGGACTTTGTCTTTCACAACATAAAACTTTATGTCAATGTGTTTGGCAGCACCACTTGACTTATTATTGTGTACATAACATACTATTGACTCATTGTCGCAGTATAACTTGAGTGGCCTATGAATATCGTCGACCACTTTCAACCTGGGTATAAATTTCTTTAGCCAGTTCGCCTGCCCCGTGGCCTCATAACATGCTATAAATACAGCATATATCGTGGACGATGCAGTGACGGTTTGCTTGGAGATTTTCTACGATATAGCTTCTCCTGCGAGAGTAAATACATAGCCTGATATGGATTTTTCATCATCTACATCTTCTATAAAATTTGAATCTAAATACACCTCTATATGTAGGGAATTAGATCTTATGTACGTTAGCATGATGTCTTTTATGCCTTGCACATAACGCAAAGCTTTTTTTTACCATTCTCTAGTGTTCTATTCCTGGATTACTCTGATATCTGTCGAGTATCCCAGTAACAAAAGCTAAGTCAGGGCGTGTACATACTTGAGCATACTGTAAGCTTCCGACAGCTGAAGCATATGGAACCGTTTTCATTTGATCGATCTCATATTGGTTCCTAGGACATTGGAATTGCCCAAAACTATCATCCTTGACTATGGAAGCAGGTGAAGGCTTACATGCATGCATACTATATTTCTTTAGAACCTTTTCTAAGTATGCATTTTGTGATAATCCTAAAACCCTCTTTCTTCTATCTTGATGAATCTCTATTCCTAAAACGAATAAAACTTCATCGAGATCTTTCGTGTCAAAATTTTAGGATAAGAACTTCTTCGTCTCCAGTAGTAGATTAATATCACTACTAGTGAGTAAGATGTCATCCGCATACTGGATTAGGAAAATGAATTTCCCATTCTTGAACTTTGTATAAATGCAATTGTCCTCTACATTCTCTTTAAACCTAAACTTTCTTATTGTTTCATCAAACTTTAAATACCACTGTCTAGAGGCTTGTTTTAATCCGTAAATAGATTTCTTCAGGCGACATCACATACTTTTTTTTCTTTCACGACAAAACATTTTGGTTGTGCCATATAAATATTTTCATCCAAATCTCCATTAAGGAAAGCCATCTTCACATCCATCTGATGTAATTCCAAATCATAATGTTCCACTAACGCCATTATGATTCTAAAAGAATCCTTACATAAGACTAGAGAAAATGTCTCATTGTAATCTATTCCTTCTCTTTGCGTGAAGCCTTTCACCGTAAGTCACGCTTTAAATCTTTTCACATTCTCTTTTTAGTCATATTTAGTTTTGTAGATCCATTTACAGCCTACTGTCTTGGCTCATTTAGGAATTTTTTTTAAGTTCCAAACATCATTGGTGCTCATTGATTTCATTTCATCTTGCATGGCTCTTTGAAATTCTTCACTAACATAGACTTCGTAGTCATTAGGAACAACTGATTTCCTGGCTCTTTGAGACCTTCTGGGGGGCTCATTAGTTGGCGCTTGTTCCATATGTGGCTGTTGTTGCTCTTCCTCATGTGCGACAACATGCTCTATAGGATCTTGAATGACAGGTTCCTCATATTCATTTATTGTCCCCACGGGAGAACTAACAACAGGTGCTATCACTGCAGTGTCCTGCACTATTGGTGCAGTAGCAACAGGTAGCGAGAAAATGACTCCTGAACCATCGGAGTGGGCACATGTACTCGCTTCTTCTCAAAGTTAATTTCTCACGCTACCATGCTCCCCCTAACCATCTCATCCTTCAAGAACACAGCGTGTCTTATTTCTACAAACTTTGTATGTATGTCTGAATAATAGAAACGATAACCTTTTGACTTATCTGGATAGCCAATGAAATGGCAACTAACTATTTTAGAGTCTAGCTTCCTAATATTTGGGTTAAATACTTTATCCTCAGCTGGACAGCCCCACACACGTAAATGGTTAAGTAAGGGTTCCCTTTCTGTCCTCAACTCATATGGTGTTTTGGGCACCGACTTGCTTGGTACTCGATTGAGAATATGAATAGCGGTTTTTAACGCTTCCATCCGCAAACTTATTGGTAAAGTAGAGTAACTTATCATACTTCTCACCATATCTATTAAGGTACGGTTGCGTCTTTCAGCTACTCCATTCTGCTGAGACTCACCCGGTGTAGAGTACTGAGCGACTATGCTATTTTCCTGTAAGAATTTTGCAAAAGGTCCAGGAACTTGGCCATATGGGGTATGTCGACCATAGTATTCCCCTCCACGGTCGAATCTTACTATCTTAATCTTTAAATTATGCTGATTTTCTACTTTAGCCTAAAATATCTTAAATTTATCTAATGCTTCTGATCTTTCTTTAATTGGATAAATATAGTCATAGCGAGAATAATCATCTGTGAATGTTATAAGTGAATCATAACCATACACACTTTTCATAGGAAAAGGACCACAGATATCTGTGTGAATTATTTCTAAAATTCCTGCGCTTCGTTTGACGTCTTTCTTTATTTTCTTAACATACTTTCCTTTAATGAAACCAATGCATTGTTCTAAATCTGAAAATTCTAATAGCGGAAGAATTGATTTCTTAATCAATCATTCTATTCTCCCCCTCGAAATATGGCCTAAACGACAGTGCCATAATTTTGATGATACATCATGAATTCTCTTCCGCTTATTACTTACATTCATAAACGAAGAGGCATTCTTATTTTTAGTGCTCACAACATTCACATTCTCACAAAGTGATAACAAATAAAACTTGTTTTGTCGGAAGACAAGACCAACACACTTATGATTAAACATAATCTTACATTGGCCATTACCAAAATGGCAATCAAATCTATCATCGTCGAAACGTGAAACACTTATTAAGTTTCTACGCAAAGAGGGTACATAAAGGTTATTTGTATGTTTAAGTACAAAGCCATCATTTAATTCTAATGGAAGTTCTCCAATGGCTTCAACTTTAGCTTCGACTCCATTTGCTATCTTAATGTGTCTTTCTCCTCTTTGTAAGATCCTCCTCGTATGGAATCCCTGTAATGAATTTACAACATGAATAGTTGCACCTAAATCAATTCATCAAGTAGATTTTGCATAACTTAAATACAAGGACTCATCTATAAATATAATAATGTCCTCACCTTTTCTCATCAGGTGCTTCAGGAACTCTGGACAATCCTTCTGATAGTGTCCCTTCTTCTTGCACCATTTGTAGGTATCCTTGTCTACTTGAACATTGTTGAATTTCTGATGGTGATCAGTCTATGGGGCCTTTCCTTGTGACTTAGAAGGGGAGCTACTGTCCCACTGAGGTTTTCCTTGTGATTTAGCAATCTTAAAGTTTTTTCTTTTATTTTCCTTCACATGGTTGATAGAGTCACCATGTGAGCTCTTAAGCCTCTCCTCTTCTTGTACACACATGACAATGAGCTTCTCAATGTCCCACTTATCTGGATGTAAGTTGTAATTAACAACAAAGGTCTCATAATCTTTGGGCAAAGATGCAAAAATCAAATAAACTAGGAACTCATCCTTGAGCCCCATGTCCGTTGGTTTGAGCCTAGATGTCGTGTTGCTCATCTTCAATATGTGCTCTCTAATTCCTCCACCAGTGTATTTCTCATTAACTAACTTCTTAATAAGAGTGCTTGCATAAGTCTTTGAAGAGTCAATAAACTAACTCTCCACCTTCTTAAGATACTCAGTGGCGGTGGTACATTCTGGGATTGATCCCCTTATTGGATCCTCAATGGAGCCCTTAATCGCCATCAAACACTTGCGGTCTGAACTATCCCACTTCGCACGATCAAGGTCGTACTTCATTCTTACTGTTGCATGGTCACGCTCCTGAGTAACGAAAGCTGCATCAATCTCATTTTCTACCCTCACCGGGTGCTCAGGGACAGTGGGACAAGGAGAGGTTAGCGCTAGATCATTGTCGGACAGCGCAAGTGCTATCTCAAGCTTTCTCTTGCCATACGTTATAGTTGCTTCCATTGAGAGGCGGAATGGACGAGATAAACATCATTGGGTTGTATCCTGAAAACAACATCAGAGAAACTGAGAAACATTTGACATAATAATTGCATGTCATAATTTAACGTTGGTCAAAATTAAAACATACAATATGCTTCTACATTAACTCTACATCACCGTTGGGTAGAAATAGAACTGATGCATAAAACTCATAAATGAAAATTATAATATTGCTATCATCAACTTTGATCAGAAAATAGCAATATCATAAATATAAAATTCTTCTACATTAATTTTACATTAACGCATGGAAAACTCATGAATAAACTTATAATATTGTTATTATCAATGTTGGTTAGAAAAATAACAATATCATAATTTAACTTAAACAAAAAATGACTACTCCTCCAATTAAAATTTTCCCGTTTGTTCCAATTTAATTAGAGGATAAACATAATCATAGCAGTCGTTGGTTCAAATTGTACAGAGATGAAAACTAAGTCAAATTCTTCAAAAAATTGTTTTTGAAAAGAATAAACGAAATTCATAAACAATACTATTCTTTTGGGCCGCAGTAAAACGACCCATGGCCCAGTAGCGAAAAGGCCCGCGGCCCAGCCGCACACACCGCGCTCCCCTGCTCGCAGGCCGCAACCTAGGCCTCGGCCGGGAATTACCAAACCCGCCTGGGCCGCATTTGGCTCAAGCTCTGTCGGCCGTCAATCTTGATCCGACGGTCGTCCGCGTGGATCGGGCAAACAAAAAGCGCCTCACCGCTGCCTCTCCCGAACCCTAATTCATTCTTCTCCTCCCCTTTCCCTCTCAGCGCCGCAGGCGAGCAGCGGCGGCCGCCTATGGCGGCAGGAGGAAAAGGTGGCGGAGCCGCCGTAGGCCCCATCGCCAGCGTGCCCGTTCGCCCGAGGGTGAGCGCACCGCCTTTGAGCGGCCTTGCGGCGGTGCCCTGAGCCCTAGCCCGCGTGGCTCGGCTCGTTCTCCCGCGCGGTGGCGGGATCTTCTTCCCGCACGAAGGCAGTGGCGACGGCGGCAAGGGAACCCGGGTAGGCCTTCCCTCTCCGTCCTTTCTACTAGGGTTAGGGTTTGATCCGATTCGAATCATCTCCTTCTTCATTCTGTTCAATTTCTTCCCCGCACTAGGTCCCATGATACCATTGTTAAAACTTAGGATCACCTAGTTGCAAATCTAGTGGGTAAAACAAGTAGATCGTGCTAGAACATAAACTATAAAGAGAGAGAGGGGGTGCAGAGGGTCAGACCATCGGGCTTGGTGGAGGAGCTGGCCATGGCGGTGAAGAGGACGCCGATGAGTCGGGGGTTGAAGGAGTGGGGCGAGCGGTGTCTGGCGACGACAGGAGTGGCGCAGTCTAGTGGCGGTGGAGCTTTCCGTCGCTGTCAGCGCCCCCTCTAGATCGGATTAGGGTTATAGGTGGGGTTCTTTGGGCGGCGGTGAACCTCGTACCATGAGCTCCTGGCCCCATCTTCTCTTTATAGCGCTGCGCGACGGGGCCCCCATCAACCATGTGTGCGGTTGGACACCCTCAATCAGGACTCGAGTCAAGGTCCGACTCGGTTATTGTACTGAGCGGGTGGAGATCAATTTAACATCATGCACCGTAGCCTCGCCGTGTTTGCCTCTGAAACTGTACGATCGAGTGCATGCATGCATGCATGCGTACGTGAGGACCAGGAGACATATTATGGATCGATCGATCGATCAGATCAGGCGCCGGCCGGCAGCCACCAACCGAGATTCATCCATTCGTTTCACTATGCAGTATGTAGTCACGTCCGATCCTATATATGTGCCGGTGTGTATGCGACCAGACTTTGGGCCTGTTTGGCATGGCTCCATTTCACCCATGAAGCTCTTTTTTGGTTTTCAGCTCCATGAACAGTTCTATGGGTGGAGCTGTAGCCGTTTTGATAAATCGTTTGACAAAACAGTTTCACATATAGTTTTTCTTAAAATATGCTCTCAGAGAATGCCATGTAGAGTGAGGTGAAGCCGAGAGAAGCCACTATTTTTAGCTCCTTCCCACCCCAAAGCTCTATGAGAGCACGTTTTTAGAGGCTTCATCGGTGAAGCCATTTATTTTACTCTGTTTGATAAAAAATAACTCAAGCGGTTCCTGAAGCCGTCAGAGAAGCCCTGACAAACGGGTCAATTAATGGCTGCGTCGGATCGTCAGGAACTAAAAAAAGTACTCCAATCCTACGCAGAGCTCGCCGTACGTGACGTTGTGACGAACCGGCCGGAGGACCGAAATTCAGCAACGACTGTACGTACAGTTAATTGGTGACTTGTTACTCGAATTGATCGACCAAAAGCAGTACGCAGTTGTTAGTGCCATATATATACACCTATGACACGATCGACACACAGTGTTTATGGTGATGAGACGTATACCCAACAAGCACGTACTACACGAATGCATATCATCGTGCATGTACATATATTAATATATACGACGTACGTACACGTACATGCACTTGATCGAGTACTTATTGACTCCAACTACTCCAACTACTATAGAAAATCTGCCCGGTGCCTACACCTATATACGCACGCGTACCTGTCCATGGAGCTAGTAATAATCGGCCGGCACCAATTATTATTGCATGCGTATATATGCATGTACACGCATCCTGCATGCGTACGTGCATATGTCCGTTGTCGTAGATATGCATGTACTCTTGCTTTCACTTCTCCACAGCATGGATAAATACTACTACTACTATATATGGACTATGAAGTGCGTAGTCCGTACTGAAAGTATGTACTGTGCCACTGCCAACAAATAAACTGTGCATGGCACATGCATCTGCATGCAATATATAAGATCCAGAAAATCTACGTGCCTTAGCGCTCGGTTTTTACCAAAATTTTAAGTCCTATCACATTGAATATTTGAAAACATATGTATAAAATATTAAATATAGATTGAAAAATAACTTATTATTATACAGATTGCGACTACTTTACGAGACGAATCTTTTAAACCTAATTAGTTTATGATTTGACAACAAAGTGCTACAGTACACATATGCTAATGACGGATTACTTATGCTTAATAAATTCGTCTCGTGGTTTACTGACGGATTCTGTAATTTATTTTTTTATTAGTATACGAACACCCATATAACATCTGATGTGACACCCCAAAACTTTACACACTGGATCTAAACACCAGCTTATTAATGCCATTAAAAGCCCAATCGAACTGACAGGTGCATGGATTATACTACTTGGACTTTTGGCGCGCGCGTAACTAGTGATTGCATTGCATGACACGGACATGGCGCGTGCTAAACCGCGAAAAACTGCGTCCGCATTGTCGGTTCGAGGCTCTTCATCATCTATAGTGATCATACTTCTTTCCCTTTCTTTCTTTATTTCTGCTTTGTATTAATTAACTACGCGTGATCGATCAGATCGCACCATCATAGACACGCATATCATGCATGTACCAAACGTCAACATTGATTGAAGGATACACGTATGGGTCTGGTTAATTAGACGCTGTATGGTAGTGTATAAATTAAAGTTACAAACACTGTAGCGTATATATATGCACCTACTCATCTACTACAGATCGAGCTAGTATGCACGATTTCATTGCATCTAACTAGCTACAGCCACCATTTCCGCCTCCTATTAATAACCGGTGAGGTGCACTAGCAGGTAGTGCTCCGTCAATCTCGTGAACCTCATTAATTAAATTGGGCACCAGCAGTGGCACTCTCGCTCTACGGATACTTAGTGCTCACAAATTGGTAATTTGCATTGTACATTTGCATGCATGTGCTGTGTTATTAACACACGTTACTACCTGGAGGGGGGGGGGGTGTGTAAATAAATGGATTCTTGTGGCCAATATTATGACCATGTCATGAAAAACACATTATGGCCCTGTTCGCATCTCTTATAATCCGTCTTTTTCAGCTTGTTTTTTCAGCCGGAACAATGTTTTTCTCTCACAACCAATTAGCCGGAACAGTATCTCGGCTTTTTTTTCAGCGAAGTGAACGGGCCCATTGGCTTGTGATACCCTACGTGTAATTGTTTCATCTATTCTCCTATACAGTATACACATTCCTGAGAAGTTCATAGCAGACCAACGGACATCACTCAGGTTTTTCTAAAAGAAGTTTATCACCAATTGAAATAAATGGGATACATTATATATAGCTTACAACAATGCAGTAGGGATGTAAAATTAGCACATCTCTAACGGTACAATATGTGATATAAAATTAAATTCAAAAGAGGGTTAAGGGACATAATTTGTGAGAGACTTAACAATAGTTTTAGTGAGAATGGAGTTAAAACTAAAACCTACCTTGATTTTGCACCAATGGAATAACTGAATAATTAAGCCCGGCCACGAATAGTAGTGGGCGGATAAAAGAAGATGAGAGAGATATATATATAGCTTTAAGCCAATAAATTCACCGACAATAGCTACATGGAGTTCATGCGCGTAAATGCAATGGGACGCATGGAAAAAGAACCAATAAAATCAAACTAAAGAACAAATTTATTTATGAAAATATTTTTAAGTAAGAAAAAACTAATTGTTGTAAAGAGAAAGGCTAGCTACCTCTCTATGTTTTTTTTAGGAAACCTCTCTATGTTATTTGTGCGGACCATATATACTAAGACTGAAAAGTGGGATTTAATTAGGCCTCTTGGTCACTTGTCATCTGAAGCTATAAAGATATACTCCCTCCGTTCCTTAATATAAGCCATATAGATTTCTAAAGAAAATTCCAAAATATAGCACATGCCCCAACCAATCCCTTAGATTTAGGAAAAAAAATTTCTTAACAGAACGATTGATACTCCGTAGCTTTGTTTCTATGTACATATGCATTCCATCTAAGTCTGGCACGCGCAGTAGCTTTGTTTCTCTCCCTGTCTTTCACGCCAGACTCCATGGACAACTGCAACTCATCTTCCATGCCCAAGGAGAAGACAAAGCAAGTGATCTCGCTTCCAATGGACAAGGACACGAAGACGGCGACCTCGCTTCCCATGCTGAAGGAGGAGATCAAGTTGGTGCCATGTGTGATGTGTCTTCAATTGCCCGGAACGAAGACTGACTTCTCGCATTGGTTCAGAGAGATGGCAAAGTATGAGTGTTCCGGGTGCGGCGAGATGCGCGCTATGTTTGAGCCACCCTCGGATGTTTTTTGAGGAAACCTCTCTATGTTATTTGTGCGGACCATATATACTAAGACTGAAAAGTGGGATTTAATTAGGCCTCTTGGTCACTTGTCATCTGAAGCTATAAAGATATACAAGATTGCGTGCAATTAAGGGACCCCTTCAAATCAGATTATCATTATATTTCTGGAACTCGAAGCAAAAGGAAGAAGATCGAGTAGCTTACATATAAAGGTGGTTCCCAAATCCTAAATATAATTGCGTGCACGGGACGTTGCATGCATGATATGACACTGTGTTTGACATGTTTGCACCGACACACAAAAAAAGGGACACAATAAGGCACCTAATTTCCCGGACGTGCATGTCCTCCTCCTAACGGCGGCCGTACGATGACAATTAAGCTAATTGGCAGGATCACACGCCTGCTATTTACTGGGCCTGTCTTTCACATTGAACTCAGAGTAAGGCCTAACTTATTTAAGGTTGACTGGGATGAAGCCATTTGGGCTGCCCCGCCGATGGCCATTTTTCGCCGCCGCCACCAGCAATGCAGGCATGTAGTGGTCTTCTGTTCACTTGCCTCGGCAGAATGCATCAAGGTCACCTGACGATTTCTCTGCTGGCTGTGTACGTCCAGCGTCTCTGGTGGGTACGACGACCAGTCCTTTGTAGTTGTAGGCAACCTAGGCAAGAGAGAAGCTCTGCCTGCTGGTTGTTAGGCACGATCATCCAACCTTCTCAATTAATTGTTTGAGACCGATGCAGCTCTTTACTTCTTTGGATAGCTAAATAATACTCCCTCTAATGCAAATTATAAGTTATTCTAAATTTTCTAGATACATAGGTTTTATTATCTATCTAGTATCTAGAGTACATATAAAAACTTATAATTTAGAATGGAGGGAGTATTAAATCTGAGCTTTGTTGAAATAATTGGTTTCATGTTCCGGATTGGTTTCGTTGTCTAACAAATGTAGGATCAGTACAACACTGAGAACAATGCATGACTGGATGAGTTGCTAGCAGATGTGCCTTTATTTTTTTAGATAAAGTAGATGTGCCTTCATATTCTGTACCAGTAGCTGCTAATCACACTTATTTGAGTTGGCAAGGTGGTTGTCCATCATTAATTTGCTCTGTGGTATGTAGTACTGGAATTATATTATTATTTTTAGTTGGCAGTAGTTATATTATATTTGTACAACATGCCAAGTTGCTAGCTAATCTTGCATTCTTGCTTCCGGCTTGTACTATGAACGAACAATGTAATGATGCCTAACAATGGGGGAACTGGGCCGGCTTGCCTCATTTTGACATTTCCCGTCACTACGCCAGAGAAGCAAATTAGTGACGCTGAAGACAAGCCTTTGAAATTTTATGTCTGTGATGTGGACAGTAGTAGTGACGGGTGCGCAGATAAGTACACAAAAGAGACAGTTATTACCTAAACCGTCTCTGATATGTAACAAATAGCGACAGCTACAGGGAAACTACCCGTCTCAGATATTACATAAAACAGATGGTTTTTCTTTGAAACTGTCTGTGATCCAAAAAAAAAATTGCGATGGTTCCTAAGGCTATACTAGTCTCTGAAATCTTAAAAACAAGCTTGTACGGCAAAAAAAAATTGTGACGGCTCTAAAGATCACCCGTCTCCGATCTATGTATTAAAGTAGTGACGGCTCTAGATACCCGTCTCATTTAAGAAACAGACGGTTGAAGCTTTTTTAGCACTATTAGAGACGGTTTCTTGTACAGCATGTCTCACACATCTTGTTACACATACAAAATACAACTGCTAATTAGCAACTCAAAACTAATATCAAAACTCATACGTTTACATGCAAATCCATCTTTAGGTCAACAACAAGTAAAATTGTGCACAGATACATAGACGCATATAAAGTGTGAAAAATAAACATTAGGGGCAACTTAAGTAACCAACTGCAGCACATGTCTTGTTGTGATTCTTTGGAGATTTCTACATTGGTATATCTTTGAGCCAATTTAGTTAGTTTGGTTTTATGTTAATTTATTGGTCCAGCGTGACTGGGCGCGCAGGCTTGCATTATTGGTACTTGATCTGCTGGCTGGGATCGCAGCTGCTGTTTGCATGTTCGTCGGAAAACTGGTATATAGTTTTATTTCCTCGTTGTTTTTGGATACAAATGTTCTTATATGTGTCTACTATACTGATATAGACTCAACTTTAAATCCCAATCGAATTCTGTTATAATCCGATAGATTTTTTTTCCTTTTTCTGATGGTTCTGTTATGCGTACCGACTCTGCCGCTGTCTTCATTCGAAGATTGAATCTTGCCTCTGGACTCTCTGTTATATTTCGGGCTATTGAGCCGCATCAAGATTGGATCTTAATTTCCTGGCGCTGATCAATCGAAAGATCGATTTCACGTGATCACTGATGGGCCTGAGCGGCACCACCCTGCCGCCTACCTCGCCGCCGAGATCCTCTCGCGGCTGCCGGCGAAGCAGCTGTGCGGCCTCAAGTGCGTCTGTAGATCATGGCGCGATCTCATCTCCGGCCCCGTCCACCGCCTCAGGCTTGCGCGCACCGACGCCGCGTCGGGCTTCCTCTACCACGATATCCGCAGCGTCGCGCCGGCGACGGACTTAAAGTTCACCGCCCTATGCCCTCCCGTTGGAGGCGGAGGAGGCTCGCCGGCGGCGCCTCCTCGTCGACCCAGCCTTCCCGTTCCTGCCTTCGCGGTACAACAGGACCCGCATGAGGCTGCTGGACTCGTGCAACGGGCTCCTCCTCCTGCGCTGCGTGACCGACGACGACCCGCCGTTGGCGGCTCCGCGCTACGTCGTCTGCAACCCCGGCACCCGGAGCTGGGTCGACCTGTCCCAGCCGGTGCGTCAGAACGATGCCCCCGGACTTGACGCCGCCCTTATCGATGCTGCTGATGGGCTCATGCTGCTAAGCAACCGTATGGACTGGGCCCGCCCTGCCGTCCTGGCCTTCGACCCAGCCGTCTCCTCGCACTTCCACGTGATGGAGCTGGTGGGCGGGAACAGCCTCCTCAAGGCGGTGCGTATCTACTCGTCGGATACCGGGGAGTGGGTTCTCAGGAACGCCGACTGGAGGCACGTCGACGTCGCCTACTCAGGGCGAGCTGTCGGTCTATGCTATCGAGAGCTGCGGCCGCGTGGAGCGGTGGGTCTTGAAGCACCGCGCCATGTCGTCGGTGGATCCGTCGGGGAAGGAGATGTGGTTTGGGAAGCGCCACCGCGTGGTTGCGATCCATCCGGACTGCGCTGTGGTTTTCCTCTTCGACGCTCGACGGCGGAGCCTAATCGCATATGATATGGATCATGGGACTACACGCGCTGTCCACACTTTCACAGATGCGCCGTCGCACAAATATCGGTTTTTCCCGTACGTACCGTTGTACTCGCAATAGGCGTTATCGGTGTCGAACAAATTAAAGTGTGCATACTTGTTTTTGGACCTAGGTCATATATGATATGTCATAATATCTTTCTTTCACTTCTCCTATATTTCGGGTGTTTGAATTTTAAGATAATTTCATATAACACTTTTATATCATCAACTAGTACTTATATATTGTTACTTTTATGATTTGTTATTACTAGCAAATATGCCCGTGTGTTGCAACGAGAGAAAAAAAAAAGCTATCAAATGTTCAACTTGTTCTCTTTAGCTGGTTGCACAGCTGCTGCAGCTTAATTTGTATAGGTGACTTGATGCTGTGAGTGGTTGCTGCAACAATTACAAACGAACGGGTCTGTTAATGAAAACAAGGATGGTGATGATGTTAAATATTTATTTATTTAATATATTTTTATGAAAATTAAAATATATATTCCATTGTATAATGATCATTGTAATTTTAATATAAGTTAATATTGGCAATAATATGACAATGTTATATTAATTCTGTATTGAATTAAATTAGAACCTTGATAGGATTTTTTCTTTCGTTGTAGGGAACAAAAATATTTTCTCGCAAATGTATCGTAACTTTTGTTTTCATACTATCCATATGTTGGTAGCGTTAGATATCAAAAGTTCAATAATTTCTTTTGAGAACCCATAAAATTACCTATGCTAACACTACGATTTTAGCATGCCCCAATCCGCCACCTAGTCCCGGTCCACCCCTTTTTCCTCTTCTTAAGTCCCAGCTTTTCCTCTCTCCCTAACCACCCGCGCGGCCCAGACGACTCCTCCTTCCCGTGCAGCCCAGCTGCATCTCCAACCGAAAAACCCGCAGCATGCACCACCCCGTTCGCCCCTCTCCACTCCCACGTAGGCCGCGGCCCGCACACTACCACAGGCCCACCAAGGCCCAGCCGTCACCTGACGAGGGGAAACCTTAGATCGATTAGAATAGCAGTCTGCTGAAGCACCTTAATATATTTCATTAATTGGACCAAGATCCAACTATACAAGAGCTAACCAGTCTGCATTTCTCAAAACAAAAAGTGCTAACCATTCTGCAAATGTGAAGAACAAATTAGTTAGCGTATGATATGATGATAAATAGAATGCATCTAAAAAAAAGTACACCCAACTATCTTTGAAAAAAAAGGAAGCAATAGAAAAGAAGATTAACCCTCTTACTGTAAGTTTGCAAGGATGCATACATCATACAGAGTACTCTATATGTTAAATGGGCCTAATTAACACCTTGTAGTTAGCAGTGTTCAATCGAAGGCGTCCTGCGACTCCTCCATGTAGCTGACTGATAGCTAGCTTAGCCAGCAGCACCATGCGCCATGCATTCTCTGATACGCCAGCGTGCACTGCAGCCGCCAGTCGGCCGCTGCATACTCAATTCAATCTGCCGCGCGCGAGAGGTGGGGATGGCTCTTCCAGTCTACTCTTTGTTTGATCTACCTACATGACTACAGACATGCCTACATGCGTGAAGGGCATTATGCAATTATGCATTGTAATTGTTCCTCTCCTTCAGTTTCAAACTCGGCACCAGCACCTCGTACACAACGCACAGCATCAAGGAACGCAATCGAATCAACAAACTTCCCCTAAACCCAAGAATCAATGCAAGACCAAATCAATGTACACCGCCAAGATTGGTGCGTGAGCAGGCCTAACATGGCTAATGGCCACAAACAAAGAAAGCAAAACGGATGGCCATACTTACGGAGTTACGGGGCTGGCGGCAGGCGGCGGCATCGGAGACGGCAGAGGCAGAGGCAGAGCCGGCAGCCACGCGACTGCAGGCTGCTGCGGCGGTGTAGTGAATGAATGACAGCATATTACCTATGCGAGCTCTGAAGCCAGGATCGGCGCGGCCGTCCTGAAGCGCAGCGCGCCGGGCGTCCTTGTCTTCCCGTCTCTGACCCCGAGAAGTTCAGGCGCGCTGTCGAGGAGTTCCGAGCAGGAGTTCTGGACGGGGGCCGGCAGGAGTTCTGAGCAGACCTTGGCGGCGACCGGCAGGAGTTCCGCCCAGGCGGCCTGCTCGCCAACGTCGTCGGGGTCTAGGCAGGGGCCGGCAGCAGATCGATCCGGCCAGCAGTTTTTTCCCCCTTTTTGTTTTCGGACGGACGGAGGAGGGTGTCGAACCGTGGTCTCGTGAGCGCGTGGGGATGTCTTCTCGCCAACGTCGTCGGGGGTATGGGCGGGGCCCGGCAGGGGCTCGATCTCCTCCCTGCGCGCCGGACGGAGGAGGGAGTCGAACGGAGGAGGCGGGGCTCAATCTGCTGCCAGGTGGCTGCTCAGCAGTCATGGATCGGGAGAAGGAAAAAAAGCAGAGACTCAAACGGGGGGGGGAGGACACGGATATAGCCCTGGTAATGCGGACAGAACATAGATGATTATGTTGGGAAATTTTGTTTGTTGCCAAAAATTTTGGCTCTTTAATATTAGAGGAGGAGGAGGAGGAATAGAGGATAGAAGTATAGACAAACAGAAAAAGTGAAAAAAAAAACATAAAAGAAACAAAACAGAGAAATTATATCCTTCTTTTTTTATTAGATTTTATTCTTATATTTTTACGTTTTGATTAAAATTTCTATTCCGGTTACTCGGGTTTAGAGAGATCTAATTAGATTAAGATTCCTAAATGTTTAAGATTATTCACCTGAAATTAGAGAGATCTAATTGGATTAGAATTCCTAGATATATAAAGAGAAGAGGGTTTTCCACATTCACAAAGTTAGCTAAAGGATGGCCGGAAAAAAAAATAGGTGGAGAGAAATTTTACCTCTTTATTATTAGGCATAGAGTATTTGTTATTTGTCGTTGTGTTATAACATATTAAGTTTTTGTCCTTATCTAACTATAGAAATAAATTATAAAATATTTTTGTGCCAACACAAATTTGTGGTTTGTCTAACAGGTTTTTTATTCTCAAATACTAAAAATCGCAGATTTTTTTTTGCGTCTATAGAAATTATAATGAACAAAATCTGCAATGAATTTTAGCTAGACCCTATTTCTTTTAGGCAACATCGTCGAACATGACGCGTGGACCGCATGGAGCTGCTGGGCTCGAGGACCGGGCGGCGTCCATAGTCGCGCCTGTTGTCCGTTCCTGCCCTCGAGCTGACCGACATGGAGCTGCTGGACTCGTGCAACGGGCTCCTCCTCCTGCTCTGCACCCGCGCGTCGTCCGGGCAGCAGGCTCCGTCGAAGTACTTCTACGTCGTGTGCAACCCCGCCACCGAGGAGTGGGACGAGCTGCCGGAGCCGAGGCATGCCCCAGGCACTTGGGGCTCGTTTGGTTTGGAGCCAGGGAAGATTTTGCCTGGGCAAGGAGGTTTCTGGAAGCTGCCTGTGACATGTTTGGATTGGACCCTGGTGACTTTCCTGGCCCAGGCAATCCAGTCCGCTCCCCGGCGATAAAAAACGAGCGCCTGGCTCTCAGTTGCCTGGCCTGGACGTTAGTTACAGTGCTAAGCTAGTCATCTTATTTATATTTTTTTACTATAAAATCGTAAAAGACTACGGCAGACCTACCGCTCTTGCTGTTGTTCTACAGGCAACAGGATAAGTATAGGTGATGTCCAAAAAAGTTTTTGTATATTTTATATTTTCTAGTCTTTCTCCCCTCGGTTGATCATGTTCACGTTAAAATTAGCATAATGTGTGCAGTATAATTATAATTATCTTTCTTCCCCGTACGTTCTTTCCTTATGATATTTTTTAAATAGCTAGAAAATCTATTAACTTTATTTGTAATTGTAATTTCAAATATATTATTAATTGAGAAAATATGGATGCTTTTATTTATTTATTATTATTTATAACCATAACCGTGTAAGTTTAAATATGGTATTATACCTTTTATTAGCTTTTAAATATGTACCGTATCTTTTATTAGCATTTTCAGGCACAAACTTCCAACCAATCAGACATTCTTCAGACTTGCCTGACCAGGCAAAAATCATCAACTTTTTAGGCAACTCTCAGGCGACACTTTTTTGTCGAGGTCTCCAACCAAACAGGCCCTTGCTGCCGCATCTTTGGCATGCCACGGACTTGGCGCGGCATCTTATGGACATCGTCCAAACGCGCCCTGAGGTCGACACGCGCGCCTGGCCTCTCTGGCCTTCGACCCGGCCGTGTCCCCCTCGAGCTTCCACGTGGTCCAGCTGGTGGAGCAGGACGGGCTGAAGCCGGGCAGCTTCGCCACCGAGGCGGCGGAGATCTACTCGTCGGAAAGCAGGAGGTGGCCGGGTTTTTTCGGACGTCGTCGGGGCCGCCGCCCAGGCCGCCGCATGCGACGGCCAGGCAGCCTACCTCGATGGCTCTCCCCGACGGCCGGTCACGGGAGCGGATGCTCTACGTGCACACGATGCCGGGCTCCCCCTCCCTGTCCGTCTACGCTCTCGACCCTCGCCGCCACCGCGGCGACGCCGGTCGGTGGACACTGGTGCACTGCGCCTGCGTGGTCGATCGGTTCGGGGAGACGATGTTTACGAGGAGGTACTACAACGTTGCTGCGATCCATCCGCACGGCTACGTCATCTTCCTCTTCGATACCGAACCGAACGGGGGATGGTGGTGGCCTATGATATGGATCGGAGGACCGGTCCTCCGTCTCGCACAAGTGTCGCACCATTACTCGTTCTTCCCGTACGTTCCCCTGTACTCGTCGGAGGCATTATCAGCAGGACAACCACACTAGTTTATATTACACAAGAGTTGTCTTGTTTTTACCTTTAAATTTCTACTAGTTTTGTTTTAAAATGAGTTGGATGAGTTTGAAATGGACAGGACTATTGGTTTGTACCATCAAAATATTTGCTGATAGAAGATAACAATCATCATAATCTGGTCTAGTTCCACTTTTCCACGCCCTTACTCCTGAGCCACACACTAGACAAATCTATGTTCTCTTCGCAAATGACAACAATGCATGTTGCTTGGAGTACATCTATGGAAAGAAAGGGGGAAAAAATGCAAGGCCACACAAAAATGGAGAAATTCAACCAAGTGTTCAAATCCCAAACAACTGCCAATCGTCAACAACAAACGGATAGCACAAATATTTCGTGTGCAATACATCTGAATGACTACAATGGTAACCTACCAGAAAATGCCCATACGTAACAAACTGATGAAAAAAACGATATACACATATGGACAGTCACAAAGCAAGCTATGAGCATCTTAGGACCTCGCAAGCAGCACAACTCAGGCCATGTACAAAAAAAAGAATTGACCTATAAAATTGGTTGCAAAAAACCAACCGAGCAAAGCCACCAGTAGCCCGTCCTCAGAAATGACCAACAATAATTAATAGACTTACTCCCATGGGACCGACCATTCACGACACATTTTGTAGCAGACACTAGAAACAAGGCTTGTTCTCTTTAGAAGAGATCTGCTTTTCGCTTCTGTAGTTCTTGCTTCCAATTTGGCTGTTGGTAGAATGCATCCTTAGTCATGCCAAAAACAGTTTGGAATTCACTATCTGATAGGTATGCCTGCAGAATCAATAGAGTAATAATTCAATAAAATTGGCCCAGCACGGTTCAATGTAAACCTCTCTTTAAGCAAACTCGAACATGAATAGACATGGCTAAAAGAGCAACAAAAGAATATATGTGTGGATAAATATGAAAAGGAGTTGTTCAAAGAGAACCAATCGAACCAAATGCATCAATATAACAGAAGCAAGCAATCTAGCTGCAGGCGAAAGGCTGTGGTTACTTATGGATGCATGGAACCAAGAAATAACTCCATAACTATTCACATCGCGAAGTCACTAGACAAAAATTACCGCTTTAAGGAGAAAATGGGGGATGGATGAAGGGGACAAACCTCTCTACGTTTGTAATCTATCCCACGAACTGGATCGGTAGATTTGGATATCAAGCGGTCATAGCTAAATGTCGCTTCACCAACATTCTCTGTTGTTTCTTCCAATGGGGCCTCAGCCACTGCTCCATCTGTGCCAGATGGTGCCCCATCTACTGCAGCATCTTTTTCCTGGTGAAACACATTGGACTCCCCAGCTTCAGACTGAGGAGAAGATGGACCAGATGGCCCAGCTGGAGTTATGACAACCCTGTCGACATCTGCATTGATCAAAGTTGTCAAACTTTGAAGTGATAAATAGGACAGCAAAGCGGTAGTGGACTTCATCTATGTACATTCCATTAGCCATGACTACAAAAAAGGCAAGGTGTACCAACAAAATCAAATCGACATGACTCCAAGGTTACATTTGCAAAAAAAAAAAAGCCAAGACTATAAAGAAAATATTTTGAAGAAACGAGGAATACAGCTGGAAAAGAATACAAATTAGAAAATTCAAAGAAAGTAAGAAACTTTCGGCCCCTTACATTAGCCTAGCTATTCTTTAACGAATGATAAATTGAAAAGGAAGGTGCAGCTCTACCAGTCTTATCAGCTGTGCTGCTAGCTTTTGCTCGAAGATTTTCTGATGACCCAGATTGCTCAGCAGTCAGCACAGAGGATAGTGCAGCTACGGCAGCTGCTCTTTGAGAACCTTGACCTGAGCGAGATGGAGGTGGTGTTTTGTTGGGTTTTAAGGATGCATTGAATGCATTAGATAAGGCAGCCAGTGCTGAGGCACGCTGAGTTGGTCCATCGCCTGTGCTTTTAGGCCTCTCATTAGACTGAA
The DNA here is from genome assembly GCA_904845875.1 of Miscanthus lutarioriparius. Taxonomy (NCBI): domain Eukaryota; kingdom Viridiplantae; phylum Streptophyta; class Magnoliopsida; order Poales; family Poaceae; genus Miscanthus; species Miscanthus lutarioriparius. The sequence goes on from CAJGYO010000005.1 coordinate 3,795,266, forward strand.
AAGAAGGATCAAGTAGGTAGTTACATCGATGTTTTGTTTTATACAAAATGTAGACATTTTTGTGAGATAGTTACATCAATGTTTTCTTCAAGAATGCATCATTCTTTTAGACCAAATGTAGACATTTTTGTGAGAAGTCAAATCAACGGTTTCAAACCTACCAGCCTTTGTTGAGACGATGGATTGAATGCGGATGATAGAGCCGCTAATGCAGATGCCCTCTGAGTTGGTCCACCATTACCAGAGCTCCTAGGTGCACCCTACAAAAGGACTGATGTAAAGATTGTACTAGCTTAACATGTATTTGCATTTCCAAATGATGGTTCAATGTAACCTTTCTACAGTTCAAGAAATAGTTATTCATGCAAATATCAAATCCATCTTATAAAAACAACTTAGCAACTGACTTGAGAACATCCAAAAAACTCATTAAAGAAAACCATGCATATATGCATGTGTGTTTTCAATATATAACTCAAACCTAAAATCTCAGGTTTACCTCAGAACGCAATCCAAAAAGTAGAGAGAGTTTCTTCTGGAAGGAATTTCCATGAACCTGTGTAAAGTATGAAACTTATTAGTAAACATGATGCAGATTATAACAAGAAAATAAAATCGACTAATATTTTTTTATGACTAATATCAGATAGAACAGCAAAAGCATAATAAAACAGAATGAGATAACCAAGATCATACCAAAGATTTTGTGTTATCCCAAGAGAAGTACGTCTTGAAGAAGCATGGCTCATTCCCTTCCATGACTTTATATAGTGGTACATATGGAGAAAGATCTTCAATAGAATTTGCATGCTCCACGTATTTCTGGGGGAGAAGTAGTTGTTACGCATACAGAATAACGGTAGTACAACAGCAAACAGGAATTGACCACTTGAATAAGGTCAGAGCTTCAGTTGATACCTGGCCGATATCAAATGCTTTCTGTTTCTCTTTTGATTCTACGCACTGACCAATCCAAATGAAAACCTCACCATGTGTGTCCAGTATCATCATGTCTTCAGTTAACAAATCATCTTGGGAAAAGTTGAAGATCTCAGTAACCTGAATAAGCCCATAAAAGTCAGATACCCTGAATTTTGCAAAACAAAATATAGATCTAAGAAGAGCAAGTGTAAGAGGACCGACCTCCAGTCTCCCTGGTTAATGACGATGATCGTAGCATAAACAAAACCGAGCAATAATGATAATTAGGCCAGAAACTTGTATAATATAGATATCTCAAAAATGAATGAAAGGAAACAGAAACTCCATACTGATATACAACTGCAAGAAAGTATGTACAAAAGTTTACAGCAACTGACCGTTCTTGAATGAGAATGCATACAAGTGAGGCTCTCTAGTAATAATATCCTGAGGAGCATTTTTATTTGTATAACTCTGTTTTCCTCCAAGTGCAAACCAGAAAGCAGAACTCTCTGTCCCCTCCTTGCAGTGCTTCACTGCAACGTCAGGCTGTAAGATTGGAAATATTCAAATGTTAGAAGCGGATTTTTTTTTCTCGAACTACGCAGGAGAACTGCATGTCATTTCATTAAGAAGATAGAAATACAAAGAAAAGAGACCAAGTGCCTTTTCCAGACCCCAAAAAACACAAAAAAAAGGCACCACACAAAACAAAAAAAAGCGACCACCAATAGCCCCTCAGTTAAATAAAAGGTTTAGTTGACCAGGGCAAGTGACCACAAGAGCAACTCTTGGAGCGCTAAAGCACCGGCAGAACACCAAAGGGTGCACTCATACACAGAAGCGGATATTGAACAAGAGGAAAAACCTCAATTGATTTATAGAACTTAAAAAGTGCTAGAAATTTTAATTGATTGGCTTAAAGCTGTCTAAAGGTGCCCTCATACCTTCAAAAATTCAGCAACTTTTGCTGCCCACTGCTGTTGCTCGTATGTGCTAGAATTGCCAAACCATGTAAACATAGCGTTTCCAGATTGCAGTACAAAACACTCCATTGAGCTTAAAGACGTTGCCACCTATAAAACAATAACCGATCAGCTCAAAGGATAAGAAACTGAGTTTCACTGGTAGTAAATGTTGAACCAATCTATTCTAAAATACCACACCACACGACTAGCACATTGTATTTATAAATCAAAGAGCCTTCAAGAGAAAAAAACCATCGACATCTAGTAGAAAGAGCTAGGTAGTACCGCATCAACTTGAAGAGTCTTGTTGTTGTGGATAGATGTCCCAGATACTCGAATTAGAGCTATGCCTTCAGTAGTATAAGTTTCACCCGTCGCACCCTTTTCTTCTATGAGCTTCTTGTACCCAGATCCAATTCCACCCTACATGATTTATTTTGCCAGAAACATATTATGCATATATATTATTTAGATCGCATACAAAGGTGAGCTACAAATCCATTACTGAAAAATAAAATAAAATAATGGAAGCAAAAAAATATGTTTGGTAGTCTTAACATGTGTACCTTCAAGATAACCAAGGGCTGGAAAAGAGCAACAAATTGTGGTGGCTCCTTCCCTTGGTATATACGGCCCTACAAAATAGCTATAAATAACTCAAAGTCGTCTCTTGTGACCAAATATTGTAGGCACATCTGAAATAAAATGCAGCACCAGAACTGGCCGTCCTTTCAATGAATTCCACACTGTGTTAGTTATTTGAGATGCTGACACTTGATCGTCCTGCAAAGCAAACGCCAAAACAGTAAATATAGATTAGGCTCAGCTGTACAGGTGCAGGGAGTTAATTCTATAAAAGGACAAGAACAAGTGCAAAGTAAATTCAAGAGAATTTATGCCAACAGCTAAGCAAAGTGAGAAATTTTAATTAAGCACAAAGGTAGAAGACAGGATGCCGAAACAATTTAATTAAGACGAAAAAAAGAGCAAGTGCAGTAACATGCAATACCACCAAGCTATCCTTCCCAATCCAGTAGCTGAGATAGTATTCTTCTTTCTTGTCGCCTGAATGATACGTATAGAGAATGATATAACAGTCTCCACTGTAAAACTTTCCAATGTCCTCTTTTGGCAGGGCAGTCTTAGCATTGCCATCAACGCACCATACCTGTTACAATTTTGTTTAGCAAGGTATGTATATAGATGTCTTGTATGTTTACTTGTTCAATAAACAACTCAGCTCATAAAAAGGAATATTGATCAATGCAACCTCAAGCTTTCCACCGCCTTCAAGCAAAGGAGGAACTTCCTCATTTACTGGAGTGGTGCTTTTTGCAGCTCCCTTGAGATCAACACCTTGTTGCTTCAATAAAGCTGAAAAGATACAAAATTATTATCAGCATACAAAAGGGAGCTTTCAATATCCTCATAATTGAATGACATACCTGCAACTTTTCCCCGCCCTTCTTCTGCGCCAGGGCTCCCAGCAGCATTACCCACTGGCCATGATTCAAACTTGGACTTGAAAGCATGACTCTCATAACCTTGAATCACTTGAGTTACCCTCGTTGTCTTTGGACGCTTTTGATTAATAAGGAATTCCTGCAGAAGAGAAAACCATGAAAGTGTTAACTACAAGAAATGGGGAAGGGTGGGAAAAGAAAATTAGTTCAAGAATTTACCTCAACTGCTTTAGTGGCAGATTTTCTATCCTCCATTTGTGTTACCCGGCCAACCCATACATATATTTCAGCCCCACAGTCAAGTAAGAAACATTTGGTATTTTCAAGCACAGCTTTTGTAAGAGCTGTTTCTTCCAGCTTCAATTGGCCATCATTGATGCTGCATGAAGAACATTTCATAATGTAACTGTAAAACACAGAAGACACTATGGGGACATAAAGAACTTAAAACATGATAGAATCAGTAGGGGCATGGTAGACCACAGAAATATACTCAGCAATAGCATGGACTCACTAAACATTTTCATATATATGGGCATGGAACACAGAAATATATTTAGCCACGGAATGGGCTCATTAGACATATTCTTACATGTGGATATTGCTTCCAACATTGATTGGTGCTGCAACTGTTACAATTGAACTTAGCAGTGCAGAATAAAAATAAAAGCATTTAGCAAAGAATACAGGGTACAGCCACTTCCCAGTTTGCGGCTACTATGCAATCCTCACACTGTAAAACTTTGCGATTAAAGGAAAAACTTTTTTAATTCTACGAAGATTTTGTTTTCATGGCCCCACAAGCTCAAAGTAGGTAATATTTCAAAAGTAGTAAGACACAAGCGCAGATTAAACCAAAGCAATGCCAAGCTGCTAAGCCACAAAACATCTACAGGTATCTTAGATACACCAATTGGTCTCAAAGACCAAGTAGAAGCCTATTTATATGTAAGAGGTACTATTGCAGGGGAAACAGCAGAAACTAAGCATTCATATAATTTACAGCAGTTGATCAAGATTTAAAAAATTTAAGTCTTTCATTGCTGTAACTTTTATCTGTATAGTACTAGAAGAGAATTATTAATCCAAATAATTTTGGATCAATCACCTACCACATGATTTTCATAACGATGATTGTCATAGGAAATACCTGTACAGCTTTGGTGCTGTAGTTTCAAGTACAACATCATCATCACTCACAGTTTTTTTCCCAATTGGTGCAAAACCTCCAAAAAGGACCCAGAATTCACCAGAGTCTGACTCTGCTTGTAATTTCCCATCATCTGGCATAAAAAACCCATAAGAATAGAGAGAGAGAGAAAAGGCGGATGACAAAATTGCCAGTCCAAATATCATATATCCCTCACCAACGATCGCAACATCGCAAACACCCCCATGGTACTTCTCCTTTAAATGTTGGATTACTTCCAACGCTTTGGCCCTTTCTTGGATATTGGAGTTAGCACCATTAAACTGGTATATCTTATTTTCAGTATCTAAGACAAACACATCATCATGGTTTAATGATGACCGGGCAAAGGGAACCTGAACAAAGAAGGCAGCATCCGCAATTATTGAGCTGAAATTGTAAATGATGTGCAGTAAGGGGAGTGAATCTCCCATACCTCTTTAACCCGAATAGCTCTCTTCCCTCTGCAAATATACAACCGTGTTTCAAACTTCTCCTCTTCAGGCTTTTTGAACCCAGAGGCGAAACCACCCTCCAAAGGTATAATGCAAGGCTTGAAGTATGACAAGAATTTGTCAGATTCATAACCTTGGAGTTCCCTATGTTGGATTGCACGACCCCCAAGGATGGCATCGAGTTCAACTGTCTTGATGGCTGCAGTCCCAGCTTCATCCTGCAATAGACACATAGTCACAAGGAAGGCTAGAACTAGCACATGTAATAACACAGAATTTAAGTTCACAAGTGTGTACTTGACTCGAATCTTTCCCAATCCAGAAGTGGATATCGTATAGATAGGCACCACCTTTAGTACAGGTCGTCTACAAATGAAACAGAAATAGCTCACAACTTTTGTCTTATGAATGGAAAAATCGAAGATGTTTTATGGGATACAAGAATAAAGGGCAAGCAGGCACCTGCAGAACTATGTATGAATCTCCACAGTAGAATTTACCATAATCAGATTTTGGTAGCGCAACTGGCTTAAAATCTTCAATCCGCCATATTTCTGTCCCACTAAATTATGCTAAGGGATACATATACATTTATAAACACGTACTAAATTTGCAAGCTCGAGTAAAATGAAAAAAAAATCTATCAGTTTCTCAGAAGAGAACCAGAATAGACTGACAAACATGTGAAAGGATACACTTTTTGGCCAGCCCCTTGAAAAGCAGGATCTAACACTTTTGCAGTTGACATCTGGAAGCAACTTTCCTTGGATTACTTTGAAGGAAACAAAATGATAGCAGATGGTTCCCCTGTACAAGTGTAATGAATATTAGAGACACACCAGATGTTGAGAATGGAAAAAACAATAAAGCAATCAGTTTACATTGAAAATATAAAGTGTGTTTGATTAAGCCAAAAATAAAAAAAGGAAAATATTAAACCAAAATACCAATTACAAATAAGGCAGGTAACATATTCTATAGATATCGAAGTTAGAGAAGTTTAACTTAGGGCAAAGCTAAACTGAACTATAATTAGGAATGGGGGAGTATAAATGTATAATGCACAAGGTATGGAAGAGATTCAGAATTACATATTGAGCTAGATATAGCTCTAAAATTAACTGAGTGAGATTTCAGATTTATCTTTGCCTTATAGATGTTCACTACTGAACTATTTTCCATAAGAAAAGAAACCCAATCATCTCCAAACCCCATCGAACAGAAGCCTTGTACCTCTACCTAATTCCTCTAAGTAGGGATGAAAACTGTTTGTTTCTATTTTCATTTTTTTTTCAGAAACAAATCAAAAACGATATCGTCAGAAACAAATATTGGTCGGTAGTCGTAGTACAAAAACAGCATGCATAGGAATGGTAAGCCAAGTCTTCAAGCATGCTTTACTGTTTTTATTTTTTTTAAACTAACAAACATGCTTTACTACCCATACAAGTTGAACACACATGTAAACTGATATGTTAAAATAGCACAAGAATATGGGAGTGTGGGATATATATAGACAAAAAACGGTCGACAGGTGTGTTCCGTACCAAAATGGTAAATCGCTAAAACGGTTTACATGTGTGTTGTTTCTGTTTCCATTTCCATTTTTCCCAAGATCGTGATAAAACTTCAATAATAAGCCCTGGTAAACGATATGTTCCGTTTCCGTTTTCATCCCTACCTCAAAGCAAAGCACTTTTCATGACAGGCCACGTGTGTTACCATAATAGTATATTAAGACATTTCTTAAGCATGGTAACGTCTATGTGAGCAAGTGGTGCTATGGTGTTACCCTTTGTTTTAAGATTTGCCTCTGCTTGTAACCTCAGCTACGTAATTAAGGTATCGATTTCAATTCTTTTGCTAATTTATACATTAGTTTCCTTTTGATGTCAACTAATTTCTATCTACCTCAGTCAGGTCCTTTACAAGTGCTTATCACTTGGCTCAATCAAACATTTACCTCTTTGGTCAGTTTGGTCTTTGCTCTCAGGTTTTCAGTCTCAGTTATCTAAATTGTTCACCCTGTCGTACAACCATGGTGTTGGTATTGCTTTGCTCAAATGTAGTAGACTGGGCTGAGAAATGTTCATACTTCATACCAAGTGTGCAGACAGCGTGATTGGAGCAGGTGTCTACATTAAGTGTCTACAAGTGAATTTGATTAAGTTACAGGTGTTTTTTGTATTTTGGTGTCTAGATTAAGTGACTTCTTGCTCATTCTTAAAATATGGGTCCAAGCTAGTGCTAATAGACTAAAAAATGGTAAAATAAAACTCTGAAAATGGTAGGCAGCACTGTTTTTTTTTTTTTTACTATTGCACTTACACAATTAGTAGGAAGTGGATAGCGAGTGCTTGGGCTGATCCAAATGCATGCTATCGGAAGTAGGCGATGTTTTGTATCCCTTTTCATCAACACTAGATGTATTATCTATAGCTGCTCATAATTCAAGTTACTAGTACAAAGAGTTGCCTAAGTGCGAGTTTAGCAGTCTCAACAGACAGTCTGCAAGACCCAAAACCTCTGCTGTAACCAACAGGGCAACAGCCTACGTGTAAGAAAACCCCAGCTTGTTCCTCTAAGAAGCACTATACGCTATCTTGTAGCATTGGCCTTTTTCCCTTTGACTCCTCCAAAAATCGGCATCCATCATTCTCGGCATATCCATGGTCTTCTTGTCACCATGTTCATAGCTGGTACTATATGCTTGGCCGGATACCGACGCTGGGGCACGTGTCACTCTTGGCTTTGGCTGGCAGCCTTCCACCAGCCTTGAAAAAAACAAACATCCCGCTAGAGCAGCAACAAGGTCTGCAGAGCACTTCAGTATTTCCCCTACCTATAATACAGACAGCGATTGCTCGTAGTGATGGGCAGAGTCAAATGTTGATGCCGATCACACGATCCGCTTTGTATACGAGTGCAAGGTGCTCGCAGCTGCCGGCCGGATCATTTTTCTTCCAGCAAGACAACACGATGGACAGCTAACGGTGGTGTTAAGCTTGAGACAGTCCAAAAAAAACTTGGAGAGTGTACCAATTACCAAGGCGATCGCAGCACTCCAGCACACGTCAAACAAATTGGCAACAAAATGGATGAATCCAAAACGGATTGGATTGGATTTCATTCCAGGACTCATAGGAAACAGGCCAGTCGTCTCGAGAAGCAATTCGTCCGCGGGAGCTATGCCATCGAACAAACTAGCGAAAGGAGAAAAGCAACCAGACCCCGAGGCGGGCGGACGGATCTAACACCGCGAGGACGCCAGCGGGAGCTGCGCAATTGAGGTGAGAGCGAGGGAGAGAGAACAGACGAAATACCTGGATCTAGATCGTCGGGCGGGCGGGCGGGCAGCCGGCGGAGGGCCTGCGGCGTCGCCGGATCTGCTGCGCTCGCGGGGAGAGAGAGAGAGAGAGAGAGAGAGAGAGGCGGGCGCCCCGCCGATCGCGGGATCAGGAAGTGGGGAGCGGAACGCGGGGAGGCGAGGCCACTGATCAGTGGATCGGAGACAGCGGTCACCCGCACAGGCGGAGAGGCCGGACGGACAGGGGGGGGGGGAGAGAGAGGGAGGAGGAGCCACCTGGAACAGAGTGGCAGCGTAAATAGGGGCAGCGGAGGCGATGATATGGAAGGGGACGGCACTGCTGGCTCGGCGCGGCGCGGCCCCCGGCTCCTTTACGTAGCAGGATACGTACGGCCGACGGACCACCGGCCACCGACCGACCAGGGCGGCAGGGACCTTTGTCTGCTTTTCAAATTTCGTTCACCGATCCGCTCCTCCAAACACATGCGTGTTTAGCCACGCTCAAAAAGTCAAAACATGAGGCGAAACACTCTAATCTCTCGTGCTAGAGTATGAATTTCACTGCATTTCATCTGTATATATTATATATACATATATATATATATATCTAACGAGCACAAGAGGTTTCGTTCGGATTAAGCTAAAGTTTGTGAAGAAGATTTGATTAGATTTATATAAAAAATATAGTGCCAATATTACGGATACGTGTGCTGATATTATAAAATATAAAATTATAATGAGGGCGGCAGGACCAAAATAATACAATCTTTATTGTCCATCTATTAATCAATCAATTATAAATAATCAGTTAATTAAGTAATAATTATAGGAAGGGGAGGGCAGGAAAGGCGGCAGGACCTCCTCTCTCCTTTTTTAATCACGACGCCGGCAGCGCTAGGCTGAATCGGCCATGCCGCAGCCACAGGGCGCAATAATGGCAGGGCTCGTGGCCGTGGCCGTGCACGTGCACGCATCAGATCATCATCCGATCGTCCATGATCCATCCCCGCCCGCCCAGCTCACACCCAGCGCCCCCCAGCGGCGCAGCCACTCGACGGCGCTCTGCTGGGCTTGGCTGGCCGGCACACGAGCAGCTGCGCGGGTGGGCGCGGATTCCTCCGTCGCCTCCCGGCGCGCGCCTGGAACGGAATAGAAGCTTTTGCTGGGGGCCTGGGGCGTCCAACGGAATGGCCTGGGCCCTAGCGGGCGGCTGGCCGGCATGCCATGTGCGGCCACGGCTGCGTGCGAGCCGGGGAGGTACGCCACGCCACGCCATCAGGCAGGCGGCAGGGCAGCGCAGGGCACTCTGGCTGGCTCACCGGCCCTCATCACTGGCAGAGCGAGTGACAGCACGCACCTGCCTGACCAGAAAGGGCCTGCCGCCCGCCCGCCGTTGGCTTGGCTTGGATATAATGGACTGGAAGTCCAGAGCCGTTGGCTTGGGAGCAATGGCAAAGCCATACACCCATACGTACTCTGCAAGGAGCTCGAAGAAACAAGTGTGTAGGTCTCGATGATTGCAGGATATCCATGCATGCACTCATCTGCTCTCAACTCTCAATCTCTCATGCATGATGCATGTCCCATCTCACGTGCTCTTGTTTGCTTCCGTATTCCTCCGTCTCGCGCGCCAGCGCCAGCGCCATCGCCATCGCCATCGCGATCACGTCTCTGCTGCCCGCGCGATCAATGTCGCTTAGCTTTCCCCTTCCCTTGCCAGTTCCCCATGGTTACTTCACGGCACAACCGCCCAATTGCCGGTGCGCCATTTCCCGCTGTCGCTGCTGCATGCGACGTTGCCACGGCAGCCGCCGGTGGCCGGTGGGCCGTCTCTCCCTCCAGTCCTCCTGTCCTCCAGCTCCAGATAGGCTGGTAGCCTGGTACTCCTGCTGCCGTGACTGTAAAAAGCGCCGTGGTGTGGTACGCCGAGACAGTGCAGCAGGGCGACACCGGAATTCTCCCAACCGTTGATTGCCCTGCCGGCTGCGGCCCTGCATCTGGTTCCGTGGACCATGAGCCAGCCAGCCAGCCGCCCAGCCGGCCACGCACGTCAGGCGGACCGGACCGGGCCGAGTATGAACACGTCAAGGCAGGCACGTCCCCTACCCAGCCCCAATGGTCGGCGCCAACCAATGTGGATGTGGACATCAGCAGCTCCTGTGGCTGTCATCAGTTCAATCAGCGTCTTCTTCATTCAGGACGCTAGTACATTATTACGGCAAAAAACAGGAACCAGTGTTTGGGACGCGAGAGGTAATTTAATTAAAAAAAACTTGCGTTTATAAAAAAATCACGTTAAAGGTTTCAGATCCAGGTTTTAGAACGTTATTATCGAGTCGTGTCGCGGAACTTTTGTTGTGTGTCAGCTTGAACTGTTCCAAGATTTTTTTTAATCATGTTCCAAGATTTTTTTTTTGTTTCAACGAACAATGAAGTGCTCCGAGTAGAAGGGCACATGAATTATGCGTACTTTTCTAGTCGAGGTCTCGAGGGAAAACTATCAGCGTATATAATCCCTATAAATGCATACATTGTCTATTTGTCTTAGCTGACTTACCATTCTTTCGTCCTGTTCGGCTGGCTGAAAAAACGGCTGATGTTGATTTGTTGTGAGAGAGAAACATTATTATTTTGTTGAAACGGTATGGCTGATAAGTTCAAACGAACAGGGTCAAATGTACTCTGTCCAATTATTGCTCCATACAAAACTGAGATTTTTCTTCACCGCATGTCCTAGCAATACTGATCATATTGCTTTAGCACACTGGCCTATGAGTTAGTTGAAGCTTTTCCGGTAGCCAGTTCACGGACCACCTGGACTCAGGAACCTTTCCTGAATGTTCTGAATTCATTTTTCTCACCAGAGTCAATAACCCCCCTTGCCTGATTGCCTCTGAAGTCCGAACCAGTATTCAGAGTTATCACTTGCACATTGCTGGATATAATGACTAAACATACACATTTGCATATTTTTTTGGTACCTAACCAAAATTAGACAAGCAATGAAACGTTTTTGTCGTGCTGACATATAGGGCCAAATTTCTCCAAATTTAGTATTCTGTTTGGTCCAAGGAACAGTAATAAAATCCCCACACAAGACCTCAAATCCCGCACGAGTGGCAGAGCCCCAGAGGAGATCAAGAACTCAAGACGACCTCTTTCAAGCGTGGTCGCCTGCCACTAATAATCAGTATAAATAAAATAAAATGCATAACTCAAAAAAAAATCTATTAATTGACGTTACATTTGAAATTTGTTTTTTTTTACAGCATTTGAAAATTGAAGTTTGTTGGGTGAACAAATGTACGCGACGCCGTTTTCAAGCGATTGAAAGATAGCCAGCCGCACCCTTTACTAAAACCTGTTTTGTTTGCCATGTCACAATACACATCTGCAGCTACGCAAGTAAGTAACCATGGAGGTTCCCATATCGCAGTCGCAGGCCAGTTCTGTCTGAAAAAAGTCAACGTCACTACGTCACCGTGAAAAGGTGAAGGTGGCAAGTGGATTGACACGAGCAGCAAGCCAGCCACTGGCGACCACACGACTAAGCACAGCAACGTGTTAACGCCATGGATGCCGCTGCGGCGGCGCTCCTCGCAGTCGCCGTCGCCGTCCTTCTCTTCCCGGGCCTCCAGCGCCGCGCGGGCCACCGCAACCACTGCCCCTACCCGAACCCCGTGCTCGGCAACGTGGTGCCCTTTGTCCGCAACTTCCACCGCTTCCTCGACTGGGCCACGCATGGGCGGCGCCAGGGGTATTTCCCTGTATGCGATGGAATATCCAAGATTCTGCAAACAAATACAAATATATATATATGTATACGCTTGTATATTTGCTACATTTGCAAATCTGGCTGACTGGACCAAAGCCCCAAATCGAGGTGCGCGAGCAACCCACCAAACAAAAAAGGGTCGCATCGGGCTCGGCGCTCCAGTTCTCAACATATCAGCTCGTCATTTCACCGCGTAGAGACGAAGGTTTAAAATTTAAAGAACCACCTTGTTAGCGCATAAAGACATGAGCGGGTTGTCTACAACTTCTTAAGTTGGTGTTAATTCTTCCTATAGCCACCGCTAGTGTTGGGAGAGTGTTTTCCACCATAAATTATGTAAAGAACAAGCAAAGGAATAAAAATGGGTGATGAATATTTTGAACAATTGTTTGGTCACATTTATTGAGAGAGAATTTTCCTCGGCAAGAAAGATGATAATATCATTAATGAATTCCAAAAAGAGAACGAGAGTTCAATTTTAGTAGTTTTGAGCTTTTGATGTTTTCTAATCTTTCTTAATTATTATAGACAATGGCACTATGCTACTATGTTTAGATCTTGTACTTTGATTATTACTATTGCACATTTGCATCGATTTTTTTTCTCGAATACCCCGCTCGTTACGCGCCCGCTTCTTCTCGGGCGTGTCCTCCGCGCCCACCGGCCACGCGCCGGCGCCCTGCTCTCCTCGACCACGGCCGCGGGGTCGACTCCGGAGAGGCCGTTGACCTGCAGGCATCTGCTCAAGCGCTGCGGAGCCTTCGACAAGCTCGCCATCTGCGGCGTCGCGTTCGGGCGCTCGAGGCCTCGACGCTGCTCGCTCTCGGGGGGAGGACGGCGGGAGAGGCCGTTGACGCCGCCGCCGGCACGATGCGTTCTTCAAGGCGTTCGACGACGCCGTCGAGATCTCCTTCGCGCGCATGCTCCACCCGACAGCCGTGGTGTGGAAGGAGATGCTCGGCTCGCTGCGTCGGGCGTTCTTCGGCGTCGGAAGCGAGAGGCGGCTCCGCCCGGCCATCGTGGTGTGGAAGGCGATGAGGCGAGCACGTCCGGATCTGGGGATCGCGGAGTCGGAGGTCGGCAAGCACGTCGCGGCGATCGCGCGCGGCGGCGAGCGCGACGACGACGCAGCAGACTGTTGTCGCGGTTCGCGGCGGCGATGGAGGAAGACGAGGGGAGCGAGCTCGGCGCCATGTTCTGGTCACCGGAGGCGAAGCGGCGGTTCCTGCGGGACATCGTCGTCAGCTTCGTGCTCGCCGGGAAGGACACCACGTCCTCCGCGCTCACATGGTTCTTCTGGCTCCTCGCCGCCAACCCGCGCTGCGAGCGGCGCGTGTACGAGGAGGCGGCGTCGCTCTCGCTCCACGGACACGGAGACGGAGACAACCACGGCGTCGACGACGACGACGGCGGCGGCTACGACGAGCTCAGGGGGATGCACTACCTGCACGCGGCGATCACCGAGGCGATGCGGCTGTACCCGCCAGTGCCCATCCTAAAATGCAATACCTTGCGTAAGAGCGCCCGCGGAGCTTATTCCTCTCGTCTGGTTGGTGGCGGCCGCTGGGGGTCCCGAACGGACGGTACGCTCCTGTGCGCGCCGGCATGGTTTTTCTCGGTGCCCATGCGCGGGTGGCGGGCGCGGGAGCGATGCCGGACGGCTGCATGCCGGTGGTTCTCGACGACTGCTGGCGACGCTATGGGGGAGATGCCACGGCTGTGGGCGGCGGTTCCGCCCCGAGCGGTGGCTCGACGGCGGCGGCGAGTTTGTGGCGGTGGACGCGGCAAGGTACCCGGTTTTCCACGCCGGCCCGCGGGCGTGCCTCGGGAAGGAGATGTCGTACGTGCAGATGAAGGCCGTTGTGGCCGCCGTGGTCAGGAGGTTCTCCGTCGAGCCGGTGCGGGCGGCGAGCATGGAGGCGCCTCCGCCGTACGAGATGGCGGTGACGCTGAGGATGAGAGGCGGGCTGCCTGTGCGGATAAGGAGGCGGGAGAGCGACTTGGGCCGGCACTGATCATGACAGGAAGCCCAATCAATAGAGGCACTCTAGCAGCTAGTACTTCAGTTGGGCCATCAGTGTCAGGACTCAGGGGGCCAGAGTAGCAAGAAACACATCATCCCTCAAAAGAGAGAGATCAAGAAACAAATCATCCCGAGAGAGAGAGAGAGAGCAAGAAACACATCGCAATGGGTCGAGGTCTCAAGGAGATAGAGATTTGAAAGAGACAACTTCCTGGATATTCTTGTAAAATATCCCCCCATAAGTGATGATACAATTCTTTCTAGAATTTTTTGAGGAGTAACAGTTTTAAAATTGATTAAATCTGTAAAAATATTAGCATTTATGATACTGAACAAATATCATATTAGATTAATTATAGAATTTTAATAGTATATATCCATTTAGAATCCTAAATACTAATGATATTTTTTTCAACTTAATTAAAATTAGAAAAGTTCGGCTCAATTCAAATCTAAAATTGTTTTTTTTAATGAAGGCACCACCACCTTTTCAAACAGGATTTGGTTGTCTTTTTCTACTATTACCGTGTACAGCATCCCAGATCGGATGGTTATATGACACGAAATTGCTCTACAGAGCTCGGATCAAAACAGGTAATACTATCACTGCTTGCCAATGAGAGACATACATTTGGAAAGTTCAGCTACAATTTGGCATTACCTTATTTCAAATATTCCAGCATCCGGGGGTACAGTCAGAACCATTACTGAAAATCACTGCGTGACAATGATGGGCAGATGAAAGTGAAAGAACGCAGTTGCATGCATACATGGGGGCATGGGGCATACTGTTATTATTACATCAACAGTCGCCTGAATGTCCTTCGGCTACGTTTGGAGAGTTGCTTAAACATCCTCCTCAAGACAGGCTGGATTGATACGCCTGCCAGTTTGCCACCCTTGTTTTGAATAGCACTAATCTCATGTCAGAAGTTCATATCACTGACTAAGAAGAAAGAAGAACTAGGCTAGTCTTATGACATGATACTGTGAAAATCTCTAGTTGGTGTCTCAATATAAACAAAAAGGAAACATATTGGACATGTTCATTTGGTTGGTCTTTGGTCTTTGGTCCGAAATTTGGGTGGTGCTAGTTTTTGTGAGAGGAAAAAACATTATATTTTATTTGGTTTTAATTTGAAACCCAACAATGAATAGGTGATTATTATTCAGTTTGCATACATCCAATATACTCCCTCCATCACAAATTATAAGTTATTCTAAAAATCTTGGAGAGTCAAAAGATCTCAAGTCAGACCAAATTTATATGATAAAATAATAATATTTATAGTACCAATTAAGTATCATTAGATTCTTCGTTATTTATATTTTCATAGTATACCTATTTGATGTTATAAATCTTTTTATTTTTCTCTATAATTTTGGTTAAACTTGAGATGTTTTGACTCTCAAGATTCTTGCAATGACTTATAAACCAGAAATACTGAGGTTATGTTGGTTTTGTTTACAGTACTGCGCTGCTGTCATCATTTCAAATATTTTTTTTGAAGGGTCGTCATCATTTCAAATATAGAAGCACTCAGCCATGGAAGTATATATATACCACCCACTCCACCAACTCTTCACCCACACACATACACATGAAGACATGATCTCAGAAGCTCTCTGAGAATCATCCACGAATAATAGTAATCACACACCACCGCTGTATCACTCCACCTTTGTAAATTAGAGAATAAAGGAGGTCCCTGTGATCATCCTGAGCTTGTAAGGTAATCCCTCAGGTTTGTGCTAAGTGCTTGGGGTTTCCCGAAAGAGAAAGCCGTATGTAAGCTTGCTCTGTGGAAATGAATTAAGCTTTCCTGTTTGAATCCCTGCCTTCCTTTAAGCTCGTTCATATGGGGCGACGTCTCTATGCTAGGGACCCTAGAGGAGAAACCTCTGCGTGTGTTGTTCTCGTATTAGCCACGATAAGCGGCGTTTGTAGAGAAACCATGTCTTGCAGAGAAGTGTTCCCTTGGGTGGAGCTGCACTGGGAGACGATAGGGCTGAGTCCTGTGTGTTCGTGGCTGGGGATAGCAAGGGAGTAGACCGGGTTAGTCTAGTTCTGAAGCGAGTCAGTGATGCATACGGTGAGTACCGAGTAGGACTGTCACAAGCATAGTCGCACGACCGGCTGAATTTTTGGTCTCGCCAGCCTGCAGAAGATCCTTAGAAATAATCCGCATAAGCATATTCACTAAGCACCAGATTAGCTAATCGCGAAAGCGACATATCAATATTTATATTCACTAATTGAGCGCTTGCTCATCCAGCGTGCATAAAATATTTGAGATTGAAAGCGACACTTGCCTTGAATAGTAAAGTGGTTGAGCCACTCCCGGTGAGTGCTCGGGCACTGTTCATATCCCGAATTTGAATAGTAGCCGCGAATTTGAATAGTAAATCTGAATTTGAATAGTGCTATGAATAGTAACTCGAGAATTTTAAATTCGAATTTTGAGTTTTGAGTTCGCTTCTCGTTTTAAGGTACCCCTTGTCCTATTGGTATCAAAGCCTGGTTATTATATTTTGAATTTAAGGGATTTACTTATATTGTCAAGTTTGTCAGTACAACCTTAGTCAAATACTTTACTAATAATGGAAGATTTAGACAGTCAGATCCAATATTATGAGAAAAAATTAAGTATGATTCATGATGAATATAAAACCTCTATGACATGCAAATGGTCTGCCATAAGAGAAAAAGAACTATTCTTTAGACGAGAAATATGTAGACTTGATAATATCAAGAAAGACATAGAACTAAAGAATAAATATTTTAAAACACCTGTTGTGATAAAGAAACAGGAAGATGAGTTAAAACTAAAGACAAAGAGACTCATGAAGTTAAAGAAGTTGTGCAGACAAATAATATTGAATACATTACCAGTGAAGATGAGCAATGGGAGATTAATAATAAGTTTTTATTAGAAAGTTATGAAGAAGAAGAAAATAATGCTGAAAGTTACCAAGATTTTATAGACTCTTTAGATGATGAAGAGTTACTCAATCTTGATAATGCTATGGAAGGGTTAGATATAATAGCTGAAGATATTAATAGTTCAAAAGAAACAAAAATAGAATTAATGAATCAAGAAGACTGTGAGCATGATTGGATAAAAGGAAGAGGTGATTATAATATAAAATGTGCCTTTTGTATATTTTACCCTAGTCAAGAAAATAGACTTATATGTATTAAATGTTTAAAGCAAGCATGTGCTTCATGTCTAAGAACCAATAACCAAAAATGGAGACAAGAAGTAGAACTAGAATCAGATGATAAATTATTAGCAAGTAGAGTCAGAAATTTAGAGAATAGAATAAATAGCTTAGAAGCAGAATTAGAAGAGCTAAAGAGTAAAATAGAACTCAATGAAACTAATAAGATAGAAGATAATTATAAAGGTCTTACCGAGTTAAAGGATCAAGCAATGGTAAATAAAAATAATAATAAAGCGTTACAATTAAAAGAAGCCATAATAAACTATGGTAGTAAATATATAGTAAGATTACCATTTAAAGAAATTATAGGAATAAGAATACCTGTAAAAGTAAAATTGACGCCTAATATCTCCTATAAAATATTAGCATTAGTAGACACTGGTTGTACAAAAAATATTATACATGATAAATATTTTGTAAAGTGTCCAGAAATAGTTCATACAATAGATCAAGATAAAGCAGAAATATCTCTTGATATATGCGGGATAAAAAGGTTCATAATCAACTAGCTTATGATGTTGAAGTACAAATAAATAACACAAAATATATAATGGATGAAATTACAATAAGAGATTTGTCTATGATACATGATAATATGATATTAGGATTAAGATTTTTACAATTCTCTTTACAAACAACAATCATACATGAGCAAGGAATAACATTTATTCCTTATCAAGACAACATTCCATATATAACAGAAGTAAGAAAGTCTAATCCAGGAAAGACCAACCTAGAACTCCAAGGATCTGATGAAAATGTTCCTGATGATTATATAGATGAAGAATTAGGTGAAAATATTGAAGAATTTCATATAGCAAATTCATACATAGAATGTATCAGTCTGCAATCATTAGCACCTAATTGGTATAGAGATATAAAATCTAAAAAGGATATAGATAAAATTATAACAAGATTAGAAGATATTCAGATAATAGGAGAAATACCAATGAAGCATTGGGACAAGAATGGTATATTATGTAAAATTAACATAATAAATCCTGACTATATAATTAAGACAAGTCCTATAGAAGCAACACCTAAAGATATAGAAGAATTTAAAATGCATATTGAAGAATTACTAAAATTAGGAGCTATAAGAGATAGCCGAAGTCCTCATAGATCAGCTTCATTTATAGTTAGAAATCATGCTGAAATAGCTAGAGGAAAGTCAAGAATGGTTATTAATTATAAAAGGCTAAATGATAATATTATAGATGATGCATATAATATCCCAAATAAGCAAGAATGGATAAATAGAATACAGGGAAGCAAATATTTTTCAAAATTTGATCTAAAAGCTGGGTTTTGGCAAGTAAAAATGGCAGAAGAATCAATAGAATGGACTGCTTTCACATGTCCTCAAGGTCATTTTGAATGGCTAGTAATGCCCTTAGGATTAAAGAATGCCCCTGCTTTATTTCAAAGAAAAATGCAAAATATTTTTAATGAAAATCAAGAATTCATATTAGTTTATATTGATGACTTATTAGTATTCTCAAAATCTTATAAAGAACATATAGCTCATCTGAAACCTTCTTTAGAAAGGTAGAACAACATGGGTTAATATTGTCTAAAAAGAAAAATGGAGATATGTAAGGAAAAGATAAACTTTTAGGTCATGAAATAGGAGAGGGAAAAATTTATTTACAAGATCATATTGCAAAGAAAATTTTAGAATTTCGGATGTCATGAATGATAAGAAAACCCTGCAGCAATTCTTAGGAATAGTCAATTATGCTAGAAATTATATTGAAAATTTAGCTAAGTTAGCTGGTCCATTGTATGCAAAATTAAGAAAAAATGGACAAAAATATTTTAATTCTGAAGATATAAAGTTAGTAAGAACTATTAAAGAAAAAGTCAAAGATTTAAAACTCCTAGAGTTACCTTTAGATGATAATTATTTCATTATAGAGACAGATGCATCCAAGTTAGGATGGGGTGTAATATTAAAACAAAAACCACATAAGTATTCTCCAAAGTTAGAAGAAAAAATATGTAGGTATGCTTCAGGAAAATATAAGCTAAAAGCAATAAACAATACGGATAGGGAAATTTTAGCTGTTATAAATGCAATAAATGCTTTTAGACTATATCTAGGATTTAAAGAGTTCACAGTTAGAACCGACTGTGAAGCTATATGCAAATACTACAATAAAATCAATAGTAAGAAAAGTTTAACTAGACGATGGGTTCTATTTGAAGATATTATTACTGGAAATGGTTATAAAGTAATATTTGAGCATATAAAAGGCAAAGACACTACATTGCCTGATATATTTTCACGATCTTCTATTTTGCAGGAATGAAGAGAGGAACAAGCCCTATTGGGGGTGAATGTTTCAGCTTTGGAACTGATAATAAGTTAAGAATTTTTCCACCAAATACCTATAAATTTAAGCCTCGAGACCATATTGTTCTAGATGATATACAAGAATGCATTCTAGACAATTTTTGGTTTCAATATAACAATAAAAGAGAAGATAAAGGTTATATGCTAGCTATATTAAATAGTCTTGCTGAATATTTTCATATGATTAATGGTAAAATACAATCAAAAGAACCATCTAGCAATATGGAGAAAAGAGCCATATATGTTATATATAGAGGAAAAACACCAGGAATTTATATATCATTTGAAGAAGTCATTGCTCAGCAGATAGAAAAAGAAAAAGATGGAGGAGTGTCTTGGAAAAAATATTTAGACATTGACCAAGCTCTTTCATATGCAAGAACTATTCTGGGAGTAAACTATTATTTAGAGCCAGCAGCTAAAGACTATATCCAGAAATATAAGAAAGCCAATGAAATAAAACCAATATGGGCAGGGCCAAATATAAGAGAAGAAGGATCTTCTAGACCGCATACATATAAAGAGGCGGTAAAAAAAGATATAGATCCATTGAATGAAGAATATGTTAACACTAAGATAAAAGAAAAACTAGAGACAATGACTCTTCAATGGAAGAAAGACGTAAAGGAAGAAATCTTACAAGAAATAAAAGGTGAAATAGATGCAAAATTTGAAAATATAATGAAAGACTACGAAGTAAATATTAAGAAAGATTATGAGTCAAAAATGACTATACAGATATCAGACTATGATGAAAATGATGATGAGATGTTGGACATTCGTGGTCATGGACAAAGACCAGAATATTAGATCTCAATATGATATCGTGAATTGTTGTCCTGATAAAATATGGCAACCTGAAGAAGTGGACAACGAAGAAAATATTGAAGAGTCAATATAGACTCAGTTCAATATCAATATATATATACAAGAAATATACTCCCTATGTTGATAAGGTGTCATCAACAATTTGGCCGGGGAAAGAAATAATATATATTACAATCCATACAATACATATTACATGCCATGATCTTTGATCTGATGTTTGCAACATCAATCATTCGGGCGTGGAAGACCATACCAAAGAATATCCAGAAGGATACTATCCGTGCGCGATGGAGGACAGCGCAAAAGGAATATACGGTCACTCTACTGTAGCCAGGACAATTATTCTCCGTCCAACTGTCCAGGCAACAGTACAAAGAGATAATTGAAGACTTCGCCTCGAAGGCTTCTTCTGACGATAAGGCTCGCTCCTTCGGAAGATAAGAATGAAGGACACTTTCTTCATGCTATAAAGGAGGACGCCGGGCTCATTCATGGATCATGGATAGAAGCATCGAATGCTCAAGCGGAAGACAACCACCGAAGCCTCAGACACCCACTCTCATCCACCACCCACTCCACCAACTCTCCACCCACACACATACACATGAAGACATGATCTCAGAAGCTCTCTGAGAATCATCCACGAATAATAGTAATCACACACCACCGCTGTATCACTCCACCTTTGTAAATTAGAGAATAAAGGAGGTCCCTGTGATCATCCTGAGCTTGTAAGGTAATCCCTCAGGTTTGTGCTAAGTGCTTGGGGTTTCCCGAAAGGGAAAGCCGTATGTAAGCTTGCTCTGTGGAAATGAATTAAGCTTTCCTGTTTGAATCCCTGCCTTCCTTTAAGCTCGTTCATATGGGGCGGCGTCTCTATGCTAGGGACCCTAGAGGAGAAACCTCTGCGTGTGTTGTTCTCGTGTTATACGATAGCGGCGTTTGTAGAGAACCCTGGCATGCGCAGAGAAGTGTTCCCCTTGGGTGGAGCTGCAGGGGAGACGATAGGGCCTGAGTCCTGTGTGTTCGTGGTTTGGGGATAGCAAGGAGTAGACCGGGTTAGTCTAGTTCAGGCGAGTCGGTGATGCATCTGGTGAGTACCGAAAGTAGGGATGTCACAAGCATAGTCGCACGACCGGCTGAATTTTTGGTCTCGCTTGACTGCGAGAAGATCCTTAGAAATAATCCGCATAAGCATATTCACTAAGCACCAGATTAGCTAATCGCGAAAGCGACATATCAATATTTATATTCACTAATTGAGCGCTTGCTCATCCAGTGATGCATAAAATATTTGAGATTGAAAGCGACACTTGCCTTGAATAGTAAAGTGGTTGAGCCACTCCCGGTGAGTGCTAAAGCAACTTTGTTCATATCCCGAATTTGAATAGTAGCCGCGAATTTGAATAGTAAATCTGAATTTGAATAGTGCTGTGAATAGTAACTCGAGAATTTTAAATTCGAATTTTGAGTTCTGAGTTCGCTTCTCGTTTTAAGGTACCCCCTTGTCCTATAAGACCATACCAAAGAATATCCAGAAGGATACTATCCGTGCGCGATGGAGGACAGCGCAAAAGGAATATACAGTCACTCTACTGTAGCCAGGACAATTATTCTCCGTCCAGCTGTCCAGGCAACAGTACAAAGAGATAATTGAAGACTTCGCCTCGAAGGCTTCTTCTGACGATAAGGCTCGCTCCTTCGGAAGATAAGAATGAAGGACACTTTCTTCATGCTATAAAGGAGGACGCCGGGCGCATTCATTCATCATCGAAGAAAGCTCCATCGAATTCTCAAGCGGAAGACAACCACCGAAGCCTCAGACACCCACTATCATCCACCACCCACTCCACCAACTCTCCATCCACACACATACACCATGAACACATGATCTCAGAAGCACTCTGAGGATCATCCACCATTAGTATTAATCACTCCACCTACCGTTGTATCACTCCACCTTTGTAAATTAGAGAATAAAGGAGGTCCCTGTGATCATCCTAAGCTTGTAAGGTAATCCCTCAGGTTTGTGCTAAGTGCTTGGGGTTTCCCGAAAGGGAAAGCCGTATGTAAGCTTGCTCTGTGGAAATAAATTAAGCTTTCCTGTTTGAATCCCTGCCTTCCTTTAAGCTCGTTCATATGGGGCGACGTCTCTATGCTAGGGACCCTAGAGGAGAAACCTCTGCGTGTGTTGTTCTCGTGTTAGCCCTGATAGCGGCGTTTGTAGAGAACCCTGTGTGCGCAGAGAAGTGTTCCTCTTGGGTGAAAGCACTGAGGGAGACGATAGGGGCTGAGTCCTGTGTGTTCGTGGGTGGGGATAGCAAGGGAGTAGACCGGTTAGTCTAGTTCAAGCGAGTCGGTGATGCATCTGGTGTGAGTACCGAGTAGGAACACATCACAAGCATAGTCGCACGACCGGCTGAATTTTTGGTCTCGCCAGCCTGCAGAAGATCCTTAGAAATAATCCGCATAAGCATATTCACTAAGCACCAGATTAGCTAATCGCGAAAGCGACATATCAATATTTATATTCACTAATTGAGCGCTTGCTCATCCAGCGTGCATAAAATATTTGAGATTGAAAGCGACACTTGCCTTGAATAGTAAAGTGGTTGAGCCACTCCCGGTGAGTGCTTGGGCACGGTTCATATCCCGAATTTGAATAGTAGCCGCGAATTTGAATAGTAAATCTGAATTTGAATAGTGCTGTGAATAGTAACTCCTTACTAAGTGATTTACTTACTATAACATTATCGCAAATATTACCGTAAGTCGTAGTAACACGAGTATCATAAATACATATTCATGTTATCGTAAATTGGAACAAATATTATCGTAAATCAAGGTGGCCATAGAATAAGTTATTCTATGGCCAGCTGCAGAATAATCTTACCATATATATATATATATATATATATATATATATATATATATATATATATAACACATAGTAATGTACATCCATATTGTCAAACTGATACAAGCTTTTAAGGTGGTGCCACCGTTTAATTTATTTTTTTTTGAGAACTGGCACCACTATATAAGGTATAATAACTAACCTAACCTACAAATTTTAAAGATATATAACAACTTTGAAGGATTAAAAGTAAGATTTCTGAACAAATTGAAACACCACAGCAGTGAGCAGTCACATGAGAATCGAATGGCCAAAGCGCACTCACAGAACAGGGATTGTTATATTGTTGCCCAAGGGGCCAAGGGCATCTCCTCCAGCAGCCATCTGAACTCCTGGAGTGGCATGGATAAACGCTGGGCTCGACGGTGCTGGTGACCAAGATGCAGGATTTACTGATATAAATCCTATTACGAAGTCAGTGTAATCTCCATAAGCAAGGTTGCCAGCTGTGCTCATTTCAGCAAGCAAAAATAGGCCCCTTCCTTTAGGCAAAAACCTTTCAATGCCACAACACAACAGTTACTGTGAGCAACGCAATGTATGAGCTATATTGCAGCTGCAGATCAACTATTATCTTTAACTCAGTAGTTGTGTGTGTGTCTATATATATATATATATATATATATATATATATATATATATAATATTAAGATACTCTAGATCTTTACTATGTGAATTTTTTTAAAAGAGCATATTTTTTAATATATTATATAATACTATGATAGTAGCATATAAAATAAGTATAACCATATACTCTAAGTATACATATATAGGTGTCGTTCGGCTGGCTGGTTTTCAGACCAGCCGGCTGGTTTCTCCTCACAGCGGCACTATTTATCAACCAGCCGCTACAGTATTTCTCTCTCACACAACCAGACGCTACAGTGTTTTGGCTTCTTTTTTTCAGACAAGCGAACGGGGCCATACTTGTCATACATAGTACCATAGATGGTCTAGTATGATGATATACTCTATCTACATATACTTTGTCGGGCCATATACGTCCTAAATCTAGAGATATACATATGGGAGTAACTACTCCGTGGGAGTAAGAAATAATTTCCTATATACATATAGAGTCTAAGATGCGGAATATACCTCTGAACCAAAGTAAAAAAAAAGTCAAGTATATCACACAAACGTATAAGAAGGAAGGAAAATAAAGATAAATAGTTTATAATTCCTTTTTCTCACCCTTCAGATTGCAGTTACCGTGTTCCCAATGTCAGCAAACTTGCGGCCTTCAAAGATCATGAAGCTGTGCTTCCCAGCAATCTGCAATTGAAAGCTAAGAATCTGCAATACCGAGTAAGCTATGCAGTAACCAGATGCAGAGTATAACTTCAGCAATTGGAACAGGATTACCCAAAACACCTCCAGTAATAATGAACAAAATAAAATCAAGCTAAAGAACCAAGTAGGGATTTTGCGTTTCAGTAATGGACAACCCATTCCGATTACACACAAGGATACTGTTTTTTTTTTCACGAGCGGGGTTTAGCCCGTATTTCATTAAGAAGGCAGGAGTTTAAACGTTACAGATCGGCACAATCTCACTAGCGAGATTAACCGTGCGACGAAGGAACCAGCAATATTACAAAAAAGGAATATACGGCCACACTGTTACGCTGCGACAAAGACAAGGATCTCTAGTGGCCTACACGGCACTCTCGCACGCGCAAGTTCCGCCTACTAGGGAAAAGCACGCGCATTGCCTCCTTCGAGGGCGACAACGGTAGCGCAAACGCCTTCTGGAACTCTTCAAACAACGCCTCATCGGGCAGCTCAGTTTCGACCTCAAAACCCAAACACTTCATCGTTACCTTCCTCCTGCGCTTTAGGTTTTGGGCTCTGAACTTGCTCTTTGCTGCAAGGCGTGCATTCCTCTTGGGGACAAATCCTTCATCGTCATCGTCACCCTCCCCCGGGATCTTTGTGATCCAAAGCCTAGGAGGCGACGAAAGGATAGGCTGCTGCAACGGCTTCTTGAAAGCAATGAAAGTGTCGATCGGCATGGTTGAGGCTGCGCCTCCGGGCGTGACCGCACGCGCGACGTCATCCACGGGCGACATGAGGACAGGCTCAACGATCTCTGACTCATGGGCCGGTGCTTGCGGCCACACATCGACATCCGGTTCTGGTTGCGTGATCGTAGTCAGCGCGTTGTCTTGATCATTGCCAAAAGATGAACAGCTGGGCGGGCAAAGGGCCCGCGAGACCGGAGGCACGGCTGACGACTGTGGCAGAACCGCCCGAAATAGCACGCTTCCGGAGACGCTCGTCTTCCACCAGACACTAAGCACCCCGAAGGCAAGATACTTCGAGCAGTTCCGTTGAGCACACCCCAAGGAGGAACTCGAATAATCCATGTTTTTTCTCTAAGATCCAATAATGAGAACGAGTTTACAATACTTAGTATATTTCATACAACCAGAGTTCTTAGAAATACATTATTATAGTACCAAGTTCAGAGTGCGGAATTTAAACAACGGAATTAAAATAAACGTCTATCGATAATATACAAGGATCCGTCTGTGCCCACCAAAAGAATCCTTCACACAACAGCTACTCCTCAAGCTGCACCTGTAATAGGGGTAAATAAATCCTGAGTACACAATGTACTCGCAAGACTTATCCGACTAGTGGGAATAATTTCCCGACTCCAAAGGATATGATAAGCTTTATGGTTCGCTGGGTTTCTTTTTGCCAAAAAGCAATACTAGTAATAAATCCTTATATATGTGTTTTATTAGCAGTCATGATTGGTTCATTAGCTAACCATTTTATGTAAGCACCTGTTCTACTTTCAAATAAGAGTGGAGCAATCAGGTCTCTTTCACCATCTTTCTTCTTTTAGTTCTTACTACAGTGCTAGATTGTAGACAAGTTATACCGGATTACCCGGTGATTCGCGAATCAATGTACCCAGCTGGGTACCTCGAAACACACGCCCCGCTTATACCCCAGGCACAAGCAGGACCAACCCATTACTCTCCTATAAGGGGTCCAGGTCCCCGTCCAAACTTGGACTCCAAGCCCCCACACCTGAGTCTCGGACTTAGTGTGGTGCTTAGACCTCCACCATCCCCGTCTCCAATCAGTCGGTCCAGAAAGAGTCAGAACCCGCGACAAGAGAGCAACGAGCCTTCCATGCTCTCATAAACAAGTATGTGCTCAGGATAATAAGTCTTTGACCTGACTAGAATCCAATGCAACGACCGATCCTTAACCGACACGGATAGAGAAAACAGTGTAACCAAGCTATGCCTCGTTGACCGCGGGACACAACCTCTTACATCCACCAATACCCATATCATATCCCTGTTCGGTCTCTATTTTTCTTTTCCCATTTTATCATGAGAGTGGTAATAATAATCACCTATTATAAGTAACGGTAGGTTACTCACGCTACCAAAAATCCTAAGCATAGCAGCTACTCGACCTATGCTAGTATGACTCATAGGTAGGTATATATATGCATGTAGTTTCCATAAAATACATGTAACGTAAATGCACATCACTTATATATATCTAGTGATCATTCAAAATAAAGGTTATGCACCGGGGCTTGTCTTGGGCAGGCATGGTGTCAGCAAAGTCAGTCGCTGGTGGCTCCGGGGCTCCCTCCTGTACGAGAATCTCCTCCTCGTACTCTTCAATTACCTTGTACTCCTGCTCGCCCATAGTCACGAACTCTACCAACTCGTTATCTACATGCATGAATGATGATGCAACACTTAGTAATACGGCAGCAGCAACTCTTAAAATAAGAATACATCTATCAAGTTACTAAGCTAGCTCTACCAACTAAGATGTTAAGTTACCTATTATTCCCACTAAATAGGTATGAAATATTTCATGTATTATCTTAGCAACTAAAGACATCCTTATTCTTAATACCGATTTAATATATATATATAATAAAGCAAGGAGTACTAACTATCATATTTATCAACATATTCCAAGGCTACAAAAATTATAGTGAGCACATAATAATACAATAAACCTACTGTAAAAATTTCATGGCCAAAACTATTACCAATTTGTCACAAAAAATTCTACAAATATTAAACTAAATAATGTTAAGCTTTCCTAAACGAATTAATGAACCTAACATCGTCACAGATAACCATAAACTAACTACACCAACAGATAGCTCACATTTTTATGAACCTAACAAATTTTGTTTCACTATTTTTGGACACCTACAGAATTTACTATAATTTTTCAAAGATTAGCTCAAAACTAAATTAAAAAAATATTTGCTAATTCGTTGGAAAAAGAAAAACCAAACCTCGCGCGGCCCATCCGCACGCAGCGCGCGCGCACGTGCGACCCGTAGGCACGGCCCACGTGGGGACGCGGCCCACGCGCACAAATGGCCCGCGATGAGGGAGCCCGCACGCACGCGGCACATATGCAAAACGCCCCTAAACTCTGGACAAACTAATCCACAGTCCACGTCACCATTCCTAGAGAGAGCAACTTTGCAATAAAACCCTCAGAAACTCCCTCCTTTACAACGGCATGGGCCTCGGTCACCCGCGCGCGCTGCTAACTTCGCAAAAATGCTCCCGCACTAAAACCGAATCAAGCCACAGTCCACAACACTATTTCCCTAGAGGGAGATTATGCGGATAGGGCCCTGCAATCTATCACCTTCACCTCGGCCAGGTCCCTGGCCACCCCTATGCGCGCTGGCACGACGGACGCGACACTGGACGGTTACGCCGGCCAACCGAGACCCACGCCGGCCCCACTAATGGGCCGAACCCCGTCTACAACCCTAACGCCTACGCTAGCCTAGGTTACAGGAGCGGCGGAGCTCGCGGAAGTGGCGACCACGGCGCGCGGCCATGCGCGACAGTGGCGCGACCACGCCGGCCAGCCACAGCCACTACGGGGAGAGCTAGCTAATGCTAAAGCATCACTATCGTACCCTAGTTGCGGCTGTGGTGATGGTTTGGCCGAGGATTCCCCGAACCGGGCTAGCCACGTGCAGCGGTGGAATGTGGCGGCGCACTACAGTGACACAGTCGCGTCAGCGACCAAGGCAAGCCGGTAGCAACTAGGCTGAGGTGCGTGGGGTGAAGGAAAGATCTAGGCGAAGATAGTGGTACAGCGAATTGGACAGTGGGCGAAGGGCGAGCGAGCTGTCCGCGTCCACGACCAAGCGTGGCCTTAACGGCTCGCTGGGGCGGAAACGCCAAATTGGCGCCCGGACGGCCGTCATCAAGGCTGCGGGTGGCACAGGCGATGAGAGGACAAGAGAGCGCAGGTGCAGACGAGACGAATTGAATAGAGGTGACCGATCTCTGGCGCACTCGTGGGCACAAGGCGACGGCGGCGACAGAGAGAATAGCAGAGGCACGCGAGCGGACGGGATGACAGCGGGGGCTCGGTCAGGATTCGACTGGTGTGCATCTTGGCGGGGTGCGGTTGCCGTGGCCGAGGGACCCTCATCCAAGCGCAAGGGACGAGCGAGTGCGTCGGCGATAGGCCATGGCCCGCGCGCTGCAGCGCCATTAATGGCGTAGCGACGGCGTGCATGGCCACGTGCGGAAGGCATCCACCCCGCCAGGAAGAGGCAGCGCAGCGCAGGCGTGCAGACGCGAGGCGACGACAGCGGCAGAGACACGACGTGGCAGAGCGGCCAGACGACAGCGGATCGGCCAGGGCGTCGGGCCCGCGACGACAACGGCAACGTGCGGCCAGGCCAACCAGGCCCCAGCGACTCGCCGAGCGCAGAGGTGCGCGTGTGTGTGTGCATGAGTCGGACGAGCCGACGCTGCAACGCTGTGCCCCCAAGGCACGGTGACCGCGCCCACGCGAGGAAACCGGGCGAGAGCATGTTGTGCACGGTTTTTAAAGCGTTCTAAAAATCTAAACCATTGATCCAATCCCCAAACCACCTTTGCTATACCTAAGAGGGTATATTAGGCTACTAAAACAAGCCATAATACAACACCACTCCTTAACCCAATTTCTCAGCAAAAATTACCAAACATAGCTTTGTCAAACTATTTTTAGATTTAAGAAACTGACCAAGTCTTGTGTGGGATTTGCTTCAAATTCGATTTCCAAGCTATTAGAAATGTTGGCTAGTGATATCATTTTTCAACCGCAGGTATTTCATCGTCATCTACTAAGTTTTTACTTCAAACTTTATTCAAGTATCACATACAAGTTTTATAGCATTTTTGCTTAATAAAAATTGGTTTTAAACCCTAAGTGATATAACATGACTATGGAGTTAACTTTCGTTTCGCACTTCCGTCGATCGTTTTGAGTTACGGAACTTGATCTACACTCTATATTACATGCATTAACACATAAACACGATGCTAATGACATGTTTTAGCAAATGGTTTACATTGTAACACCGAGGGTGTTACAACGACCGAGTAGCAAGCGCTGACATCTGATTTCTGACAGACAAAGTACGAACTTCTAAATTCCAACTAGGCTATTAACACCCCTCCTGGGCTCCTGGGCTTGTCTTGTTTCAGCAAGACGTGTTGAATCTACGCTTTATATGTTTATTGTTAGGTCTCTTGACGTGGGCAGGCGCGAATTTGCTCAACATTTTGGCCATTCGCTTGTGCTCCTCCAGCAGTTCCACTACTTGGCTGACGGGCCTGCCGGAGCCCCGAGCGACCCGGTTGATCCGTGACTGCTGCTGTTTCGTCATCATCATCTTCATCGGGTCGGCCCCATCAAGCTCTGCAGCACTCATGGAGTCCATCATCGTCATGTACCTCTTGATCTTGGCCTGCTGCCCTTCCTCCTCCTGCTTCCCCTTGTCTCCCAATAATCCAGCTGGTAGGAAGGAGACGAGATGCCTTAGAGGACCCGTGCTCTGCACTAACCGGAACAGACTGTACAGAGCCCTGAGAGTGAAAGTGAAGCTGGCTCCTTTAACCGTCGTCAGCTCGTGCAGAAGCTGCTCCAGTCCTTGTCCTTGATCAGGAGGCATGGGCATGGGCATCGTCATGGCGTCCTCGATCTTGTCCATGAAGCCAGGCAAGTATCCCATGCCTAGCAGACGACTCACAAAGGACCTGGCGTCGAAGGCCTCCAGGTCTGCGATATGCTCCCCGGTGCCGATGAATATGACGGGGCTTTTTGTAGCTGCAACCGCGCTGAGCGCGCCGCCGCCCTTGGCGTGGCCGTCCATCTTGGTGACGATGACGGCGCCAACCTCGACGCTCTGCTTGAACGCCAGCGCCTGGTGGAACGCGGCCTGGCCGATGCTGGCGTCCATGACGAGCACCACCAGGTCCGGCCGCGTGGCCTCCGCGAGCTGACGCATCTCCTCCAGGAGAGCGGCCTCCTGGCTGTGGCGCCCGCTCGTGTCGACGACGATGAGGTCGCATCCCTCAGCAGCTTGGTCGTTCCTGAACCTGTCCACGCCCTCGACGGCGACCCTCACAGGGTCTGACTCCGTATAGGATCCGTAGAAAGGGATGCCGGCCT
The DNA here is from genome assembly GCA_904845875.1 of Miscanthus lutarioriparius. Lineage (NCBI taxonomy): Eukaryota > Viridiplantae > Streptophyta > Magnoliopsida > Poales > Poaceae > Miscanthus > Miscanthus lutarioriparius. The sequence goes on from CAJGYO010000005.1 coordinate 3,826,169, forward strand.
TGGCCGCGTTCTGCCTCAGCTGGTCCAGGGCGCCGGCCCGGAACGTGTCGGCGCACACCAGCGCGGGGCTGAACCCCGTCCGGCGGTGGTAGTCCGCGTACTTGACGCAGGTGGTGGTCTTGCCGGAGCCCTGCAGGCCGACGAACATGACCACGCTGGCGGGCTTCCTCCCTTTCCTTGGGACGAAGCAGGGCGGCTTCCCGCTCCCGGCCGCGGGGTCCAGCATCCTGCGCAGCTCGTCGACGACCGCATGCTTGATGGCGCGGCGCCTGTCGGTGCCGGCGGCGAGGGACTGGAGGTTGACGGCGCTCCTGATGCTGGCCTGCACGGCCCGGACCGTCTCGAAGCGGACATCGGCCTGCAGAAGCGCGCGCGAGACGTCGTTGAGGCAGTCCAGCACCACCTTGTCGTCCACCACCGTCGCCTTGGCCATCCGCGCCAGCGCGCCGACGAGGCTCTCTCCCAGCTGCGCCAGCACCATCTCGATCGGCGGCTCGGGTGATGGCGACGGCGACGGCGACGGCGACGGACGAGTGGGGCGCGCGGTTCTCCGATCCGATCGATCCTCCGGCTCCGGATGAACCTCGATCACGTACGTCCTCACCAGCGGCGGCTAGTATGGACACAACACGACTACACGAGATATATATGATTGCTTGCGATGCGAGGTGATCGCGTCGCGTCGGATCGGAGTTGGGTGAAAGACCGACCTGAAAACGAGTCGGCTAATTCGATCTGTACCGACTCCGTACGTGTTGCCAGACTCTAGCGGACAACGGTCAGCACGTGCCTTGCCAATTGCCATCGAATCACACTCTGTGTTGACAACCAAGTTTGGCATATTATATTATATTATATTATATTATATTATTATTACATTGTGTGTTGATGGAACATAGTGCTCATAATTTGATCACGCAGTATCGTAACAGGGACATTTTCCTCCATGTATTCAACAACATCTCAGCGGATTGCCAAATACAAATTTAAATTTTAAGGCAAACGTAACCTTACATGAACAGAACAGAACACATTCGTGCTTCATCTTTACAATGAAGAAGACACACTGATCAGTAACTACACTGGCTATAACTTGTCTGTTCTTTTGTTGGATTGGAAACTGTGAACGATATCTTCTCGATTGTTTTGTTGGATTGGATTCAAAGAAACAACAGCCGCCAATATGTGAGCATGCCCATCCTTGATTATTCAACTGTTAGCAGGAACGTCTTCTGCAACAACAACAAAGGCGCCTGAAATCAAGGAAACAAACGATTTGAGGAAGCATTCACTTGCACTTTATGTGTTGTAGAAAGCACTGAATTGACACGTAAAAAGGCAGCAATAAGTAAAATAATTCCAGTTACCTATAGTTCTGACATGCCATGCTTCAATGGCAACTTTAAAGTACTACCAGGGAGGGAAGGTTGGCAATCAAATATTTGGTTGTGTATGTATCAGTACACACAGAATAGATTAATTTGAGGATCATGGCATGCCGTAGCACTGACATATACCAAAATATGAAGCGGCAATTATCTGATAATCATGAATGCCATTAGACAATCGTGCTCTGTTTGCCAAACTTTATCACTTCAGTGTAAGCCTGACTAAATGAACTTGCACAGCTCAATTAATATGTCGCAGAATTGCCTGCATGTTTCTTTTATACATCCATATCAATTTTGCACATAGGTAAAGGATTTAGATTGGCTAATGATGAAAAAACAGAAGATATTGTCCTTGTGCTAAATAATTAGTTTCTTGGATCTACCAAGAACACCACCACCAAAAACAGCAACGTAAACATTTGAGAAACCTATTATTTATGCTTCATATCTAAAGCATACAAAATATAACATAAATATCATTACAACAGAAAATAAGTAGTACCTGAACTGTTCTTCACCCAGGAGCCAGCAGAGATGGCTGGGAAGCTACAAATTAATCGGATCCGTAGGAGTTTGCCACCCAAACATCTGAAAAATGAAGAACCTTTACTTAGCGCAATAAAGAGATTATGCAAAGATGACAATCATATTGCTATACACGAGAGTAAACAGGGAAAGGTAAGCTTTAATGGGATGTAGAAGCATGGTTAGGTTGGGTATGGCGAATGGGGGTTGAATCGCTAGCAAACAATAAGGATGGACTGTAAAAAGGCAAACAATCATTTGCCACTTTCAGTCTAAGAATATCAGAGACAACAATGTATTATATAGGCAGGAATCAATGGTGAAATGACATGTAATCCAGGCCCATGCAGCAGGCTACATGATCCCGGTAGAAAAAAGTGCGAGTAGGTTATCTCAGCCATCACATATCTGTTGACAAATCCTTCATGTAGAGCCTACGGGATATGTATCACATTTGATTCAATTTTTAACTAACAGGTTGGCCTAATGTATCACATACACGCAGAGTGCTGTTCGACGGACTGAAATTTGACCTTGTGCTTATCGTCAGATGTTTTTTCAGAGATAAATGATGAAGAACTCATAACTGGAAAAGTGAATATTCTTTCAAGCAGATTTATATGGCACATATAAACTAATTAATTTATTTAGCTCTGTCAATAATCTAACAGGACCATACAATTTATGTACTGCTGATTGCTACATATAGAAGCAGAAGGTAGAACAGTAAGAAATATAGCCATATTAAAATTATTAGCTCACTTAAAGACCATGTCATAATATATTATTTATCCAAATCCAAAGCAATTAAACAGTTTTGATTTAGTTTGGAGCAATGAAGCCCAGTTGGACGTGCATCAAGTATGACTTGAGGAAGAGTTACTGAAAGGTCTGAACCAGGGATCGCAACATAATATACTTCAAGTCAAACTAAAATAATTAGATAAGAATTACATAAGCTCACTCGGTTACCAAATTTTCAGCAGACAGACGATCCCTGTAAAAAAAGTACACTTCAGATAGGAAATTAAGCATGCAAAGCTAGACAGATAGGTTGCACTGGTCAAGAACCATTAGCATTGGCATCCAATCACTATTGGCTGAAAATTCTCTTGAAGCAGATATTAATTCTTTCAAATGTCCCCGTGCTGCTAGTCTAATAGAAAAGGTGCAATCATCGGAAGATGAAAAAAAGGCAATTAACAACATATATTGACAAAAGACACAATGAGTTTATCAGCTTAAACTGGCATTTCATCAAACATGTAAAGACCAAGCATTAGCAGTGCAGGGAGCAAGGTATCAAAACCAACTTAGGTGTGGCGAGTGGCCTGGTCCACGGGCGGCAAGAACGGAGCAGCAAGTATGGAACGCGGTATCTGCGTTTTCTTTGGAAAGATGAGGAGGCCCTTGCCATGGCGGAAACAACAGGAAGGGGATTGGTGGAGCGCAGGAGCAGAACTTGGTGTTGTCCATGAAGGTCGGATGCATGCTTGAGGATGCCCGCGACGGCGCTGGCAAGCCTGTACTGGTCACTGGGAAGTGGAGGACGTCGTGGATGGTTGTGACAGTGGCGATAGGGACGTCGCAAGCTCATGGGTCATGGCGAGGCCGACCTTGGCGCAACCACCAAGTCGCTCCAAAGAGAACTAATTCTACCATTATAGTACTATGTCAAACCATATACAGCTAACACTAAAAAACCAGTACTAAAAGTTCAGATCCTTAACTTGGAGCATCAGCGGACATTGTTAACACTACACAATTTCTTGGACACAAAACATATAAGTGGCATTATTTTTTTTTTTCAGTCCAGCTACATCTCTATTCCACTAAACTTTTGCGGACACTTACCATAGCTTCATGAGCAGTAAGCCTCTTGGCCAACATCAAACTTTCGAGCCTGAGCCAAAGTTCCTGACCAAAGACGAAGATGGTCAACTTTCATATTAACCTGGCCACAAGTCCACAACAGGTGCTCATAACCAGCAAACAACTATCAAAGCAGCAACTTGCTTCATCTAGTTCACTTAGTATTGACACTACAAGTAAACAAGTAAAAAACCTCTAAATCTATGCTGCAGACGGGGAGAGAATCAAAGAAAAGCAGGGAGCTTGGTGAAGAACGGAAGGAGGAGCGCCGGCCTATCATGCTGCCATGAGCCCATGACAATTGACAGGCCATAATACAGAGAGTGGACGTCATCACAGCAATGACAGTGTGAAGATGTGGTCCAGTACAATCCACTCCACCAAGAACAAGGTTAGCACTGACATGGCCCTGATACCTAACATAATGGCATAAGCGGGTCAGATATTGACACGATGACAAGAAAATTGTACATGTGACTGTGAGAGGAGCTCACCTGAAGAGGTGTGATTTCAACAGTGTAAGAGCAGTTATGACTCTTGATTCACGGCCCGTTGCATAACGGTGCAGCTGTAGCTGGGAGCTGAGCATGTCTGAAGTAAAAGAGGCAAATGTCAGTAAGGAATTCAACGGAAGAAATGAGAGTTTCAAAGGGCATCAAGATTTTACTGTTGTGATCATCTAGCAATATATGTTTGGTGCCAAAAAGTGAATCTTCTCACAGTTCTTATCAGCAACTATAACGCCCCCCCTCAAAAAACTCCCTCACTTGCCCTTGTGCCTGCCCCAAGAACAACCCCATCCTAATAATAAAAGCACGGTTTAGTCAAATGTTAACATCAAATCGATATGGTGCATATGAAACAATAAACCTTCAAACACAATGCAAAGTTTTCGATAAAATTGTTAAGGCGAAATTATGGTTCATTAGATCTATTCAATCACAAGTTGATGCCAATCAGGATTCAATCAGGTGTTATTTTCCAGGTAATCATCTGAAGATAATATCTGCATTAGGACGAACCGATCAAAGAAGTTGTATTTATACCTTTTCCCCCAAGTTCATGGAAACCGTCGTCATATACAAAAGAAGGGGAGGGCAACCAAATTCGCATACACGGGTAGCGTCAACCAGCAGAAGACTTATTTGCCAAAAAATACTACCAAAATTCATCACCCAAATTCGCATACACGGGTAGGCGGCCGCACCTGAAAGACGGGCCGACTACGGATGTAGCAGGAGGTTTTAGTGGAGGCAGCCGTCAAGGCGCGGGCAGCCGGGTGACGCTGACGTGCTGTTCATCGAGGGGCGCAGGGGTCGAACGGAGCGGAGCCATCAGGGCCCGACAGAGAGGCGGAGCGGAGCGGAGTGAATCACCGGCGCGGCGAGGGCATGGCCGCATGGCACACGGAGAGGAGGCATTGCAGGGGATGATGCCACCGGGCATTGGAGCGCATGATGCCACCGGAAAGAGGCGGCGACTGCGAGGCGGTGCCCGCCAGGCCGCCGCTGCCGCAGGGGAGGAGGAAGCGAGCGGTGGTGGCAGCAGGAGCAGTAGACCCTCGGCGAGGACAGAGAGACGGCGTCGTAGGGCCCACGGTCAGCCCTCTCTGTACACGAGGCTGACTGACGGGGCCCATCTGTCAACCACCTGCGCCCCGTCAGCGCTCCCCTCCCCTGAAATTATTTAAGCCTCGCCATCCCGCCCGCCCGCTCTCTCTCTCCTCTCCGGCTTTCCGCTCCTCGTCTCCTCGGAACGAGGAGCAAGAAACGCACACGACGCCGCACCAAGCCGGCAAGACGGACCTCCTCCAGGCCGTGCATCTGCAGAGCCGCGACGAAGACGAGAAATGGCTGTGATTGAGATGTGCGACTGCGACGACCACCAGGGCTATGGGGACGGCGAGTCGTACGTCGTCGGCGACGGCCAGGGGGACGGCTTGGGAGCTCTGCGCCCGCTCCACTGCGTCTACCTCGTCGTCCTCCCCCATCCTTCCGATGCTCACCTTCACCTTCGGACGGACATAATGCTGCCGAGCGATGGATTGCCAAGAAAACCAAGAAGCGCTGCCGAGTCCGCCACGCCGCCGCGGCACAGCCACACGAAGACCGGTATGAATCGAGACGTCGTCGGATACGGGGAAGAATACGAGGAGAGCAACTTCGTCGGCTTCCTCTACCCCGCCGATGTGTTCTTGGAGCTCAGGGACGCCGGCGAGGAGACGACGGAGACGGGTATGAACCTCATCGCCGTCTGCTACGGGGAAGGCGACACGGAGAGCACCTACGTCGTCAACTGCGTCGCCTTCGTCCACCCCGCCGATGTGTTCTTGGAGCTCCGGGACGACACCGGCGAGTTGCTCGGGCACGTGAGGTTTCTCTCGGAGTCGGAGGTCGGGTTCGGCGACACCGGCGGCGAGAAGCTCGGGCGCTTGAGGCTTCTCTCGGAGTCGGAGGTCGGGTTCGGCGACGACGACGCCGGCGAGGAGTTGGTGCGCCCGCCGATCATCGCCGCGTGCCGGCACGGTGACGAGGAGGATTGGGTGGACGACGTGCCCGTGCCCCAAGAATTTATCTGGGAGCACGTACTGGGATCGCCGATGCCGCAGATCGTACCTGGTAAGTTTTATACGGTACGGTACAACAAGCTCGATATGCGGTCGTGGATATGATCGTGTTGATGAGATTGTAATTTGCCGGCCGGTGTGGCAACGTACAGATACGTGCGCACTGGTCGCCGCCACGGTCTGCCTGGAGGCACAGCACCGCCTCAGGTTCGAGCAGAAGTACGGGCGAGGAACATTTCCGTGCAGAGCTGCATCGCCCCGGAAGCTTCGTGTAGCCTGCCTCCGCGATGTACACTTGAACAGCTACACCGGCAAGTTCCGGAGGACGTGGGCTCCGGGGCAGGGCGCCTACATGGACCGGATGCTGACGAAGCTGAAGCAGCTCGGCGGTGCTCGCACCACAAACGCTCCACCACCGGCGCCATTCTTGCTCCCGCTCGCCGACTGGACGTGCTACAGCCACGACGAGTTCCTCACGCATCAGACAGCGGCACGCCTCATCTTTCAGCGGGGCCCATGCATCGGGTCCCTCTTCAGCATCCCGGGCTGCCGCCGCGAGGATCGGGAGATGCTCATCAAGATGGATCCGCGTCGTTTCGGCATGCACGCGCTGGTCTGCTATGCGTACCGGTACAGCAAGGGAGGGAAGAAGCTCCAGATTGAGGTGCTGGACAACCAATGGCCGATAGGCAAAACCAGGTGGGTAGACTTCGAAGAGTTCGATCATTTCTACGTACTCTATGTCTACCCTCTGCCGCCCCGCCACCTGCTGGACCGCTCTCCTCCCTTGGTATACCCTTTGAGCGGCGTCATGTAGCCTAAAAACATACAAACTCCTCTGTCTGGCTGCAGTATACAGTGTTACGAACTTACAATGCATGATTATTTGTGTGCGTGGAATGGGTTCGGCCTGAACCTGATGGACAGCCAACGGCGACGAATTTAGTTTTTGCCTGTTGGCCTGACCCGATTACATACAGACCAATAGTGTGCATCCCACTTCACTTCTACAGAATCAGTTTAGTGTCCGTTAGACAGTAGTCAGTAGTTGTATTCAATTATTACACGGCACTGCTGCCTGCAAAAGAATGCAGTTGATATAGTCTGATAAGCACACAGATCAAAGTGGTAAGGAGACGATCAATTCTAATTATCAGATCAGGAAGCAGACTCAAATCATCATCGGACCAAGCTGCCGCGCGCTTCCCATGCCATGTAGAGGGCGGGCCACCCTGGGATGAAAGTGCGCCAGAAATGGTTCAACTGATGAGAAGCCGCACCAGACTGAGCCACTGAGGATAAAAACTGTTGCGACATCCCAAACAATGGCTTGCTGCTCCTGCGCCATAGATCATCAACATCTCCAGTCCAGTCAGTGGCGCGACATGGTTGCATATGGGGAAGGATCATTATGATATGGCCATTTCCATAGGCATCAATGCTCGTATAAGCTATCCAGCAACAGCTTGTTGTCCAAGCCCCCAACCTACAAGAATTGGGGATGTCTCAATGAGAAAAACTAAAAAGGGAAGCAGTAGATGCTTAGAGAATGGGGAATAATTGGGGATGTTGTCAAGAACAGAGGGTTGTTGCTGCTACAATTTTATTTACCTGTTTGCTCTTTGCCAGCTGGTTGTTGTTACTGCGGCTAGGTTGGGCTGTGACCAGAGCTACCTCCCAACCTGATCATCCTGCCATCTCACTGAAGCAGGAAGCAGATGCCTTGTTGTTGCCACCTGCACTGCACATCGGAGACAAATACCGTTTTGCGTGAATTTGATTGGTCACACTTAGCTTATTGGCTGTTGAATTCATGAGGCAAGCAGCAGCAGAAAACTAGTGAAACGTAAGCTGCCCTGGTGGTATGGTACTATGGCAAGATTGACCTGATTCAAGTGCAGCAGCAGTGAGGAGACGTGTGTGCACACTTCTCAATGCGAATCCAGTGGTAGATGTGCTAAGAGCACATGCCCTCAGGGGCACATTTAACTTTACCCAGCAGCAGTAGGGTTTACTTCATGCAGGTCCTGATTTTAACTGGACCAACGGATACAGTAATCGTCACTGCATGAGTTCATCTTCAGTGATTGAATGTAATGAAATCAAATCTATCAAAACTAAAAAGACAAATAAAAATTATAGTTATTAACAACTAAAATTCGTAAGTTTTCAATTGGTAGTTAAGCCGTCATCATATTGTACATCAGATACCTTTCAAAAGAGAAAATATTTTGCTACAAGAGGGGGTCAATCACACAAACACTTGTATACACATGGCTACTGTGCAGTGCCATATCTGGAAGGAATGATATTATTGAGAAGTATTAGTTTATACGATAATGTTGCAAATTCAAATTAACAGATATGGATGGCTGCAAATTAAACTAAAACAAATCAAATGTAAACTAAAGTAGGGTGCACTTAAGTTACACAGAAGAACAAACATTTACACCTCAAGATAAAAGCAGATTAGGAAACTCTCCGTTCTCACATAACAAGTAAAAGTCAAACCAATTAACGATTAAAATTAAGATTCTTATACAGGGGATAGAAGCTTATTAGAAATCACCTGTGAGTCGTCATCAAGATCAAGCAATCTGACAGAAACCTTCTTTACACTACTGCAATTCCTATTCCAAAAAAAAAACTACTGCAATTCCTCAAGAAATGTATGCTTGGTGCCAGGCCATGGCCCTTCCGCTCCAAGGATATGTTTAGGGTTCTACATTTGGGGAGCTTGCTTGTCTCACTCAAGAAGCTTTCATACCCTGCTGTTCCCTGTCATGACCCATGAGTAGAAACAAAGTAAAGTAAAGCACTGGATCATAAGAAATTCGATTGGTTTTGAGGAGATTCTGTTGATACCAACGCACCCGCGGAATGCAGATAATCAGATTCAGCTCGTCAACTTGACTAAATTTCTCTAGCAGGGACGTGGGTGCCCATCTTTGATCCCGTCTAATGTGTAGCAGCTGAAGGCTACGGCTGACATTGACAAACTGATGACTATCATTGGCATAATCCCCTATCCAAACCAACTCTGAAAGCATGGGTACCGAGAAATGAGCCTTGAAGGCGTAATATACACACAGCTTCTCCAGTGTTGGGGCCACGACCTCTATCAGAGGTGAATTGACGCAGAACCACAGCGAGCGCAGCGTGTCATAGCGAATGGAGACGTCTGAGGCATCCACCAACGTGAGGCGGAGCCTGACGTCCTTGAGGCACGGGCACCGCGTGGACACAAGGGCTGTGAGCTCGCTGCCTTCCATGCGGCCGTAGAGAATCGTCAGGGCGGTCAGCGCCGTGAACACGCCGCCGGCCGGGGCGGGCCGCAGAAGCCATATGTCCTGGAGTTTGAACGTGATCGTCTTGGCACGGACACACGCGGGGAGCTCGAGCTCCTGCACGGCGACGGGGGGCAGGGATGACAGACGCGGAGGGACGAGGAGGAGGAGCGCGCCCGCCACGCGCTCCGCCGCGATACGCAGCCACGGCGCGGCGCGTCCGCTCGTGATGGACTCAGAAGCGTCGCTGACGCAAATGAGGAGGCGCTCGAGAGTTGACGCGGCGTGGGCGTCGAGGGTGGCATCGACGACGTCGTGGAACGAGTCCGGCGGCGCGTCGGGGCCGCGTACGAGAACGATCTCGGGCACGTCGGCCCAGAGGTGGCGCCAGCGGCGGGAGAGCACACTGGTGCGCGCGGCAGCGCAGGTCGAGCCAAGGCGGAGGAGGATGACGTGAAGGAGCTCGTCGGGGAGGCTGCTGAGGCGGTCCTCGCTGGGGAAGTGGCGGCGATGGTCGTCGTCAGCCATGTGCGGCGTCGGCGCCGCGGCGGACGAATCGATCTCGGCCAGTCGGTCTCTCGGGCTTAGGTTACTGCGTGTGGACTGTGTGGACCGTGGGCTTTTCGGTTAGGGCCTATTTTGGGCTTCCCTTTTTTATTTTCGATCTGAACTCTGGGCTGGAGCCTGGATTTCTCGTTCCCGAGTCCGGCGAGGCCTGACTGAAGCAAAAGGCGAAGATTGCATCGAACTTTTCTTGTTATGAGATATAAAAAAAAACTTTTCTTGTTGCACTGGTTTTTGGCATTCGAAATTCTATCTAGATGTTTGTGTTCCTTCTGACATTCAAAATTAATCTGGACATATAGGTTTCCAATTCTTGAATTCACCATGAATTACACGTTATGGTGAAAACTCTTGGTACTGGAAAGACATTCTTAGTGGAATTTTTTTTCCACAACTTTCGGCTGCTAGCAAGTAACATACTAGTACTGTAAACCTCAATTGTCATTAATGTTGTATCACCCAACATAATATATTTGCTTGATTTTTACTCTAGTGTTGTTGCATGGCTTGTTAACTGATCCTCTCACCGCCGGAGACCTCGTATTTGCACACTACTGCACAGTGTACAATAACCCATCTTATACTAGTGGCTGGCGCGTGCCCTTGCACGCGTAGGTTTGATATGTTGAATTTGTGATCTGTTATGTGTTTGAGGGAAAGTTATTATCAATTGCTAAAGCTACATAGTTATAGTTATTCGTCCTGTTCGTTTGGGCTTGTTTGGCTTATAAGCCGTATTTTTTTCAGCCAACGAACAATATTTTTCTCTCACACCAAATCAGCCAACAGTACTTTTAGTCATGGTTTATCAGCCAAACAAGCCCAAATAAACAAGGCGATTATGAGTACATTGTCATACACACAAATGGTTTGCCACCCTTGCAAAGGATGGTTTATGGTTTAGCAATGGTAGCAAGTACACAAACATGTGCTGACTGCTGACATTATTACATAGAAGTGTTCATTAATAGTCTGGATCGTATTGGCTCTCGGTTGCAGGTACTGATTTCCCGTGGAATTGTAATTGATCTTTAGCTAGTGTATGTATGTGCATGTGCATATGCATGGTGAGTCACAGCTGCATGCAACTGAGCTATTCGAGCTGTCAGCTACATAAATTTTTCTAGTTATTTGAAGCGCCTGCCTATTTGTAAGGAAATGTGGAAGTCCCATGAATAAAATTCGGTCGAAATGCGAAAAAAAGAAGCTAGTACTATCACCAATCGCCAATGAGAGACATACATATGAAAAGTTCAGCTACAATTTGGCATTCCCTTATTTTAAATTCTAGCATCCGGGGGTACAGTGACTCAGTGAGAATAATTACCGAAATCATTGCGTGAGAATGATGGGCAGGTGAAACGCAGTTGCATGCATAGATGGGGCATACTCTTATTACATCAACAGTCACCTGAATGCCCTCCGGGCCCCGGTTACGTTCCTCAAGACAAGCTGGATTGATATGCCTGCCATCCTTGGATGCGATACTGCCTCGCGGTCTCTGCAGGGTTACTGGCCTTTATAATCCCTCGTCCGACTATAATTATATCACTGCCTCTATCGCTTATGACCTGGTATCACACAACAGTGTTGCAAGTCAGAAAAGCTCATAGAACAGTGTAATGCATTTGAAAGAAAAAAAAATCTGAAGCTTTCAGAAATCAGACCCAAACGAATACAATTGAAATTTCCTACCAACGTATATCCACTTAAATTAGCAAGCAAAATCACCCGATTAAAAATGAAAAGAAAAGATTATGATATGACGCAGACATCAAAGAGAGTGGGCCACAAGATAATTCAACATTCAAGCACACAGTTCATGTCTTCATGATATGCCAAGGCACACAAAAAGTTTGAGAGGGATAATTTTTGTGTGAATCAAAACATACGGTACAGTTTACAGTTAAATGCAACTATCAAGTTTATTATTTGTTTTGAATAGCACCAGGGGCGGATCCAGCAGTGGGGGGGGGGGCTCAAGCCCCCCCTACCCATACCGAAACAGTGCAAATTACTGTAGAGCCTCTATGAGTTTTTAGGCAAAGTTCTATAGTGTAGGGGGGGCTGAGACTTAAGATCGAGCAGCAGTGTTGTTCAGCCCCCCCTAAAATATTTCCTGGATCCGCCGCTGAATAGCACTAATCTCATGCCAGAAGTTCATATCACTCAAGTAAAGAACAAAGAAAAACTAGGCTAGTCTTATGACATCCTACTGACAAAGTCTCAATATATAAATAAAGAAGAAACAAATTATTATTCAGTTTGCAAGTTAAAGGGGGTATCTATATTCCGAACACAAACACATCCAATATCTATTCTTTTAATAAACCAGAAATACGGAAGTTATGTTGATGTTTGTTTGCAGCACTGCACCACTGTCATCAATTAAATATAGAAGCACTCAGCAGTGCAAGTATATATTATAATACTTATAGCCAATATTATCTACATTTACTTTCATATTGTCAAACTGATACCAACCTTTTAAGGTGATGCCATGTTTTATTTAAAATTTTCAAGAACTGGCACCGCTGTATTAGGTATAACTAATCTAACCTAGCAATTTTGAAGATATATAACAACTTTGAAGATTTCTGAACAAAACACCACAGCAGTGAGCCGTCACACGAGAATCGAATAGCAAAAGCGCACTCACAGAAAAGGGAGTGTTATATTGTTGCCCAAGGGCATCTCCTCCAGCAGCCATCTGAACTCCAGGAGTGGCATGGATAAACGCTGGGCTCGATGGTGCTAGTGACCAAGATGCAGGATTCACTGATATAAATCCTATTACAAAGTCAGGATGTTGCTCGGCAATCTTTACAGCCGCAGCAGTGTAGTCTCCATAAGCAAGGTTGCCAGCTGAGCTCATTTCAGCAAGCAAAAGTAGGCCCCTTCCTTTAGGCAAACCCTTCAATGCCAGAACACAACAGTTACTGTGAGCAATGCAATGTATGAGCTATTAGCAGCTGCAGCATTAACTAGTATCTTTAACTCAGTAGTTGTGTAAGGCCTATGTATATATATGTCATAAAGTACCTTCAGCTTCAAACCATCTACAATCCCAGGTCCAGGAACTATATGAGCATTAATAATATCCGCCCAGTCTAATATGCGGAATATACCTCTGAAACAAAGTAAAAAGTCTAAGTATATCACACAAATGTATAGAAAGGAAAAAAAGATAAATAGTTTACAATTCCTTTTTCTCACCCTTCAGATTGCATAATTACTGTGTTCCCAATGTCAGCAAACTTGCGGTCTTCAAAGATCAGAAAGTTGTGCTTCCCAGCAATCTTCAATTGAAAGATAAGAATCAGTGCAATACTGAGTAAGCTATGCAGTAACCAGATGCAGAGTATAGCTTCAGCAATTGGAACAGGAACACCCAAAACACCTCTAGTAATGAATAAAATAAAATCAAGCTAAAGAACCAAGTAGATTGGTCTGGTATAGGAATTTTGTCTTTCAGTACAACTGATAATGAGAGGAGCGACATCTGATTTCTGACAGACAAAGTACAACTTCAGAAGTCCAACTGGGTTATTATGGACACTATCATCCTTTTCGTGAACATAGAAATCAAAACATGTCATCCAATACAAGAATGATGATCAGTAATGCAACAAAAGAGAAGATAAGAAAGATGCTGTCAGAAGAGAACATACTGTGCGAAGCTTGGGCCCAAAATCTGGTGTAAAATCAGACAAGATATCAACATGAGTTTTCAACATACAAATCTCTGGGCCAACCTACACAAGTGGGGCGAACAAATTAAACCACTGTTAGCAAATACTAGAAAGGCATCGCAAGTGAAAAAAAAATATCAACAATAGAAATACCTTGTCAGCAAGCTCAAGTAGCTCCTTGGCTGTCCCAACATCCGCCGCAACGCACAAGTTGCTCTGCTTCGCCTCCATCACCTCGAACAGCTTCCTCCCCATGGGGTTCGTGGCCATCCCTGCCCTCTCCGCAAACGACTTCCTCCTAGCAGTAGCCGGCGGCTTGGGCGGTCCAGCAGGCACCGCCACCTTCCTGTTGGCGTCGAGGAACCGCTTGACCTCGGCGACCTTCTCCTCGCCCACCCTCCCGTGCCTCACCAGAACGGCGAGCATCTCCGTGAGGGTCATGAGCGAGTGCAGCGCGACCCCGTTGGCGGCGAGGTTCTCCCGCCCACCTTGCTCGCGGTCGATGACGACGACGGCGTCGGCGACCACGAGCCCCTCGGCGCGGAGCGGGCCCACGGTCTCGAGCACGGACGCGCCGCTGGTGACGAGGTCCTCGACGATGAGCACGGTCTGGCCGCCGCCGGCGCGGAAGGCGCCCTCGACGCCCTTGGTGTCGTAGCGGCTCAGGAGCATGGGCACGGAGGCGGCGACAGAGAGCGCGGCCGCGAACGGCAGCGCCGTGTAGGGGACGCCGCAGAGGAGGTCGTAGGGGCGCGTGGCGGGGAGGGAGCCGAGGAGGGACGCGACGGAGGCGAGCAGCCGCGGGTGGGACACGAGCACGCGTAGGTCCAGGTAGATCGGGGAGGTGATCCCGGATTTTAGCACGAAGGTGCCCAGCTTCACGGCCTCCACCGCGTGCAGGTCCAGGATCAGCGCCTCCTTGGCGGCGGCGTCCATGGTGTTGGTGGGCGGGGTTTGCGCCTGTCTGACTGTCTGAGCGTGGGTATAGTGGGGTAGTGGCTGACTGTGCTGTGCGAGCGAGCGGAGGCTACAGACTAGCGGGGAAGAAAGGCAGCGCCCGGTCGCTCAAGCGCAACAATCCACAGCCAGGCCGGTTGGCGGGTTTGTATCGGTCTGGTCCGTGAAGAAGAAGTTAGGCTGGATTTCTATGAGAGAAAAATATCGTTTTGATTGAAAATTTACGATCGTTTACGATAAATCACAGCTAAATGAACAGGCTGTCATTCTGAAAATCCTACTGAGAAATCAAAGCGCAAAAATTCATTTTGAAAATTCTACTGAGAAATTAATGCCCGTACGTTTGGCTGATAAGTCATATTTAAAAATACTATTGACTGATTTATTAAGAGAGAAAAATATTATTAGTTATTCATTGACTAAAAAAAAACTGCTTATAAATCGAGCGAAGAGCGCGCAAATTAACCTTTATCTCGTTTGGCATGATTCCCATGAACACCGCAACCACAAGTCGCATTTACTTCCGTCCTTGTCTCGACATTTTTCTTTGGCCTTGTTAGGTCATCCAAAATCTAAACTTTGGTACTAAATAAAAAGAAAATTTTTTGTCATATCAAATTTATGGTATATGTATAAAATACTAAATATTAATGAAATCAAAAACTAATTGCATAGTTTGGTTGTACTTTACGAGACGAACGTTTTGAACCTAATTAATCAACAATTAAACAATTATTACCACGCTGCAGTGATTCCGGCGGCGCGGCAACTACACAAGGGCTTTATGGAAATGATTACTACTTGTAGAAATGCTCTTCTACCACAGTCAAGCCGACAAGCAAGCTAGCTCGTCGGTCGTCGGGATCGCGATGTCCGAGACCCCGAGTCACCAGAGAGAAGCGTCCCGGGGAAGCGGACTGCGCCAACGGCAGAGGCGTCCCGGAGAAGATTGCTGCGGACAGCGCCAACGGCAGTTGAGGCCTGTCGACCGTGCGAGAACCGAGAAGCGAGAACGACGACGCGCCACCCGCACGTGGCAAGTCTTTGCAGCGGAATCTGCACAAGCGGCAAGCGTGAAAAGTACTCCATCCGCCTCCAAGGAATGCAATTCCAGTGCTACGTGTTGATATATCAATTTTAACCAATTATAAATAAAAAATATAAATATTTATAATATAAATAAAATTATATAATAATTTATAATTTTATAATAAATATAAATATTATTATTAAAAAAACTTAATCAAATGAATACTTTTTTATAATAAATTAATTTTATAAATATGAATATTATTTTAAAAAAATCTAATCAAACGTGAACTACCGATACCCAATACCCGATGGGTATTTGATCCATTAGGGGACGGGGATGGGATCATATCTTTTTACCCGTGGGCATCTAAATGGGCAAGAATCCATACCCGACTTATAGTTGCATTTTTTTTTAAGGATGGAGGTAGTATTTTTTGCAGCGGAATCTCTGGCTGAAGACAGACATCAAGCAATCGCGGCGGCAGTGGCTACCGCCTACCAACCCGGTTCAGGTTCAGGCTTATACCTGTGTGAAGAAAGCATCTCCGATTACAAAGTTCAACCATCCAGAAGGACTGGGAGTGGGAGGATGGACAAAAATCTAGCTTAATGAGAAGGCGAATAGGATGCCAGAAAGAGAACGTTCCGGCGATACCGACGGGTACATCCTCGTTGCCATCCTTACTACCGCCTACCAACCCGGTTCAGGTTCAGGCGACAAGCATTGTCACCACAGAAGCACTGGGAGTGGGAGGTGAAAAGCATTAGGCGAAGGCCGAGTTAAGCATCACATTACTCGGGAGTCCGGAGCTAACCCAGAGCGGCAACAAGACGATCTAACCCAGCACAGGCATCACAATGCCTAATAACTCAATCAACAAGAGCGGAGTGAACCAGGGGAAATTATTCTAACACAAACGATGATGTAGTATGCTCTGGATGAGTCTCCTCTGCAGTGAGTCTGATTGCAATTAGGTCCTGACTCAACTGTAGGGGGACCTTTCCGCATGCTCTTATTGCGCCAATCGCCTGGATTTGCCCTTATACTTGGAATGCTCACGGCGCCCCCCTCATAGCAAGCTGTTCTTGTATGCCTGCCACCCTTGCAAGCGGTACTCCCATGCCGTCTTCATTGGATCGCTAGCCTTTATAATCCCACGTCCAACTATAATTATGTCACTGCCCCTGTAGTTTATCACCTGAATTGCAAAATCCATGATGTATCAGGGAATGCTAACGTTACGAGAAAAAATAAGTGCTCAGATTGTCAAACGCTGAAGGCAAGAAAACCTCCAACTGAAGCATATGTAAAGATTTGATTTGAACTTTTCAAAAGGCGAATAGTCTCACAGCAGCAATATTGGTCCATGCTACAATAGATATCAACACAGCTCCAACAATATGTAAAGTAAAATTTTGGTACTAGACAAAATGACAGATTTTTAATGGCTGTGGCCATTATGATCTAAATATATTTCCACATGGGTCAAAGGAAAACCTGCCTACTAACAAAACTGATGCTTTGCAAATTGTATAATGTAGTGATGTTACCAAATTTAAATTTTGCAACGATGTGCACAGGTATAACAAACTAAAAGCATTAAGATGTGTAAATAAACACCAATATTCCAGTAGCCACACAAACAGACAGTACAGGCATAGTTGTACTTACAGACTCAGGAGTGTTGTATTGTTGCCCAAGATCATCTCCTCCAGCGACCATCTGAACTCCTGGTGTGGCATGGATAAATGCCGGGCTTGATGGTGTTACTGACCAAGATGCAGGATTTACTGAGATAAATCCCATCACAAAGTCAGAATGTTGCTCAGCAATCTTTACAGCAGCAGCAGTGTAATCTCCATGAGCAAGGTTGCCAGCAGAGCTCATCTCAGCGAGCAGAAGTAGCCCTCTTCCTTTAGGCAAACCCTTCAAGGCCAGAACACAACAGTTGGTGTGAGTACAATGATTCATCAGCTATTATTATATGCAACAGTAACTTATTCAAGTCAGTATTAATAGTTGCCATGCAAGTAATCAGCCTGTTCGTTTGGCTAGGCTGGTTCGTTGCTGGTTCGTGAAGAAGTACTGCTAGCTGGTTTGTGTGAGAGAGAAATACTGTTCCGGCTGGAAATTTACGATCGTCTACGATCGTTTCACCCCAGCCGAACAGGCTGAATATACATAAAGCATAAGATACCTTCAGCTTCAAGCCATCTACGATTCCAGGTCCAGGTACTATATGCGCATTAACAATATCGGCCCAGTCCAATATGCGGAATATTCCTCTGAACCAAAGCAAGAAAAAAATTATAGCACACAAATATAAAGATGCAACATACGAGTGAGCATGTAGATATTAAAGTTCTTTTTCACCCTTCATATTGCATGGTCACTGTATTTCCAATGTCAGCAAACTTGCGGTCCTCGAAGATCATGAAGTTGTGTTTCTCAGCAATCTTCAACAAAATGTGAGGAATCAATTAAATAGGAGACGTGTAAAAGGAAGCCAGGTAATGATTTAAGCATCTTAAATAGCAACATCTCATTAAATAGGAGACTCCGCCTGTATGGGTCTGAAAAGGAAGCCAGGTAATGATGCAATGCGAGGAGAAGCATGATGAACCAGGACCTTTAAATAGTGTAAGACTCTACCGCTTGCACCAAGCCCGCCCTTTAGCAACATCTCATTGTTATGACAAAAAAACTCTGGTAGTTTATCAAACAAACAAAGAATGGTTTAGGAAATTCTGACATTGTCTTGGTATAGGTAGACTGTTCCCAAAGTGAAAGTAAAGGAATATGGAAACCATGACAGGGGGACACTGAATGGATCAAAGAAACTTCTAATCGGTGCAGAAATTGAACATACTCCCTCTGTTCCAAATTAGTTCATTTTGGCTTTTCCTAAGTTAAAGTTCTCTAACTTTGACCAAGCTTTTAGGAAAAAAAAACATATTAGCATCTACAAGTTCAAATAAACACAATATCGAAACATGTTTAATGAAGAATTTATGAAAGTAATTAGATATAACATAAGCTTGGTCAAAGTTAGAGCAGTAAACTTCTTAGGACAAATCCAAAATGAACTATAATTTGGAACGGAGGGAATACTTCCTAATATAACCGAATCATCAGAGACACTGTATTCTGCTGATAGTTGCTTTGACACTTCGGCCAGCCAGTGGCACAAGGTGCAAGTACAACCAGGCGACTAGGCAGGCCACCTACAATATTTGCACATATATATACTAGCACATGTACATATGAGCCACACAAGACACTTAAATAGGCCACTATCCCAACGCATGGGCAGAGCTAGCAACGGTGCTAGGGGGGCTGTTAGCACCAGTCTGGCCCAAAGAAACACCACTAACTCTCTTGACTAAGAGCTCAAAGTCATGCCATGAACAAAGGCTTAGCACCCTCCCGAGCACATCTCCATTTGCACAGCACCCCTCCTTGCTCTTTCCTGGCTCCACACCTCCGCCCCATTGACACTCAAGCCAGTAGCCTATCTAAGCCACCAGTTCCCTCCTAATAGGCTAATATCACCAGGTGTCATACCTCCTCCTAATGCATGCACAACTCCCACCACAATGAGGATCTCTTTACAGATGAATAAATAGAAAACAAGAGGGCAAGGAGCACCCCCCCACCCCCCACCCCCACCCAGCGCGCACACACACACACAAACGCACAGTTGCACAGACGGAATGCGTGAATGATGGCCACCGTTCCCAATCTAGGCAAAAAGGCATGGTGCCTACTCAAGGATACTGAATGCACTGATGCAGGCTAGGTGAAATCATCACAACAATCTAGGCAAAAAGAACCTACATCTGTTTTTTTAATTAAAAACAAAAGAAAAAGAAAAAAGAACCCAACTTAAGATATGGATTGGAGCAAAAACCAGTATAGTATCATGAGAGCACATACCGAGCGGAGCTTAGAGCCAAAATCTGGTGTAAAATCAGATAATATATCCACATGGGTTTTCAACATACAAATTTGAGGGCCGACCTGCAAAACAGTTTGATAATAGTGTAAGTAAATGTACATATCAAATCTGGGGATTCATTCTTCCAAAAGACGTGAGAAATGAGAAGAACAACAAAACTGTTTTACTATTAAGTACTACTTTGACTGTTTTTAGCAAATTCAAAAGGCATTTAAGCAGACAGAATGGTATGCTGTGATATAATGACTGAATCGGGACACACTATTCACTGTGCCAAATGTTGAAGACATATGGCAGCACATTCACTTCTCAATATTTTCACATACCTAAACTTAATAACTTAACAGATCAAGAGCTTATGCGAGTGCCTATTGCACAGTACTACACAAGGCCACACTGCCAAATTTGTGTTGCACCTATAAATTGCATCCCTACTTAGTGCAGAGGACAGAGATTACCACCATTAACTAAAAAATTCTTGATTAACATATTGACAAGCTAGCTAATTATACACATCCAAGAGTATAAATCAAGTCATGATCTAATCGATCAAGTCCTTAATAAGTCTTAAGCCCTCTACCAACCAACATCAGAAGTGCAAAACTACTAAATAAAGTAATACGCTCCTACCTTGTCAGCCAGCTCAAGGAGTTCCTTCGCTGTCCCAACATCAGCAGCGACACACAGGTTGGTCTGCTTGGCCTCCATCAGCTCGAAGAGCTTCTTCCCCATAGGGTTGGCGGCCAGTTTCGCCCTCTCCGAATATGGCTTCCTGAGCACCCTGGGTTTAACAGGCGCAGCCCCCGGCACCGCCACCTTCCGGTTCGCGTCCAGGAACTGCCTCACCTCCTGCGCCTTCTCCTCGGTCACCTTCCCGTGCTTGAGCAGCACGGCGAGCACCTCGGTGAGGGTCATGAGCGAGTGGAGCGTGATCCCATTAGTGGCGAGGTTCTCCCTGCCGCCCTGCTCGCGGTCGACGACGACGACGGCGTCGGCGACGACGAGCCCCTCGGCGCGGAGCGGGGCAGCGGTCTCGAGCACGGAGGCGCCGCTGGTGACGAGGTCCTCGATGATGAGGACGGTGTCCCCGGGGCGGAAGGAGCCCTCGATGGACTTGGCGGTGCCGTGGGCCTTGACCTCCTTGCGGCGCATGAGCATGGGGATGGAGCGGTCGACGGAGAGGACGGCGGCGATGGGGAGCGCGGTGTAGGGGACGCCGCAGACGAGGCCGTAGGGGCGCGTGGCGGGGAGCGCGTGGAGGAGCGAGGCGACGGCGGAGAGCAGACGCGGGTGGGAGACGAGCGCGCGGAGGTCCAGGTAGATGGGCGAGGTGATGCCGGACTTGAGCACGAAGGAGCCCAGCTTCACGGCCTCGATGGCGTGCAGGTCCAGGATGAGCGACTCCAGCGCCGCGGCGTCCATGGTCGCCTAGGGTTTTTCCGGCGGCGGGGGGTTTGGGACTGAGGTGTGGTGGGCGACAGGGAGGCGGCGGCGGCGGAGCGAGAGGAGGTGGTGGCTTTATTGCTGCGCAAGAGCAACGCCTGGGGGACAGTGAATGGGTGATTGATGCCATCGGTTGGGTGGCCCTGGAGCTTTGGATGGACGGACAGGATGAGAGGATGCCCCCACAGACGTTACAGAGAGAAATTGTACCCGTAGAAAACGCATTTGAACCTGTTTGTAGTGGGGTTGTGTGTGCGTTTTTTTTCTCTGTCACTGAATTCTGCATCTAAACAAATGAATTTGCGAATTTCGGTTTCTCCAGTTAAGAAGTAGTAGTAATTCTGTACGTGAAGTTTCTTTCGGAAAAAAAAATCCTGCACGTGAAGACAGTGGTGAATCTTTCTTGGATGAGAGCATCTGGTGGATTATCTTAAGTATTCCCTTGACAAAAAAAGTTCAACATGACTTCGCATTAGAAAGGGACAGCAGCCATTGGTGATGTTGACGCTGAAACCCGGCGGATTATTCCACCCACTTGCAGCAAATGCTCCATAGATAGAGCAGAAAACTGTAAAATGCAGATGCCTAATGCAGGCATCAGGCCATCAGATACTATACTAGGCTCGCATTTCAACAGGAATGGGGCTGGTATATCTTCGTTTGTCCACACATACAACACAGAATCGTCATTCCCAATTCGTTCTAAAGTATTTGCATCAGTTCAGATGGTTGTCACAAACAGAGGCTAATGAAGTACACAACCAAGCTGGACTTCTGCAGCACTACTTCACACTACTGCACTACTTCAGCAGTACTTTTCAGCGAACGAACAGTGTTTCCTCTCATAACAAATCAGCATAAGCCAAATTTCAGCGAAACGAACAGGGCCACGCCTGAAACCAAAGCAGGGCTGTGCTAAAATGGTCTTTTTTTTTCTTCTCGAACGCGCAGGAGAACTGCGCATCAATATATTAAGAAGAAAAAGGAGGGAGAAAAGAGCCCCAAAAAACTGTTACAAAAACACACAAACAAAAAACTGTTACAGAGAAAAGGGTCTGCAACCCACCCTAAGAACCCAAACAACGTTGTGTCTCTAGAGAACTATAAGGCAGGACTAAAAAACCACCGGACCCAAAAAGAACTAGGAGGTAGGAGCCAGGGCAAGGAGATAAGAAACTCCTCGAGCCCCTGCTGCTGCCCACTGCTGAGCTTCTTCCTTAAAAGCTGAGAGGACCCTAGCTAGGCTAGGAGTTCCACCATCAAAAACACAATGGTTTCGATGCTTCCAAATTAACCAAGCTCCCAAAATAATAATGGAATTGAACCCCTTCTTCACTTGACCAGAAAGCCTGCTGCAAGCACCCTCCCACCAGTCCACAAAAATCAAATCAACCATTTGTGGAGCCACATCTTGCAGTCCAAAATATTGCAGAATGTTGTACCATGTTTGCCGGGCGAAGACACAAGAGATCAGAAGATGGTCTATTGTTTCACCAGCCTGATCACAGAGTGGACACTGCGTTGGGTGATCAAGACCTCGACGTGCTAGTCTGTCAGCTGTCCAACATCTATTGTGAGCTACTGTCCACGTGAAGAACTTGCACTTCCCTGGGGCCCAGCTCTTCCAGATCAACTCCCAAGGACTGAAATGAGTAGCTCCAATGAACAAGGCCTCATAAGCTGATTTATTAGAATACATACCGGAAGCTGAAAGTTTCCAGATATGTGTATCTTCCACCTCAGGATGCAGTTCTCATTCCCCTAAACCTGAACAAATCACAACTTCCATCCTATAATATCCCTTCCCAGCTTTACAGATACAAATATACAATCCACACATGGAAACCTCAACGCATGGTTGAACTCTGGTCTCATGCATTGTAACGAAGTTGTTCGTGTGATGTGGGCAGCCCCTTTCTGCAGGCACAGCTATTGAGTGAGAGGGACGCACTCGAGCTCCATTTCAAGCTGGCCACGCTCAACACTCTGAAGCCTGACATTGACCACCTGCTTCACCTTGCCGTTGACGATGGAGATGGCACTGTCCCTCGGGATCCAGATGCCATCCTTCGCCATCCATTTGTTAAGTTGGGCGGTGTCTGCGATGGCCGAGGTCTCGAAGGCTTTGGCTGCGGCAACCAGCGGCTGGATGTTGATCTCAGCCTCCCCCATCCGGTCGTCAGTAGTGAACGTGTCCTTGTCATAGACTTGCTGTCAGGAGGTTTCAAGCACGTAAGGCTGGTGGCCAAAGTAAGCAAGCACATCTGATGAATTTCCTGTGCACCTTAAGAGAAGCAGTAACAGTGCTTACCAGTTTAAGCAGCGGTATCGGGTCAGGTATTGAAAGCATAAGTCTTTCATTCCATACAGGATTTAGGCTGCTCTTTACCACCTTTGTTTTCATTGTCTGCACAGGTGAAAAAAAGGAACCATGAGTCATGAAACAAAAAGGCTTTGCATAGCCCTCGGATGCACTTTTGGTGAATTTGGAATTGCTTACCTGGTGTCCTAGGTTAAGAATAACATAAGGATCGCTTGACATGACATCACGGATAGCTAGATTTGTGCCTCTTAGGATGTCAACCTTAATCAATCCTACAAATTCTACCATACCCACCTCGATCTATAAGATAGCAGAGGGTCAAATAGTTTTCAACATTTAAAGCAGACTAAAGTGAATTTGGAATAATGCAATCGTACTGTTTTCTTTGCTGTTTTGGACTCATGTTCTTTTCTCCTCCAGCTGTTCCTGAATGAAAGGCCTAAACCATGTCGACTTGAACTAGTACTATGGGGCTGGTGATTATGTTTGTCGTTGCGTCGCGGAGGGCATGAAAGCTGGGGATTAGTCAAAAACTGTTGAGCCTCGTATTTTCGCCTGCATGCGCATATATGCAGATAAGAAGGCGAAAGATCATTTATCTGGCAAATGTATATAAATAAAGAAACATGCTATGCAAATGTGTCAAGAAAGACATCAAAAGATTGAAATTAACGTCTACCAAATAAAATCATTACGCTCCTCTGCTGAACAATCTTGCTTTGGCTTCGTGCAGTTTTCAGGCACAAATGCCTCATATATCATGTTTACAGCAGCATTCCCACCTGAATCGGCTAAAATATCAACTTGCTCATCTGCCCACTCATCTAGCTTCACCGAAACCACCTGAAATAGACAGATTTCTGGTCAACCCCGAACAGTGAATATTAGAACCACTAAACTAAGGTAGATTTGAGCATGCTCTAGTTCTCAGCCTCTCACTGAACTCGAGTGATTCATGGTGACAACCGTGTTGGAAAGACATTTCACAGGACTATTCATGTGCATTATGTATTTAGTGGTAAATGGTAACAACACATCCAATAGCCATTCATATGAACAAATCTAATAAATAATGACCATGAAAGATGGGAGACCAAAAACAAATGGCTAGTGTGAACTGGTATGTGCTCCAAAGGTCATAATAGAACACTTTAAGACATGTCTTACCTTGGATATATGTACTCCAAGACTTCTATGAGCTCCTGAACACTTGATGCAAATGAAAACACCAAAAGTCAATGACCTGCAAACATAAAAAAACATTGGATGAAATGGTAACATGCAGTATGCAGGTTGTTCACTGCGTTGATAAAGAGAAGATATTTCTACCACAAAAAGACCTGTAACACAAGAAAATTGTCACATGAGTCTATGTGAATAAAAAATGGCCAGGTGGAGATGGGTACCCAAGTTTGCATTTTAGTGTTTTCAGCTCAGGTTCAGTAAAGCAGAGGGACATGTAATTCACTGCTTCTTTCATATCAACCAACATATGGTATTTTTTTATTTTTCGAAATAATGCATGGATAAAATGCAGCAACACAAAAAAAAAAGAATTAGTAGAATTGATGGATACTTACACCCATTTTGGATCTGGAGCACCACAATCAGCACAAGATCTGTTTGCTGGTTGGTTTAGAAGATGATCTAACCTCTCGGCTGCCTTAAAGGGACCTGTTAGCAATCATGGAAGCACATAGGGTCAATAGTATTTTCGAGAACACATGGATTCAGTCGATATGAGTATATGACAAACGGAAGATGTATATGCAACAACTTTTACTAGTTTTCATGTAGCGGCAGGAGGCCAGGCGGCCAGCTTAGTCAAGATGATTATTTTTCTTGATTTAGTAAACACATATAGCCAAAATAAAATAAACTTGCAGATTGTCTATGATAGAAACTAATCCTAGTTTCCTAAAAAAAACTAAGCCTAGCATAGTCGGTGTGTGGAGTCGTGCCTAGACACTCAAGTTCGAGTCTCGATCAAGACGATTTTTTGTGCTTATTTCTTATAGAGCCGTCTAGTTCATCCTTAGTTGATCTAGTTTTTGTATTTTTTCTTTATACTCAAGGGGTGCTAGTTATACTAATAAAAATAAGATTAAAAAGAAGGAAGGGGTACAGTTTCATTTTTTTTTAACTGGGTACAGTTTCATTATAACTGAGAAGCATCCAGATAATGCTAGAACTTGAAATTCTGAAGTGTTTTATTCATTAATGGAATTGCGAACTATATGCATTGGGAAAAAAGGTTATAATTGCAATCAAATACAGGGTAGAATCTAGGTTTATCCAAAGCAAAGAATGCAGGCTTACAATTTACAGAGGGAGAGAAATAGGAGCAGTACATGTAACAAAACCTTGGTTACTGCATTGGTCATCAGCATCTGTCTTGGTTAGCATTCCACAGACTTTGGAGCCTAGGTGATCGGCATGGTCGTTACCATCCATCTTGGCCTCTATGCCACATACTTTGAAGCCTTGGCAATCGCCTTGGTCACTAGCATTAGCATCCATCTTGGTTGCCACCCCAGATACTTTGGAGCCTTTGCGGTCGACTTGGTCATTAGTATCCATCTTGGTTGCCAATCCACAGGCTTTCAAACCTTGGCAAATGCCATCGTCAGTAGCATCCATCTTGGGTTGCAGTTGCAATCCAGAGGCTTTCAAACCTTGATGGACGGGGTGGTCATTATCCATTTTGCCTGGCAATTCACAGGCTTTGCCTGGTGATTCGCAGGCTTTTGAACCTTGACGATCGGCATGGTCGTTGTCCATCTTGGCTGGGAATTCACAGGCTTTCAAGCCTTGACGACCGGCACGGTCATTGTCCATCTTGCCTGGCAATTCACTGGCTCTCGAACCTTGGCGATCGCCATGGTCACTAGAATCCATCCTTGTTTGCATTCCGCACGCTTTCCTGGAAGAGGAAAAAATGGCTGCATCAGTTTCTGAAAAACCAGAATGGATGCACAAAACGACAACCGCAATCATGAAACGACCAATCCAGTTGCGAAATCGGGGATGCAAAGAACATCAACGTACCTTCTGTTATATGGCTTTGGGCTATCAACAAATCTCTGCATGGGATTGCACCCCTCCATCTTCTCGTTTCTCGTCCCCAACGCCGCCTCCCGTTCTTGCGCTCCTCTACATCGTACTGTCGGCGGGCGGGCTCAGCGCGGGCGGTCAGCGAAAAAATCCGAGACACAGACCGGATGACACAAGGGCGTCCATCCCAGGAAGGAGCGTCTGGATTTCAGTGCCCACGGGTCACGGCAGCGCCGCCGAGATTCTGCAGGACAGAAGGAACCGACGGAGGTCCAGAAAGTTCACACGTACGACTCCTTGGCAGAGGCGACGACGTCGAGGAAGAGAGGTGCGCGCGGTTGCGGTCGAAGGATACCTGGACGTGCGCGGAGGGCGGCGCAGGGCCTGCGCTGCGATGCTAGGCTGGGGCGAGGAAGGAGCGGTGGTCGTTGGAATCCGAGCTGGGCTGGAGAGGGCCGAATGAATCCGAGGAATGCACTGCTCGCGGGCCGGGTGGGGATGGGTTGGGGGTCGTGCTCGGTCGTCTGACTGTCTGTCTGAACGAGACGCAGATTCACGTCGGGAGCTGAATCTGTTTTTTTTTTAAGTTTAACAAAAACAGCTTCTCCTTGTAATGAAAAGAGATGAAATGGTTAGAATATCTTTTTTTTTCTCTCCTTTTATTTCTTTTTATTTTTTTTCTCACTACCTTATCTCTACCTTATCACCCCGCACATGGATAGGCCTCACGTAGGTCGTTGCTCCCATGTTCCTCTTCCCCGTGCGTCGGCTTCGTCGCGCCTCCTCGTGTCGAGGCCACGGCTCCTGGCGCCTCCCGAGCAGCAGCAGATCGCCTAGCCCTGCCTCAAGATCTCGCCGCTTGCCGCCCACAACCCTCTGGTTGCCGCGCCACCACCAAGATCTGCTGTCGTCTCATGTTGCCGGGCGAGGCCCCGCTCCCGATTCCAGCGGATCCGGCGCCGGTGTCCAGCAGACGCACCGCCGTCGCCCTCGCAGACACGCCGGGGCAAAGGAGACCCATGGCCGCGATGGGGCCCGCTACCGCTAGAGGAAGCCGGAAAAAGCCACAAATTTCAGCTCCTACTCTCTCTCCTCCCTTGTCTCAGCAGGAATTCCGGAGCTTCTTCATAAGATCTGAGCAGGTCAGAGGCGTTTGGTAGGTGGAGCAAAAAAAAAAAAGGATTCAGGAGTCGGCCAAGAATCTGTATCAAACGGGGCCTTAATATACAACTGGATACACTTGTAAAACAAGACAATGTATTTATATAAAAAAATGACAATGTAACTGCCATTCTTTTTTCCAAAATTATTTTCTGGCATTTGAATGACATTTCCTGAGTTTTGCAAACTACTCACCGCTTCTCACCAGCTCAAAATAAATATATGTCTGATGTTTAAAACATATCTCAAATATAACATTCTACGAGAACATAGGACACTGTCTCCTGATGCAGAACCTAATCATAGGTGCATATAGACGGTAACTATGAAATCCAAGAGATATCCTCCAAAAAAATAAAATAATAATAATACATGTTTATTTCGCCATCGTCCTTAATCTATCTTAAAGTTTTTAGGAGTTACTTGTTTTGGACAGAAGAAGTAGATAATTAATTTCTTCTTTAATATTGTACTATTCTTGTCAAATCCTTCACATTTGTGAGATTTTGCCATGATTTTCCAATAGAATTCCGCACGCATATGGCTTACAAATTTAGAACTAAAATTTTTTATCTTGCAGAGCAATTTAAAAGTTCTTAACGATTGTATTTTTATGTACTGACTAGATATTATCTTTAGTGATATATTTTTTTGACCTGGCCAAGTAATAGACACCATGGTTACTTATAGAGAGAACTATGCCGCCTCTGGCCAATATTGTTTTAAATCAGTCTTCCCTCTTTAAAGAAGTCATCTTTTTGGTTGAATCTGACTAGAGTTGTATAAACCCAAAATCCTAGTTCCTTCTCTGCATATTCAAAATTTTAGTGATACAAAACTATTACCTCCGTCCCAAG
The DNA here is from genome assembly GCA_904845875.1 of Miscanthus lutarioriparius. Taxonomy (NCBI): domain Eukaryota; kingdom Viridiplantae; phylum Streptophyta; class Magnoliopsida; order Poales; family Poaceae; genus Miscanthus; species Miscanthus lutarioriparius. The sequence continues at coordinate 3,854,852 of CAJGYO010000005.1, forward strand.
AAATATACAATAAAAAAACAATTGTAGGTTTGGTTAAAGTTAAATTATCTTAATTTGATTTTGATTAATAAAAAATACTAATATTCATTACTCCACATAAGTATATTATGAAAATATATTCTAATGACATTGATTAAGTATTTTCTAAATTTATTTCGGGATTTAACGGTGTTGTTGTCGACATCGAGGTGCTAAAAAATAAGCCGTCATACCATTTTCCAAAATGCACATCTGTGTGAAAAATAAAATACCTGGGTAGTATTGTAAGAATTTTTTTGTAAAAAAGATTTGGTTGCAAACAAGCCAAATATGTTTGGGCTCCATGGCGTATGAATTGAGTTGAGTGAGTCGGCCCACATTCACACCACAGATGGCCTAGACGGGGCTAGACCCCGAGTCCCCGACTCAAAGATTGGCTCGTTTATCACTCGAGCCGAGTCTGTATCGAGCCATCCGAAAACACGCGCCGTCGGTCGTCTCGAGCTAGCGGCTGAGCTCGAGCTGGGAAACTAGGCTCCCTCGACCTCGGCTCATCGACAGCCGAACCCATCGTCTCACCCAGTCGCTCACTCACGCCGAACCCAGAAGCCGCCGACCCCTTTCCCGCCGCACGGATCCAAAACCCTAGCCCCGCCTCGGCGACCGGCGGAGATGATGCAGCAGCAGCAACAGCAGCTGCCACCTCCGCCGCAGCAGCCGCCGCCCCAGGCCGGCGGCGGCGGCGGCGGCGGGGAGTTCTACCGCGGCCCGCCGATGCGGCAGCTGTCCGCGGCGTCCTCCACCAATCTTCCGTCTGACTACGCCGCACACCCGGGCCCCCCGCCACAGCAGCAGCACCAGCCTCCTTATGACGGTAACAGCTAAACATCTCATTCATTGGTAGTCGCTGTTCCATTCTAGGGTCAGGAGAAGAGTAGCTAGATGCCTATATTAGGTTGCAGGTATTGCCTTATTACTGTCAGCCCGTCTTAACTCAAGAGTGTGAGCTCAACTGCCACTTACAAGTTAAACATACGGGGAGTTCCTTGTGATTTAACTGTAGACTTTTTGGTCCTCCTTATCTTATCATAACTACACAAATCACATTGTAATTTTGTTTCTCTGCAGCTTATGGTGACAATTTTGGTGCTAAAAGGATGCGGAAACCTGTCCAGCGACGAACAGTGGACTACACAAGCAGTGTTGTCCGTCATGTTCAGGTATTGTGGTTTGCTATTTTTTTTTATGTTTGGATATCCATAATGATACAGGGTTTATTTAGGATTAGGAGCGCTCCGAAATGTTGATCCTTTATGTTTTTTTTTTCTGTTTGTGTTTAAATCTTGGCTTGAATTTGTAATGCATGCTTATCATCTGGTACCTGCAGTTTCCTTCCCATCAGTAGTGCTGACTTCCACTATGTACAATTGCAGGCTCGCATGTGGCAGCGGGACGCTAGGGACAGATTCGCATTGCAGCCAACTCCAGCTGCTGTCCTGGATGTATGTTCCTTGACTCGCAATATATTAAAAAGATGGAGCAGTAGTTGCTTATGCTATGAATATTGATTGGTTTAAGACTTTAAGCTTTAGAATATAGTACCTATGCTATGATAAATACCTTTATCTGTATGAAACCATGAACAATCAGATGTTATACGAAATTCTTATGGATTAAAGTGTTAAATGTGCATCTAGCTAGCATACAATGGACACAATACTATTGTGCACCATAATACCAAAGTTCGATAAAACAGTGCATACGAATGATTATCATGCTAGTAATTCGTCTATTAATCTTAGCATGGATAGTGTACTCTATGTTACGCAGAAAATCCTGTTAATCCTAATAACTAATCAAAGATCTCGATGACTACTTCTTGTTACAAACATATTTTGATAGCTGTGACAATTGCAGATGTTACCATCTGTCGCATATCCAGACAATCCCTCCACAAGTTTTGCTGCCAAATTTGTACATTCATCAATCAATAAGAACCGGTGCTCTATTAACCGTGTTTTGGTGAGTAACTGAGTATTGGAAAACCTATTTTTCTGCTTTCCCAATAATCCACATTGAACATTTCGTTGTTATACATACTTGTATTTCTCAGAAGCAATGGCTTTGCTGTTCATTATACATAAATGCAATACCAAGTGATATTTTTATGTATGCCATGATATATACATATGAAAAATAAATAAATGCTCTACGAAGGCATGGTGGCAAAAGGAAAGGAATTTTTTTTTCTTAAAGTAGAGATACACTATAGAAGAAACTTGAGCCATCTGAGAGACACTTTTATCCTACATGATTGCAGCAAAATATCATCTTGAAGCCTTTCTTCCACTTACTGAAATCTTATTGCTTTCCTTCAAAACTATTATCGTTTTCTGACTGCGAAGCTAGCTCTATCAGGATTTCTATGAAATCTAATCCATCTCTAGGTGTATATTTCAACCATATGGATTACGAATTAGTATTGTGAAGTTATTTATTAGAGCCGTTGGATAAATATGCTCATTGATATGCCATTCATGATTAACAATAACACAATATTAGAATCTACCACTTATATCCTGGACTGATGACTAGTCAGAATTTCAAAATTGCAATGCTACATGCAAATTACTATTGCATTTTGGTAAATTTATCCAAGCCTTGTCTTGTGATCTTGGTAAAAATTGCTCCAGATGATCTTTTATTCTTTTATGCATTAGTACCAGCCAAGTAAATTTTGTCAAGAAACTGTATTGTCTTATTAATTTTGGCTATTTTAATGCGTTGACTATTGTCAATTATGTAGCATAATCATCAGTTCAATCAACATCTACTTTTATTATTTTCATCCACTTGGGGTATAATACAATTTTATTTGTGGATAAAGTGGACCCCTACAGGCCGTCGACTTATCACTGGATCACACAGCGGTGAATTTACGCTATGGAATGGGCAATCTTTTAACTTTGAAATGATCCTTCAGGTATTCCACATTAATTACTTGTGGACTTAAAATGCTGGTAGTTTTAACTTACTTTTTGGAGAAACCTGACAATCAGGCTCATGATCTACCTGTGAGATCAATGGTTTGGAGTCACAATGAAAACTGGATGGTGACGGGCGATGATGGTGGCGCAATCAAGTACGCGTCCCTTTGTTTTTGTACCTTCCTACATTGTTTAACCCTTCAGCTGAACCTTTTGAATTCTTCTCCAGGTATTGGCAAAGTAACATGAACAACGTCAAAGTGAATAAAACAGCTCATAGAGAATCGGTTCGTGGTTTAAGGTGATATCTGTCTGATGCACCTTTTCTTGTTTGCTACAAAGTTCATGTTCAATGTGTGGTGTGTGCTGAAACATGTCCTTCAAACAGTTTTTCCAGAACAGACTTGAAGTTCTGCTCCTGCTCCGATGACAGAACCGTGAAGGTTTGGGACTTCGCAAGATGCCAAGAGGAAAAGTCATTGACTGGTAATGTTGCTAATTTTTTCTTGCAAATATTAATCTGGCATACATCTCATCATCTGAAGTTATTATGTGATATTACTTTGTTTTTTCGTCAAATGACCTGAATTTCCCTTCAACTCAGCCAGGCCACGGTTGGGATGTTAAAACTGTCGATTGGCATCCTACAAAGTCTTTACTGGTTTCAGGTTAGTATATGTTTGTTCTTGTTCAATGTGTTCAATCATGTGGAACTTATTCAATTCTATGCTCCATAGGTGGCAAAGACTATCTTGTGAAACTCTGGGATGCAAAAAGTGGCAGAGAGCTGAGCTCATTGTCGGTATTCCTGCCACTTCCATAGTTTGTTAATTCTTAAAGATCTGTGTTACATTATGATTTATATCTGCAGCCATGGTCATAAAAATATTGTGCATTGTGTGAAGTGGAATCAGAATGGGAACTGGGTACTGACTGCCTCAAAGGATCAGATTATTAAGGTCTGTGGCTTGTGCTTTTGTACCTTGGTCTGTTTTTCTTGTTGTCTTCAAAGAATTGTCGGATGGCAGTGTACACTTTATAACCAAAATTCTAGTGATGTCTATGGAGATGGGTCAATCCATCCTTGCGATCAAATGATCAATAACTTTGTTTTCTGATGCCAGTAAATTATTAACTTTTGGTGCACTTGCTAATTCTATTGCTAATTCATTTTTCAGCTGTATGATATTAGATCCATGAAAGAGCTGCAATCCTTCCGTGGGCATACTAAGGACGTCACTGGTTAGATAACTGTTACAATGTCAAGATTTTTATATGTTCCTTCACATATTTTAAGCTTCAAAAATTGACACAAGTTTTAGATGTAGCATTTCATTTGTTCACTGTAACCATACATTCTATGATTGTTAGAACAGTGGCTAAAAATTTTCTAGGAAAATACGGTGCTCACTCTTGTTTGCCAAGGTTGTACTGAATATGTATTTGGTTACTCGTTTCCTTCATTTTTACAGCATTGGCATGGCATCCATTTCATGAAGAATATTTTGTTAGTGGGAGCTTTGATGGAGCTATATTTCATTGGTTGGTCGGGTAAGATATCCATAGCATTATTGAAATTACTGATCTTGGTCAGCCTAGGAGTTTGCTACTTTGTGCTAAGTTATTCAATTCTTTTCACCCTCCAAAATCGATGCACAACTGTTTACATCTTTTGTGGCGTGAGAATAATGTCGCAAGTCTCAACTTGATGAACAAGCTGTTTCATTTATTTGGCAGCCATGAAGCTCCACAGGTTGAAATAAGTAACGCACATGACACTAGTGTCTGGGATCTTTCGTGGCATCCTGTAGGCTATCTACTTTGCAGGTACTTGGCTTGCTTTTGAATTTTGTAATTTAACACTTTCCGAAATGCTGCTTGCTTATTTTTCTGTTCTGCATAGTTTTTTAGATTGTACTGTTATGCATACATAATCTGAATTTCTTCTCGAATACAATTTCCTGTGCATTGTGTGACCTTATTTGTTTAATGCTTTAGTTGTATGTGAACTCACTAAAAGTCGTTTACACTTTGATTCTTTTGTAGTGGGGGAAATGATCATGCTACAAAGTTCTGGTGTAGAAACAGGCCTGGTGATCTTACCCGTGATAGATACAACAATGGCCAGATGCAAGGTTGCCTTTAATTTGAATTTAGCTTGTTATTTCATCTTATTTATCCCGTTTTGGTCCTAAAACATTAACATATTAGTAGACAGATACTCTTGCACTTGCATGTACATGTATACACACATGCCTTCGAATATCACTATTTAGTTAGATTAAATAATTATTCTTGTCTATTACTTGCTTCACACAGACACAGGTGCTTAATGGTGTGTTGTGCTGCTTTGTGACCTTTTCCTTCCAAAGAAGGAATTCCTAATGCATAGATTATCACCTTTTCAGGTTATGGTGACCAACATTCTGCTTTTGGTGCTCGTGGTATGGGTGGATTCCAGATGCCTGAACCTCCAATAACGCCTGGACCATTTGCTCCTGGATTGTCACGCAGTGAAGGTACAATCCCTGGCATTGGGGTTGCAATGACCTTGGCAGGCCAGTCTCTTGATGGATCTGATGGAGAGCAGAGGCCATCTATTCCGGGTCTTCCACCTGGGCAACCCCCGCTGCCACCAGGTCCTCATCCATCACTTCTTGGGCAGCAGCAACAGTATCAACAGATGCCTCAGCAGCAACATCCCCAGTTTACTCGGCCATCACCTCCAAACATGCCCCAACTGCAGCCACCAGCTCACATGCTTTCACATTCACAAGGATCTCGGCCTACTCTTCCCCAGCTTCCACCAATGGGTGGACCATCAGTGCCATCACAAGTGAACCCACCGCTTCCGCCTATGCCTCACCCAACGGTACTGTTCATACCTTTATCAAACTGAGGGAGACATAACTGTTTACTTAACGTGTTCTGTCTCTCTATTTATCTTAACTGATAAGTGATAATCGAAAACCAAATGCCTCGTCTGCAAACCATTGCAAGTTTGCATCAAAAGAATGTTTTCAGTGAACTTGTTTTTTTATGAATAGTACTGCATTACCTTGGATCCTTTTTTTAAAGAAAAAATAAGGGTATTGACTGGTTGGTTCGAAAACATGCAGTAACTGCTATGCTAAGTTTTCTAGTCCCCAAAACCTGAATCACTGTACACTTTTCTTCCACAACACTGCCTGTTGCATGATTCTATGTTACTGTGAACTCACTGTTTAATTTGATGTTACATGAAAGGAACCAGATTAGAATATATTTGGATTCTTTGTGCTCCTTGGTAAATTACAGCTACTGTGACATTGTATTTGACAATTATAATATTTGTAGGCAATGCAAGGTTCACAGAGTCAGATGATGCCTCAAATGCCACAGCACATGATGGGTCTAAATCAGATGCATCCTGGTTCTGTGCCTCCTGGTACTGTACCCCCAATGGGTGGGTTCCCGAGTGGGATGGGAAACATCCAAGGAGCATCAGGTTCGTCTGGCATACAAAATTTTCCTATGGGTGGCATGTATAATCGTCCTCAGGGACAAATGGCTCCACAAGGACAAATGACATCCATTCCCGGCCTAAGCTCTTACCAGGTAAGCCTTCATGTTGCATCTTGATTTTGTCATACCTAGAGGCTACTTGGTTTAGTCGTCTGTATTATTAAACTTTCTGCATTATCTAGCCACATTTACTATAAATTGATTATATTAACTGAAGCATTGGTGTTGCTGATTGCTGCAGGGAATGGGCAATGTTGGCCTTACACCGCCCCCGCCGCCACCACAGCACCCTCCGCCTCGAGGAGGCTCGGCACCACAGTGACCTGGAGCAAAACAAGGATTATGCTGAACCTAGAGTTCTCCGTGACACTGAATTTGTAACATGTAATCCATCTCGAGCAATATCAGCATGTCTAGACTCTCCCGCAAATTCAAGGGATTTCTGCCCGATTTTTGCTCAGGCAGCTAGGATTTTTGCTATCTCGTGCTGTGATTTACAACTGGGAGGTCAGTGCCTCATTTATACTGTAATTCGAATTGTGTCATTACTTGTCGGCTGCTTAAATGTGGAACATAGAGAATTCTTTCCCGCAGTTTTGAGAAACATGAACTGAACTTGTGCCAGTTATCGTAATGCCTATGCTTGTGCGTACTTTACGAGTTGACAGACGAAGGCGACACCTGCAGCAGTCAATATGAAATCTATTGCATGTGCTTTCTTTTGACACAGGATGTTCAAAAAAATAATCATAGTTTACATTAAACAACAAAACTGACATCAGCACCAGTATTGCTGGTGCATGGTTCTATCGTGCAAAACAGATCAAACATTCAAAGGCTGCACAGAACTAGATTCCAGGTTTGTCGGACGCATCCATGGTGGCCTATAAGCGCAAATTGCATTGTCCACATTGCATTCAGTCATACCCTCAGCCTCATCAAGCTCATCACTCTGTTTGGCAACCTTATGAAGATATCCAAGAGAGATCACAAGGTTAGTTATGACAATTTGCGAATCATATTTAGTAGAAGCACCAGACCTAATAAGGGAAGAACAACACAAGAACTGTACAAAGCTAATATGCTTCAAGGAGGGAATCAATGTACCTGGACTGGTCGATGGCTGAAAGTTGGAAGAAATCGGACCTTGCAGTACTCATTGAAAAGAATGTTCGACACAAGCAAGGGAATTGTGGCGAAGGAAGCTCCTGGCTTTGACTTGCCCAAACAGTCCTATCATCGTGATTTGCATGAGTGCTACTGATAGGAATATGTAGTGGTGAATGTTGGGCCAATATTGTCCGCATGTATCGTATGTGATCTCATAAACATCTTCCATGTGTATAGCATAAATCACCATCAGTGACAACCTAGGTTAACCAGCTATTGATAACATCATGAAACTGATATTGACCACAGGTTGTATGTATCTGAATTCACAAAGTAGGATAGAAGAGTTGTGTATTGTTGGAATGACTCATACTAAACTCCAAAGAAACTGATATCTGTACAACAATGGGTCATGTGAACTGAACAAATTACCTGATTGATGTACACGGCATAACCAAGCAGAAAGTATATCAAAAGGATCGGGAGTAGAAGGGGTGCAACTACAGCGTAGACCACTCCAATCAATATTGCAAGGGAAACAATGGGCACGACTCGGAAGTAAGGGAAGCCATAAAGATATGGTTCCTCACTGTGTCCAAGTGAATGCGCCTTTAAAAATTGCCATATTAACAAACCAAACTGAAGAACCTCCAAAGAGAACCCTGACATGCCGTTGGTCAAAATGTATGTGATGAAGAAATCTGACTGCATCACAAGGAAGTAGGAAAAAATAAGGGTATGCTCCATGTTCCCTGAAGTTTACACCGTAGCATCTGCTATTTCAAGAAACAAGAATGTGATACATCAATCTTCTTTGCAGTTACCTGTGCAGAAACAGCACTTGCAAGACGGTTAGGGATGTTCTTTGGGTGTTCGAAGGATTCTCCTATCTGATCGAGTAGAGAACCTGAAAGAATACTGAGGAAGAAAACATTTCCAAGCAAGAAGTAGAAGACCATATTGCAGGCCTTAATTTCTTTTTGGCTGTTGGCAATGCAGCCTTCAAATGAAGCCATACCAAGCATCGCAAAAGGAACCAAGTAAATAAAGCCATTTAAGATCATGCTCGGAAGATACCCAGTCACAACAGAATTCAAACCCGGTCTGCAAGACAATAAATTTCGCATATAGCAACATTGTTATACCCACAAGTGCCAACTGAACCAAAATTAAATTCAAGTTTCTGGCACTCACATAAGTTGCACAGCTCTCGCTGGTGGGAACCACCTTTTAATCTTCTCAAATTGCACTATCCCCTGCACGGCTGTTACAGGGATGGTGAAGAACACTGTTAGCAGGAACGCAGCAACGAAGACTCCAAGTTTGTACATAGCCATGCGCCAAAATGGAATGGACAAATTTTTCCATATTATATCAGTTGGTTCAGGGGCATAAGTTGTAACCAATGACAGTGGATTGACAAGCTGTTGCATCTCCGCAGCTTGGGCAGCATCCAACCGGGATTTGAATGAGACAAAAGCTACAGGTACCTCCTAGAGTTAAAACTAATATTAAACTTCTTATGGAAATACCGATATGTCTGTTGTGCTACATAAACTACTAAGGAATACCCTTGGCACAAGCAAATGGAGTAAATGATACACAATTATTACCTTTTTTTGAAGCATATTTTCACACTGTAGGAGGCGGATAGTCTCTTGCACATTTTTCAGTGTTTCTTCATGGTTGTGAATATTTGTTGCTTCTGAAGTAAACTTGCTCCAAATCCGTCCCAAAAGATTACATTTTCTGGTCTCTCTTTTCCTCTGTATCCGTTTCTCAATGGAGGATGCCAACTTCTGTAATGATGATTACACGACTAGCCAATAAAAAAACACTATCATGCTAAGTTTAATTTGACTGAACAAAAAAAAGTTGAGTTCTGTATAGATTTTGCATTGGAAAAAGGATGATGCACTAGTAATGTCTGCAGTTGTTTTTCCATAACGCTAAGAAAGAATGTGTGACAAACAGTAGCATGGAAACTTTGATGGTCATAATTTTACTGGTGCGCTGTTCAGAAAATATGATCACATTTTATGATTTGATAACCTGCTAGTCAGCCACAAATCAGAATCACGGTCCTCATCTACTCACCTGCAACGCCTCAATGTTTCCTATATCATGTACAATTTGGTATGATTGGTATGTATGATAATGCTTTGAGAAAAAGTGATCAACATAACACCCGTAAGTTCCATGATCTGGGCATGTTGGAATTCCTCGAACCAAAATGGTGTATTGATCATGTCTTTTGTAGTGATACTTCAAGTGCTCAATTCTTCTCATAGTAATTTTGCTGTATTCCTGCTTCAAATCAAATTGAAGATTTCAATGACACCATCCGGATTATCCATGCTTCAACAATGTAGCGTCAACTAATGATGAACCAACACTTCTCTAACCAAATCGCCTAGCGAGCTTTATAGTTAATGTGCACAAGGCTACACTTTTCAGTGACGGATATAAGTAACTGACACAAAATAAAATAAATCTTTGTTTTGGGATTACAGAGCAATAATCTGCTTTGATATTCCAATTGCTGGCATAATAATTAAATAGATAACAACCTAATCCCATGCCACCAAATACTGTTTTCTTAATTTAAAAAGGGAAAATGCAGGGTTTTCCAGTTTTCTGTATGAAGGATAGAATAGCTATACATACTAACAACAAGGAGACTGGTTAAGCATTTATTGGGCCTTAACCATGATACTAACAACATCTTTGAAGAAAAAAGAAAAAAAGACCAAGTGGATTGATTGAAAGGTTTTCAAAATCACTCACCTTATGAAGCAAATATACCACATAAAAGGATATAAAGCAAAGGCATGAAAAATGCACCCAAAGCCTGTCATGCACAACATAAACAATTTCAGTTACGAAGTCAACACAATTTCCACTTGGTAGGCAATACCTTTCAAACTCTGATTTTCCCAACTTATTAACATGATTCTAGCTACATTATAAACTGTATTACATCAGAATAAACTAAACACCATTTCATATAATCAGAGAGCAATTTACAGTGCGCGACCTGCCTTTCTTGGCCAACATTGCTGAATATATGAACTGAAACAGTACTCGAACTGAAAGGAACACCTCGAATGTGAAAATACAACGAAAATATGCAGACTAGAGCTAACCTATTAGATCCCCGTGTTACATTGGTAACCGTGAACAGTTCCATGGAATTCGATCTTCTGATATCAGCTCGACCTTCACTAGTATAGTTTGTTGGAGCAAGGACCACTAGTCCAACAATCGAGCAAACACTGAAACACTTGATCCTACACATCGAACGGGGAGATATCGTCGACCAGATTATTAACAGTCATAACAAAGAGAAGATCAGTTGGTGAAAATTAAATGCGTGTCATTCAATTCAACTCTTCTAGAGTTTCATGAATCCTACGACCGCTCTTCACGTACCCAAACTTGAAGAGGCGGACGACGACGAGCGCGTCGAGGCCGTGGCGACGCAGCACGTCTTCTTCAGAGAGCCGGAAGGCCGCGCCGATCCACCGGAACGACGGGGTTAGTCGCCCGTGGCCGAGCGGCAGCAAGCCACCACCAGCACCAAGATCGCCGGTCGCCATCCGGCGGGGACGGTAAACGGGCACGTTCCCCGGCTGCTTCTTGAGCAGGGAGAAGAGCGACAGCGCCACCAGCGCCAGCCCCAGGTTGATCGCCGCCGACGCCAGCAACCCCTCCGCGTCCATTTTTCTTCGTCCTCACACACACAGCTGATCCGACGCGCGCTGCACCAGCGTGGGCACTGCGCTCTCAGCCAGCCCAAACCAGCCAGCCAATAGTATTTTTCTCTTATAAAAAACCAACACCAGCACCAATCAGCGAACAGGCCCAGTAGCAGCGGAGGATCAGCTTCCCGCCGGTGGAATCAGCTGATTAGTGCGGTGGTCGATGGCGGGCGGCGACGTGGTGGCCGGAGGAGCCTCGAGGGGCACGTGGCCTCCCCGGAGCACGACGCGTTTGGTTGGCGCCGCCGCAACCCCATTCCTCCAACCGCATGGGCATTGCCACAACTTGGCCCACCTGTCAAGGCCCACGGGGTATGTCCCTTTAATGAGCCCTCCCCTTGTGCGTTGGGCTACGCGGCCCGGCCCGGCCCGTTTCGTGATGAGGCGGGGAAGGCGACACTCCACCAGCATCAAGGCAGGAGGAGAAAGGAGAGGTGGTGGCTGACTGGCTGGTGGAGTGGTGGGGCGATGGCAGCGCCTGCGGCGGAGGGGGCGGCCGTGTCTGCCGCGGCGGCGCTGCGAGCCGTGCTGGCGCGGGCGGGGATGGCGGCGGAGCGGTCGGGGCGCGCTGCGGAGGCGGTCCGAGTTGTGGCGGTGGGGAAGACCAAGCCAGTTTCGATGCTGCGGCAGCTCTACGACGCGGGCCACCGCTGCTTCGGCGAGAACTACGTGCAGGAGTTCGTAACCAAGGCCCCCCAGGTCCTGATCTTGTCTCCAGCTCGATTGCGTCGTTCGCTCTTCAACTTTGCACTTGCAGAGCATCCATCGCGTGGAAATGGAGTGAAATGACTTGCTCGATCTTACCGTGTTTGCAGCTTCCGGAAGATGTCCGGTGGCATTTTATCGGGCACCTGCAGAGCAACAAAGTGAAACCGCTGTTAGGTATATCAAGAAGAAAAGCTGGTTTGTTCAGAAGTAGTTAGAAACTGAAGTTCTAAATGTTATGATTATTTAGTGCTTGCCACTTGCGTCATCTTGTAATGAATAGTTAGTACTGGAAAGCCGTTCTTGCTTAGCACCATCATGACAATTGGTAGTAATACTTGCTAAGCAGTGTACAGTATATGAAAATGATAAGAGTAATACCAATACAATTCTTTCATAGTGTTTTTCTTGACATCATCTCTCTTTTGTATTGCCAGAATGCCAGCTAAGCCTTGTCTCTTTTTTTTTTTTTCAGTTGCTGTTCCAAATCTTGATATGGTTGAGGGTGTAGATAATGAAAAGGTAAGCAATCAGCAACAAGGACTGTTCCTTTTATTATTTATTATCTCATGTCTGTAGAAAAGATGAAGACTAATATATAACTTAACGCTTGTTAAGTTGTTATGTAGATTCAAATTCTTGTACCTGTTACCTACGATTGTGGATTTCTTTATTAACACATAGAGTCTACATTTTTCAGATTGCTAACCACCTAGATCGAGCTGTCAACAGTTTGGGAAGGGAGCCTTTGAAAGTTTTGGTTCAAGTGAACACTAGTGGAGAAGAATGTGAGTGCAGAATCAATATTGATAAATCAGAACTCTTATCTCTTGATTAATTTACCCAGATAAAGCACTTGTGCTATTTGTTTCCTTGTTTGCCTTGATCTGATAGATTATTATTATTGCTATTAATTGGTTTTGCAATTAATTTTGCTAAATGAGAAGTCAGTTTATTACTTCAGAAGCATACCCTAAATTACAAGTGAGCTTGTGGCCAAGTTCAAATCATTATCATTCTGCAATGTTCACATTTATCTTTCATATAATTAGCTTATCATTCTGCAATAGCAGGTTCATGGACTAAACGTTTTCTTTTGTTCAGCTAAATCTGGAATTGACCCCTCCAGATGTGTCGACCTTGCTAAGCATGTGAAACTAGCATGCCCACACCTAATATTTTCAGGTCTGATGACAATAGGAATGAAAGACTACTCGTCAACACCAGAAAATTTTAAGGTGCTTATCCAGTCTTACTTCATCACAAACGACAACGAGCAATCTGTGTTGGCTTTCATAACCTGTTGTAAGTACTTTGAATACAGGCATTGGTGAATTGTAAGCTTGAAGTTTGCAAGGCCCTTGACATACCAGCAGAACAGTTTGAACTCTCCATGGGAATGTCTGGTGACTTTGAGCAAGCGGTTTGTAATATATCATTCATTCTTTGAATAGGAACATCGAAACCAGACCACGAAATTGGTTTTTTTTTTCACACGATAGGACTCCTGGAGTTCCATTAACTAATGTCAAATTTATGCAGATTGAAATGGGTAGCACGAATGTGAGGATTGGATCAACCATTTTTGGACCAAGGGAGTATCCAAACAAAAAGCAGAACTAGTGAGATTCAACGCATAAGTGTCATCTCAATACCCAACCCTCTTGATTAACCTTTTGCCTTTGTAAGCATGATGCTATGTATAAATACACATGTGAATAGGTCACATATACAACTCCATACAACACTGTTTGCCGGGGGGGAGAGAACTCAGGACAATACTGTAGAAGAATTTGGTGACATGATCTTGAATAGCATTTCCAATACTTTACTTTCCTTCTTCCTTTTCTCTGCATGATGATTGCTGCTCACCTGCAGATTTCAGTTAGGATTTTACTTCTATGCAGTCAAAAGACATGTAATTCCATAGGCCTCCCTGGCTCCCTCCCTCACCTAATTTGTCGAATCTTCCCTAGTATTACGCATTTGGTTATGTTTTCCTTGTTGCTGATTTGTACTTCTCACAACATCATGTTCCGTTCCGGAGAATAACCATTTGTGATTTGACTCTAGACATCAGTAAAATATTAAATTAAACTGTTCTTTTGTAGTTTGTAAAGAATGAAGATGCACGGATAAGTGGATAGTAGTAATAACTTGCAACAAACGCCTTGTAGCCGTTTTCCTCGGTGAGCATTTCTGACCTCCCGCGGTCTCGCCTCAGTCAGGGCTCAAGCGCTGGGGGCTGCAGCCCGGGGCGGGCCCAACAATTCCTAGGAACAAATCTTCAACTTAGCCCAGGAACAGCCCATGAGGAGGAGGAGCCCAGAGGTTGAGCCCTACCTGTGGCATCTCCCGTCTCCGCACGCCGCTTCGCATCCCCGCGACCCCCGCCCAACTCCCGTGCCGCAGCCCCGACCGGCGGCTCCGCCTCCGCTCCCGGCGCCTCTCTTCTCCTCCGCGCCTTCCTTCTCCCTCGGCTCTCCTGCTGTTTCGCGCTCCGGTCTTGCTTGCTGGTGCTGCAGATCTGCGTTCGGCGTTCCGCACTGCAGGTTGGAGTTTCTGAATGGCCAGCCCCGGGGATGCGGAGGGCGTCACCGCCTCCATGGGGGAGCTGAGCGTAGAAGCAGCGCCTTCATCAGGTGACAACGAAATCGCCCAGTATGGTGCGTATCCCTGACAAGGGGGCAACCGTGTGCTTTCATAACCATGCGTTGTTTGCTTAGTTAGTAGTACTGCTTGCAGTAGTTTTATCTCGTGTCTGAACTTAGTTGATTTATTTATGCAAAACTTTGTCCCAGCTAATGGCGGTGATGTTGCCGCTGTCGACGAAGATGATGTATGGGAAGATGTTTCAGATTCTCATGGGCATGCGTCTACCTTAGACAGAGAATGGATCCACAGGCAGAACCAGTTTCAAAAGGTATTAGTTACCCTAGAGTTTATCTGGAACACAGTTCTTAATGCTAACTACTCTTCTGCAGTTTTTGTTGATAGCAGAAATGTTTAAAATCTTTTTCTTTTGATTTCACTCTAGATGGGCTATCGGGATGGTATAACAGAAGGGCAGAAGGACTCTGCTCAGGAAGGCTTCAATGTTGGGTTCAGGCAATCTGTAAACGTTGGCTACAAGTGGGGCCTTGTTCGCGGGGTTGCCAGGTGTATATCCTTCCAAGAATAGATTTCTTGTATTACCATTCTCTTCTAGTCTTCCCTCTGATTTTAATTTTTTCTATCTGTGGTCCTTCCAAGCAGTGCATTAGCTAGTCTTCCTGACAGCTTGAAAGAAAAACTGGTGCCGGATGTTCAGTGTAGAGGAAAATTACAGGGTCTGCACAGCTCCGTGCAAGAAATATCAGCAGATGACGCTCTTCAGATGTTCCATGAGAGTATGTGCCAGAGCAATCGTCCTTCAGATGGATCTACAGAATCAAATAGGATGAAAAGCCTATCAAAGGATCTTGTGGTGTTGTTGCATGAATGCTCAGATATTAAAGTAAGTGAAGAGGTTGCATGAGATTCATGAACAAGTTGGCTTGGAATTTCAACCACTACGGTCTACGAACTTTCCAAGTCTGGCAGAATCACATTGAGTTTTTAGATTATTGAACATCTACCTGGGCTATAGATGAACGATTTTGTTTTCAAAGGATCTGATACTCAAAAGGCTCGAACTTCAGAGACCTAGAATGTAACTGTAAAACCTGTTGTTCCATATTTTGATCATATTGCCCTTTTGTGAATTGTAACTATTACTCGTATAAAGAAAATCTTGATACAAGCCTCAGGCTCAAAGCATTCTGGTAGTTTCTTAGTATCTCTCATGGTTTAATTCTATCTAAGTTATAACAATGTGGTATGGCTGCAATATGGTTGAAGGTTTGAAGCTCTCGTTACCTGCCGGTCTTTCTATGAGATATATATACTGTTTTTCTCATATTTATGTGCAAAAATTATCACTAAGTACACGCTGCACTGACGTGCATAAAAGTGGTTTCTGCATAGAGTCCCTCCTACCGAAATTGCTGTGGCCTACTGTAACGGTGTTTATGCTGAACTGAATTTTACTCCACCAAAATATACTCAATTTTGATGAGTTGAAACCCTCCTCATCTACTACACCAGAAGTTGCCATGGCATATTGTAACGTTTGAAGCTGACATTCAGAATGGTCCATGGTGGTTTGATAGCATGGCATGTCAGCGGTGGCCTGCTTCTACTACAAGTTCACAACGGATCGGTGGTTGGATCTGCAAGATGAGTGTCAGCTCTTGGAGTTCGTTATGGTTGGTGGAGCATCAAACCTCATATCCGTTGTGTTAGTTATGTTTATTCATCAATGCCGTTCATTTTTCGAAAAAGCCTATGACAAGATAAATTGGGATTTTCTTATATCCTTCCTAAGGCAAAGAGGATTTCATAATCACTCTAGTGCTTGACCCTTTTAGGACCATTGATATAGTCGGCAACTCTCCTGCTTGATTGTTTTTTTTTAAAAAAAAGAGAGAAACCTCTCAACTACACCAGAAGTTGTCATGGCTATTGTATCGTTTTTGTTGACATTCTGAATGGTCCACGGGAGTTTGACAACATAACATGTGAGCGATGGTCAGGAAGACGAGTGTCACTCTTTCAGTTCGTTATGGTTGGTGGGAGCATCAAACCTTGTATCCGTTGTGACTAGTGTTTGCCTGAATTGAACCGTTTCATCTGCCTGAAGTTTTCACGGCCTACTTGCGTAGGAGTAGTTGTGTTTTCAATACTGGTGCCGTTTAGGAGTATTCCTCAGTGCTTGATCTACTTTTATCCATTGGAAGCACTTTTGGTTATGTTTATTCATCAATGCCATTCATTCTTGGTGATGAACATCTGATCTGCTCTACCTATTGGTTCCTCCTGATCTAAAAACACACACTAGCCGTACGAATTTGCTGACTTGCACTTGAATTCATCAGGGTTTCCAAGATGTGTTTAAACTCATCAGGAAGCCTGTTCAAAGTGTTCACCAATGAACAGGAGTACAAATCTTTTGGTTTGCAGGCCGTGCCAGGTTTGGCCCATCTGTTTGCATCAGCACAAGACTGCTTACACCCCAATCTGTGATGGTCTACAGTTTCAGTCCAAGATCAGAGTAGGGCTGTTATTGGGTGTTAACAGTAAACAATTAGCATCATCGATTATCTATGTGTCCTACTATAGTACCTTAACTTAATAACGATCATACAGCATCCGAAGTATTCAGATATTCAGAAAGCAACACTTGGGTCGAATTGGACTGCAGCTCTTCAATACAGGATGCCGATAAGAAAATCAATGGAATATTCACATAAATCAGGACAAAGAAATTGAAGTTATTATATCCATGTATATGACCAACATGAAGGGTGGGTCCTGGTGCAAGCGGTAGAGTCTTACCGCCTGTGACCGGAAGGTCCCGAGTTCGAGTCGCGGTCTCCTCGCATTGCACAGGCGAGGGTAAGGCTTACCACTGACACCCTTCCCCAGACCCGCACAGAGCGAGAGCTCTCTGCACTAGGTACGCCCTTTATATGACCAGCATCCGAACTGGGAAAGAAATGTGGTTAATAAGAGCTTTATTAATCTCTATCTAAAGGAACATCTCAACGTTCTTGCCAGTGTGCTAGTCTCCTACACTATTTCTCATCACGATGCAGGGACTAAAGTTCAAGAGATGTCATATGGGGTGTTCGAATACTAATAAAAAAACAAATTACAGAAGTCATCAGTAATCCATGAGATGAATTTATTAAGCCTAATTAATCCGTCATTAGCACATGTTTACTGTAGCACAACATTGTCAAATCATGGACTAATTAGACTTAATAAATTCGTCTCGCAAATTAGTTTCAATCGATTATTTAGTTTCATAAATAGTCTATATTTAATACTCCATACATGTGTCCAAATTATCCGATGTGACAACGACTAAAATTTAGGAGGTGGAACAAACACCCCCTAAACTGAACACACGAGACATATGTACATGCCTAGGCCCTCCACTAACCCAACTCAGCGAGCTCCTAGTAGCTCAACTATCAATCAGATAAGAAAATAATGGTGGTAAGCAATCCTCTGGCACTAAATTGAAGCAACTGCTGAATTAGAACCTTCAGAGGTCCAGATCATGATTAGTTCCAGCCGACTACAAGCTGCAAGACAGATAAAAACAGCGATAAGTTTCAATCAACAACCTTCAGAAGTTCAGATCATGGTTGGTGGAGCATCAAACCTTGTATCCGTTGCGTTGGTTATGTTTATTCATCAATGCCGTTCATTTTTCGAAAAAAAACCTATGATAAGATAAATTGGGATTTTTCTTATATCCTGCCTAAGGCAAAGAGGAATTCAGAATCACTGGTGCTTGACCCTTTTAGGGCCATAGATATAGTCGGCAACTCTCCTGCGTGATTGTTTAAAAAAAAAATCTCAACTACACCAGAAGTTGCCATGGCCTATTGTTTCGTTTTATGCTGACATTCTGAATGGTCCACGGGAGTTTGACAGCACAACATGTGAGCGATGGTCAGCAAGACGAGTGTCGCTCTTTCAGTTCGTTATGGTTGTTGGGAGCATCAAACCTTGTATCCGTTGTGTCTAATGTTTGCCTGAATTGAAATTGAAACGTTTCATCTACCTGAAGTTGTCACGGCCTACTTGTGTAGGAGTAGTTGTGTTTTCAATACTGGTGCCGTTTAGGAGTATTTCCTCAATGCTTGATCTACTTTCATCCGTTGGATGCACTTTTGGATCCATCAATGCCATTCATTCTTGGTGATGAACATCTTATCTGCTCTACGGATTGGTTCCTCCTGATCTAAAAACACACACCAGCCGTACAAATTTGCTGACTTGCATTTGAACCCATCAGGGTTTCCAAGATGTGTTTAAACTTTCCTAGGAAGCCTGTTCGGAGTGTTCACCAATGAACAGGAGTACAAATCTTTTGGTTTGCTGGCCGTGCCAGGTTTGGCCCATCTGTTTTATCAGCACAAGCAGACTGCTTACACCCCAATCTGTGATGGTCTACAGTTTCAGTCCAGGACCAGAGTAGGGCTGTTATAATTAGCTTCATCAGTTATCTTTGTGTCCTATATAGTACCTTCATAATGATCATAAAGCACCAGAAATATTCAGATATTCAGAAATCAACAATTGGGTCAAATTGGACTACAGCTGTTCAGTATCACTGAAATGTTGGAAATCGGGCATGGCAAAATGAGTTATACGAGATGCCGATAAGAAAATCAATGGAATATTCATATGAATCAGGACAAAGAAATTGAAGTTATTGTATCCATGTATATGACCAGCATCCGAACCGGGAAAGAAATGCGGTTAATAAGAGCTTTATTAATCTGTCTAAAGGAACATCTCAACGTTCTTGCCAGTGTGCTGGTCTCCTACACTCGTTTCTCATCACTAAACTGAGCACACGAGACATATGTACATGCCTAGGCCCTCCACTAACCCAACTCAGCGAGCTCCTAGTAGCTCAACTATCAATCAGATAAGAAAATAATGGTGGTAAGCAATCCTCTGGCACTAAATTGAAGCAACTGCTGAATTAGAACCTTCAGAAGTTCAGATCATGATTAGTTCCAGCCGAACCACAAGCTGCAAGACAGATAAAAACGGCATCAAATTTCAATCAACAATCTTGTACCAAAGGAGAGTCTATTAACAGGGGAATCCTCGCCGCTGTTCCTTACCTCTAAAAGGCTATCTATCAGCTACATGCTTGCGAAGGCCATGTAAGAGTGAATGTTCTCTTGTCACCATTATCGTGTTGCTCGGGCTTCTTCTCATTTGCAACCGTGGGCAGAACAGATTCAAAGGCCTGGACAAGCATCTCAACTTTTCTCTTCTGAGCACGAGCCAGTTTCTTTACTTCCTTCCGAAGAGCGTAGTCAACCATCCACTCCTCAGCGGCCCTCCGATCATCCACCGCCTGATGTTTGAGATCAACTTTCTCTGCCTCTGGACCGGTTTCTGCAGGAAGGAAGTTTGGAGGCTTGGGTTTGAAAGGACGAATTTGCTTGACACCCTGTTCGGATGTTCTCCTCCTCCTGGCAATGCTGGACCTGTTCTTCTTCTGAGAGGATGCTGCATAGACACAAGCAGAGCTAACATCTTCAAAGCTTATCCCACTGAGCGAGCTGGAAATGCTATCGACTGATGATTCCTTAGGACCATCGCCGACGCCACCTGCAAAATCGCCATGTCGTTGTCGTTCATCAGGCATGAACAATTGCTTCTCGATTCCAACATGTGCACGAGCGGTAGGAATAGAGGAAGCATTGCAAGGAACTTCACCTTCAGGAATGTTTCCTCCATGATTAGCATCCAGCAGCTCCTCGGAGATGTCAGACTTGCAGCCACCGAAGTCCCCGCCTTCATGATCCGCCATGACCACCAAGGTCTCGTTCTCTTCACGGCCGCGATGCTCGGTTGTCCCCAACAGCTCTACCGAACCAACCGAGATCACGTCGCTGGACGCGCATGAACCGTCATCCACGGAAGCAGCACCCAAACCCTCCGGCGCGTCCTCCGCAGAGATGTCGCTGCAGCTCACGTCCGAGGTCACCGTCGGCGCGGTAGACCCGGCGCGTATCTCGACGAAATAGCCGCGGCCTCCGGCGGTGCTGGGCTTGCGGAAAGGCGAGGCGCCCTTGAGCTTCATGCTCTGCTGCGTCTTGATGAGCCGCCTCCGCTCCGCCACGAAAGTGCCCAGGGCCGGCGCGTGGGCGTGGCCCTTGAAGGAGCAGTACGCGTACGGGCACGCGTGCGCCGGCCCGTCGGCCCCGGGCCCCTTCATGGCGGAGGAGCACGTGGCCCTGCCCGCGCGCGCGCCGCGCCGCCGCAGCCGTCGGCGCCACCTTCGCCCTCCCCTTCTGTGGCTGCGGCTGCGGCGCGGCGGGGGCCCCGGAGGCGCCGACCTTGGCGCCGGAGCAGCTCGTCGCCCTCATGTAGTTGGGGAGCGGCGCCGGGGCCATGCCGCCACCGCCACCACCAGCGCCACCCCTGCTTCCCGGGCCAGGGCCACCGCCCCCAGCCGGCACGGCGTCGGGGTCCTTGGGCTTCTTGCGCGTTGGCTTCCTCTGCACCATGGCGTGGGGGCGTACGGCGGAGGTTTCTTGGAGCGGTCCGCTTGCTTATCCGAGGGGCGAGGGAAGGGAATAGCCGAAGAGGTGGCGGGGGGAGCAGGGGAAGGTTTGGCTGCTGGACGGTGGGCGGGCAAGGGTGGGGGCGAAGGCGAACAAGGAAGGTCAGGTGGTGATCGTTGCAAGATTCGGGGTGGGGTTGTTGCTGGGCTTGCTGCTTCTCCTTTGGATTCGGAGGGCGGCGGCGGCGGCGAGGTGCGGGCGGGTGGATCGGCTCGACGTTTTTGGAATCGTCGAAGAGGGGCGATCGGACTCGGAGGGGGCTGGATTTTGAATGCGTTGGCCGTATCTTCTGTGGCCGAGCACCCTGTGCACCAGCTCTTGTGGCCTCCCTTCGTTCTACTCCTCACAGAGCCCTGCTCGTCTTATATAGGAGGAGTACAGTAGCTGTTTTCTGGGAAGGTAATTAAGACTGCGTTTTCTGGGAAGGTAAAATTTAACGTTGAGTTTAATTATGTAGATAGTTACTTTATAGTTTATTAATGATGTATGGATTTACTATCCTTAAGCCACGTAGTAGGAGTTGTAGGAGTCAATAAATTAAAGGATTTTCAAGCCTGTATTACATGGTGTTCCATGTTTTGAAACAAAGGCATTACACCGTTAAACACATTAGCAGTAATACTTGAATTATTTCGGTACAAGGATTGCCACTTGTTTGATGGTTTTTTTTTGCTACGAATAAGACAAGAGAGCTGTTAATTATATTGAAAAGAAGGATAAACCCAGGCTGTGCAGTACAACAACATAAAAGGATCAACAACAGAAAACAACAACAACGAAAGCAACAGCAAAAAATAAACAACAACCACGGCCGGTTGCACCGAGACACATGCCGCACAACGCCACTACACCACTGAAGAACACCTCTGTAACACTCTAGCAAACAAACCGGAATAACAGTGCACAACCACAGCCACAACCTCTCTAGAAGCTCCACACCACTGCTCGCCAAGCGCCACATTGCACCACCATCACCAAAAAAGGCGAGGCCAAACAAGTCAACATGCCATTTGTCACTATCCTGCACCAAGCTAGTCACTGCTTGCGCCATTGTTATTGATGATGATAACCCACACCGAGCTAGTCACCGCCAAGCAGGGCTAGCCGCCGCAGTCTATTGTAAGCCATGTAGCCCAAGTGCTATCGTTGCCACTTCCGCCATCTGTCGATGTTGTTCTACACCGGACTTACCACACTGCCAGGCAGGGGGTTAGCCACTGTAATCAATGCCATTGTGCACCTACCAAATCTTTAGCGTTACCATATCTTTTGGCCATGGTTTTGGTTGGGATAGCTCACTTCACATGTTTTTTGTTTTTTTTTGTTTTTGTTGTTGCCAAATCGTTAGTGTATTCTTGGGGTACGGTTTAAATTGACACCTCCACGCTTTGGTCACCGAGAAAAAGCTACATTCAAATGTCTTTTGTTACCGTATCTTTTTGCTGTGATTTGGATTGACGCATGCATGTTTGGGTCGTCGATGGAAAACCTGCTTTTATGTGTGTGTGTTTTATCAAATCATTCGTGACATGCTTTATCTTAAAAAAATTTGTGACCATACCGGTGCGAAAATATTCCTCTAATTCTCGCTGAGTCGTGGATTAGCAGGGCAAGTGCATAAGCACAAGAATCTCAAAATGAAGTGGTGTAGCTTGTTCAAGACCCCGAAACAAAACCCGTTCGTAATTAGCCTAACATTTCTAGTCGGACAGTCGGTCTCTGTTGTACCACACCCTTGGCGTTTGCTAACGCTAAAACCATGTCACTTTGTTTATACAGTAAGCTCATGCTTATTTTTGTTTTGGATTTGGATTTCAAGCCTTCAATAAAAACCGGTCATCCAAAGAGGATGAGATGAACCAACCAGTCACAGCCCACAGAGCAGAGATATCCACGGGCCACGGCAGCATCCGTCCATAAATGAGCGAATTCTTTTTGGTGTTGGGGAGTGGGTGGGGAAGTCACGCAGCACACGTGAGGACCGAGCGCCCGCCGGCTCCAGACTCCGAGGCCGTTTGCTTCCAAATCCAAATTTTAAAACCGGATGACACGCCGGAACAGAGGGATCCACGCTCGCCTCCCTGTTGCAGGTATAAACTCATTCACAGCGGTAAACTTCGAAACCAGGAATATCGGATGAAGTTTATAGAAATTTTACATAAATTAATTTAACTTTATAGAAAAAAAACAAAAATTTCTCACGCTCCAAACAGAGCCTAGTATGGTAAGGTTCATGGTTGGATGGTGTTTGTAGAACGCAGAGGGACGGATCAAGCTATTTTGGTGATGTCACTTGACAGCAATTATCCTCTAAAACCCAAAGCTAAAGTATTGTTGGTCTAACACAAAACAAGAGCAATAAGCATGTTTTTAACACTAGCGACATCAAAGTTTCTTTGTTCTGAATCCGTCCCTGAGAATATAATGCAGATAACACGAGAAAAGCGATAAGGATGCCAAGGTATCGTATCCTAACTCCCCCTCCATCCATGGACTATAAGCCTTAGCCCCAGGACATGAAGAAGAAACAAAAATCTAAAAATCAACGAGGCAACGGATGGTTGGTCAACTCGGGTTGAGTCAAACAATGGAAACTGGTGGAAGTAAAAAGGAAAGAAATTAACATATGGAGTGGTCAAACACAGTATAACAAAACCCATTATTACTTCATTAGTTGGTGGAGAATGCTAATTGTTCACATACACTATTTTAGCCTTTTTTTTCATTAAGAGGGCATGAAAGTTTTAAAGTTACACGACATCGACAAGATATGGCTGTTCCAAACCCATTGGCAAGACACTAGCGTTCAAGACCAACCAAGAATGTCGACCAGCTAGAGCTAGACCCTAGCAACTACAACACATACAAATGACTATACGGTAGTATAATCTACGACCGTGGGTACAACAAGGCAAAATGTTGGGAATGCTTAGCCTACTCGACGTCTGTCACCGAACCACGACGACGAGGGCGGCGCCTCACATGAAAGAGTACACGCATGGCTTCCCGCTTACTAGAGAAAGGGCCATTGATTCACATACACTATTCATCCATCTATATACAGTATTAAATGTAGTCTCTTATTAATAATTCTATTAGTTAGCTAACTATTAGCATTAGTAGACCCAAATATATATTATCTCTATCTTTGAATAAATCATTTTTTATATTTGACAAATAAAAATATTCAAATATGGATGATACCAAATGAGTACATTATGAAAACATATGTTATGGTGTATTTAATGATATTAATTTGATATCATAATTTTGGATTTTTTGGGTATAAATCTAGTTAAATTTAAAAATATTTAATTTAAAATAATTCAAGGACAGAGGCGGTAAAAACTAGACCATACGAGAATCCGAGTCAGATAGGAGAGTCCCAGAGCTCACTGCTCTTACCGGTCACAATGCGAGAAGCTTGGCAAGGACAGAGTCAGTAGCGTTCCATTTAGGTGGCCTCTTATCTCTTGGGAGATGACTAGCTAGGTAACAATTGCATCATACGCACCGATGCGCCGACCTTGCCGTCCTGCACGAAACAGAAGGGCCAGGTGAGAAGAAATTCAGCCGAGTACGTAGCATGTTCCATTCCATTGGTTAGGGTAAATGGCAGGTTGTCGCGACAAGAACCATGAACAAATGCAAGCGGGGGATAATACAGTACAGCTGCTTCAGGCTTGGCCATATGGACAGTGGACACGACGACACGAGCGCAGAGTACGTGCGTGGTGTTCATCCCAGTGCCCTCTTATCTATTCAGTTGGTCGCCGGCAAAGCAACAGAGATCGCAACGCAAGTGTTGCTGTTGTACTTTACTACAATTTTAATATATAGTACGAAGTCAGACTACGTTGAATCTGATTATTTTATATAATATATTTATGATATTGAATAAATAATATTATTTTAATATTAGATTATGTTTCATGTATGGTATACTTATTTTGTGTCATATTGATAGTTTTTTTAAAAAAACACACACACAATTTGGGGAAATTTTCCATAGTTTGATTAAGTCTAGAAACAAAATTACATTCTTTTCAGACAGAAGTAGTGTATGCTTTGCTAGGACTTGTTTAGATTACCTCAAAATTCTAAGTTTTTTCACTCTCTCTCCATCGCATCAATTTTTAGACGTATGTATGGAGCATTAAATATAGATAAAAAAATAACTAATTACACAGTTTGGTTGTAAATCACGAGACGAATCTTTTTAGCCTAGTTAGTCCATGATCGGACAAAGTTTGTCAAATACAAACGAAACGTGCTACAGTGTCCAGATTGTAAAAATTTGCAATCTAAACAAGGCCCCAGTAGATTATTCAACAAAACTTGACATTCTAGGATTTACTTAAACGCTCTCGATCACTTTCTCGCGGTCTCGCCAATCATTAGCTTTCATGGTTCTAGAAAATGGAGAACAACCCCCCTAGTCAAAATATTTTAAGCTTGGGAAAGGAGCGGAGAGCCGGAGAGGGAAGCAGAAGCCCGGCACGGACGCACGGTCGCACGGAGCAGACACACCGACACCGTGCGTACCGCGCGAACCAGCGGAAGGCATTGCCGAGACGTAACTCCCTCCCTGCACCATACCGTGCGACGCGCTTGCAAAATCTGTAGCTGCTTCGTCACCGACTCGCTGTAACGTCCCACCACTATTTTTTTTCGGCACTGTTAACGCACGTCTGAACAACCCGCAGCTGCAAATCCGTTTTCGCGTGTCCATGCGTGGGCCCGCGCCGTCCGTGTGACGGAACCGTTCAATTCATGTAAGATTAAATATGACGGTTCCCGTTAAACATGTTGATACGCGCATACCGTCACTCATGTAAACCCGGCAGTCCGTTGAGTACCACGAAGGGTCTCAATAAATCGACTTCACAACCAAGATCGTATATGATTAAGGAAAACAACATGCATCATGATACGTAGAATTCACAGCAGAAGTTTAAAGTTTAAGATACAAACTAAATTTACAATACTTACTACAATACTGTCGGTGTTTTGGACCGGGGGTCCTCAACCAACCAGTAAATATGAACTGCATGCCCCTAATCCCAGATGGTAATGCAAAGAGACACAAGGTTTATACTGGTTCAGGCAATCGGTGCCCTACGTCCAGTTTAGGAGATCGATCTTGTATTCTTTGCACCGAAGTGCTTGTGGTAGGGGGTTACAAGCTGCGTGAGAGAGGGAGTAAGTCCCAGGTCTCGGCGTGGAGTGGTGCGGGCTGCTTGAGTCGTTGCTCTCAGGCAGCGTGTGAGCGTGCGTGAATTGAGTGAGTGCGTTTTGCGCGTGAGGGCCGGCGTGGTCTCGATCCATAGAAACGGCCCTGGCTGCTTCCTTTTATAGCCACAAGGAGGGAGCCAGGAGTACATGAGAGAGCTACACGTAGAGTCTTAGTGAGGAAGGAAGATCCAGTACTGTGGCCTATTCCTATAGCAGCACAGTGTCAGGAATGGCAATTGGTACTTGATCACTGGTGCGTCATGCCGGCCATGCCTGAGGCTGTTGAAGTCGTAGGGGTCATCGTTGACGTTTAGTCAGCATGACCTCCTCTGTAGGTGACAAGCCGTGCCTTGTGAATTTTTGACTTGGTGGTTCGTCGAGGCCTGGCAGGTGTTTGTGGCCGGCCGCGCCGAGGCCTGATTTGCCGAGGCTTGGGAGGTGACCTGAGTGCGATGCGGCGGTCTCGATGGTCAGCGTCGTACCCGGTTTAGGTGGAAAAATACAGGGCGTGTGTCCGCAAAGTACGGTAGTCCCTGCACCGTCAGTGGGGAATGGTAAAAAAGGAGATTTGACCGCCGTCCCATCGCTCCTGTTGCTATGCCTTGCCAATCGTAGCTGACGTAGGTGCAACCAGGGGTACTTACACGGATGGGACGGCCCGCCAGAGGGGCAGTTGAGGTGAAGACGATGAGGATGCGGGACGAGCCCGGCCTCGGCCGAGGCGGAGAAGGAATAGTACGTCTGAGACCCTGCCGGGGGGTCTCGGACGAGGCGTAGAACGAGCAGTTGGGCTCTCCTGCGGTTTCCGAGAATACAGGGACATGGACTTGACCTTCCATGCTGCTTTGTCCTTGGCACAGGGGTTAGATAGCACAGTGATAAGCACAGTGGCAGGTAACCCCTGTTGCGCCCGGTCCCCTGTCCCGTCGGTCGTTCTGCTCGTACTGTACCTGAGTGCGGCTGACGTTTGTGGGAGTAGTTGGGCGCATTAATCTGGACATGACGTTTCGTCAGAGGAGTTTGGTCGGGACGGAGGTTACGAGTATGTTTTTGTCAAGCCCGGCCTCGAGCGAATCGGAGAATTGGCATCCCATCCGAGGCCTTTCGGGGCGAGGCCTCGGCGAGACGGTCTCGGCGAGAGGGCCTCGGCGGGGTGCTTTTGGCCTTTCATATGAGGCCTCGGCGCAAGGCCTCGAGCGAATCGGAGAATTCTGCAGAGACCTGGCGGTAGTCTTTTGGCTTTGATTTTTGCAAGGTTTAAGCGACATTTTTGGTTCTTGCTTAGGGTACCCCTTCTTGTGGTATCCGACAGTAGCCCTCGAGCCTCGGGAGGAGTGCGGGCACTCTCCTGAGGTTTTGACGAGACTTGGTTCGCAACAGCTCCTGTCGGGATCGTGTTTTGTACTTGGTGGTTCCGATGGGTGCGCGCGAGCGCACCCGCCGGGTGTAGCCCCCGAGGCCCTGGAGGAGTGGGTTTACTCCTCCAGGGGCTTTTTTTTCGTTTGAGCAAGGAGTTTTATCATGCTTGCTGGGCTTATGAATGCGAGTTCGGGTCGCTGGGTCTCGGCAATCTTGCAGGAAGAGCTCCCTAGCCTCTGCGCAGAGCGAGAGGGCCGTCAGGTGCTCTCCTGGCTTTTTATACACCTCTCGCGCATGAGGGTTTGTTTGCTGAGACCCCCTCGGGTGCGAGCCTAGGTCGCGGAGCCTCAGCATATCTACAGGAAGAGCTTCCTAGCCTCTGCCCAGAGCAAGAGGGCCGTCAGGGGTACCCCTGGCTTTTTGTATGACCCTCGCACAACCTTTTCGTTCGGAAGGAGGGGTTTGCTGGCCGAGCCCCTCGAGTGCGAACCTGGGTCGCTGGGTCTCGGTAAAGTTGCAAGGAGAGCCCCTTAGCCTCTGTGAGGAGGTCCGTCAGGGGTTCCCCCTGGCTTTTTTATACGACCCTCGCGCTTCCTTTTTGTTCGGAAGGAGGGGTGAAATATGTCAGGCTACCCTCGGTGGGCGCGAGCGGTGACACTTCCAGTGAGCTGCTATCGGGTAAGTCCGAGTGGAGGCCCGTGCCCCATTCGATAAAGGGTCGGCTAGCGGTCGAGAGAGACGCACTCCAAAAAGTACCAGAGGGCTTCTCTATTGGGTCCAGGGCCGTTCGATTGGCCTCGGGGCCTCGGCGCCTCCACGGTGGGATCCCATTATGAGAACTCCCCTGCTAGGTCTCGGACACGACTTAGGGCATCCCGAGCGATCGCTTGCTTGGGCCACGGCCATGTATGGGCTCGCCCATAGTTGTCCCCTGACTCTGTTGTCTGGGGGGCGGCTGTCGAAACCCTCGGTGGTCCAAAGCCTTGAACCCTTGGACCGTGAACGGGCTCGGCGCCCTTTTTGTTGCTTTTTTCTCGAATGTATGAGTGTGGGCTTGGGTTGCTTATCCTTGTCTTAGGTGCGAAGGAGCCCCCAAGCCTCCGCACGCAAGCGAGAGGCGGTCGGGGTCCCCCGACTTTTTGTTCACCCTCGCGCATCCTTTTCGTTCGGACGGGGGGTTGTTTGCCGAGCCCACTCGTGTGCGAACCCGGGTCGCTAGGTTTTGGCAAACCTATAGGAAGAGCCCCCTAGCCTCTATACAGAGCGAGAGGGCCGTCAGGTGCTCTCCTGGCTTTTTATACGCCTCTCGCGTGTGAGAGTTTGTTGGCTGAGACTCCCTCGGGTGCAAGCCTGGGTCACGGGGCCTCAGCATATCTGCAGGAAGAGCTCCCTAGCCTCTGCCCGGAGCAAGAGGGCCGTCAGGAGTACCCCTAGCTTTTTGTACGACCCTCGCGCAACCTTTTCGTTCGGAAGGAGGGGTTTGCTTGCCGAGCCCCCTCGAGTGCGAACCTGGGTCGCTGGGTCTCGGTAAAGTTGTAGGGAGAGCTCCTTAGCCTCTATGGGGAGGTCCGTCAGGGGTTCCCCCTGGCTTTTTTATACGACCCTCGCGCTTCCTTTTTGTTCGGAAGGAGGGGTGAAATATGTCAGGCTACCCTCGGTGGGCGCGAGCGGTGACACTTCCAGTGAGCTGCTATCGGGTAAGTCCGAGTGGAGGCCCGTGCCCCATTCGATAAGGGTCGGCTAGCGGTCCAGAGACGCACTCCAAAAGTACCAGAGGGCTTCTCTATTGGGTCCCAGGGCCGTTCGATTGGCCTCGGGGCCTCGGCGCCTCCCTACGGTGGGATCCCATTATGAGAACTCCCTGCTAGGTCTCGGACACGACTTAGGGCATCCCGAGCGATCGCTTGCTTGGGCCACGGCCATGTATGGGCTCGCCCATAGTTGTCCCTGACTCTGTTGTCCTGGGGCGGCTGTCGAAACCCTCGGTGGTCCAGCCTTCGAACCCTTGGACCATAATGGGCTCGGCGCCCGGTTCCTTCACCTGAAAGGAATAGGGTGGGGGGGATATTTCCCCCATCGGTTCGACAACGGCCGGCGCGCCTTTTTAGGCGATTTTCTGGGGGAGGCGGAACGACGCCTGTTGCTGCTGCGGTCGGATGTGACATGGCGTCAGCGGATGGGACGTAACTGTTCCCGTGATTAATGAGGAAAAGGTGGACACACGGGCGGTAAAATTGGATCGGGATTAACCGCGCCGGATCTGAGGGAAACTTCCCCGATTTCGTCGCCCATCCGTTTTGCCTTCACCCTGCATAAATACGCAACGAGCCTCGCTCCTCCCCTTCTTACCTTGCCCGTATTAGCTTTGTCGTCTTTGAGCCGTCGCCAGAGCAGAGAGCCCCAGGAGGAAGAAAGGAAAGAGGCGAGGTAGAGAGAGAGAGAGAGACTCACCGTCGTAGTCGAGCCCTCCACCGCACTCATGGCCGGCGACATTGTTGTCATCAAGGTGGACCCTTGGGATCCATCCGACGTCACCGTGGAGATGCTTCAGTCGCTCGTCGATGGTGGGCTCCTTCGCCTGGTGACCGACCCCAACAGGCCAGAGTGGATCGCTCCGTTGGGCGAGCCGGAGCCGAGGCCTCGCGACGGTTACGTCGTGATCTTCGTGTCCTTTCATGAGCGTGGCCTCGGCGTTCCTGCGGACCGATTCATGCGGGCGCTCCCGCACTACTATGGCGTAGAGCTCCACAACTTCAACCCTAGTTCTATCGCGTAGGTGGCTATCTTCGTCGCTGTCTGCGAGGGGTACCTAGGGATTGCTCCCCACTAGGAGTTGTGGCTCCATCTCTTCCGGGCGGGGCATACCACCAAGCCGGCGGGCACGTCGGGCATGAGGAATGCGGTGAGGGCCGGCGGCTGCACTCTCCAAGTGCGCCAGGATCGTCAGCACCTCTACATCCCGGCCCAGCTCGCGTCATCCAACCGTCGATGGTACACAAGCTGGTTCTACCTTCGCAACGACGACGGCAGACTTCCCCCCTACACTGGGCGGATTGTGGGGAGCAGCCTAGAGCGGTGGAAGTATGGCGTCCCGAGGGAGGATCAGCTCAAGCTGCAGTCGCTCCTAGAGGGGCTGCAGAGGCTGTGGGACCGCCACCTTACTGCGGCTGTGGTCGTGGCCGCCTTCCACAGTCGGAGGGTGCTGCCGCTAATGGCTCGGCGGCGGCGCTGTTCGAGATGAGGCCGGACGATTCGATTATGGGCATCCGGCTGTCTGCCTCCGCCCTCTCTGATGAGGAAATTCTTCGCCGGGTGAGGGAGGCGGTGGACGCAAAGCTGCGGAGCGGTGGTCTGACCACCCTCGCGATGTGTCCGTCGCGGGGGTATCTCTCGCTGGTAAGTCGTGCGCCGCTGCATCCCCCGAGCCCTCCCCGTTTCTCATTATTTCTCGTTCCCTTATGCGCGTTCGCTGTTCCTGCAGGGAATGAGGGACGTGCGAGCCTCCCCGCCGCCCGTTCCCGAGGACGTGAGGCGGCAGGCGATCAACCGGGCGCACGCCGAGGCGCAGAAAAAATGGAAGGACGCCAAGGCGGTGAAGCGTAAGAAGCAGATTCTTGCGCGCGAGAAACTAGACGAGCATCATCGGCAGCAAAGGAAGGACGACCTCCCGTTGGAGGAGTCCCCGTCGCCGTCGCTATCGATGGATGCCTCGGACGGAGATGACGAGGGCGAGAGGGGGCGGGATCCCCTGGACCATCTCCCTGATGTTGAGGAGACGACGCTCCCAGGAGGAGGAGGAGGAGGAGCCGCCTCGGGGTCGGCGATTGCCCACCTCGGGGCTGAGGCCGACATGCCCGAGGAGCGGGCATTGGGCAAGCGTGCCGTCAGCCCGGTGTTCTCGATGGCAGCGGTGGTGCAAGTGGCGGCGGAGCTGACGCAATTGCTCCCGCAGAGCACCGAGGGGGCGTCGGGGTCCATCGAGGACCAGCCGGCGCCGACGAATACGGCGGTCGTGCTTCAGCCGCCGCCGCTGCCTTTGCAGATGAGGGTCGCCGTGCCGAAGCGGTTGCTGCCCCGATCGAGGTAAGCGTACTTTAGGTGGCGCCACAGTGTTTTTTGTTCGTTCCTTCATCTCGTGCTGACCCTGTAAGTATTATGTTTTTAGCCGGAAGCGACCTGCGGAGGTGCCTTCCTTGGCGCTGCTTAAGGCGCTCAAGGTGACCCCTGGCTCCACCACCCATTGGGTGGCGGGGGCACAAGCCGCCATACGACGCGGCGTGGCGTCGGCGAGAGCCGGCCGTGAGTCGGTCTCCCAAGGAGGGGCTGTCGAGGTTACCCCAACACCGATGGGGGAGGGGGCGCCTCCACCCCACGAAGGCGAGGGTCGTGAGGCGGATGCGGCCGGGGTGTCCTCGGTTGCTGAGGCCACCGAGGTTGAGGCCCGCAGGGTCTCCGAGGCCGAGGCAACCGACGAGGCCGCAACAGCGGAGGTCGAAGCCCCCACGCCCATTGAGGCCATGATGGCAGGGGCCGAAGCCCATGGGACCACCGAGGCCCAGGAAGTGGAGATGAAGGCGGCGGAAGCCTCGGTGGCACCCCTGGTTCAAGGCCCGCCGTTGCTACCGGGGAGCGCCCGGGAGGTAGAGGTCCTTCTGATCTCCTCCGACGATGTTTCCCGGGCGTGGGAGATGGCCGACGGTAAGGTGGCCAGTGACATGGAACAGCCGGTTCCGACCCCGGGCGAGGGAAGCTCAGCCCTCGCGCGGGTACGAACCGAGCCCCGCGGGTGGGACCACCCGCGTGTGGTGTGGTAGAGCCGGGACGACCCTGAGGCGGAGCCTCTGTTTGCCCTTGAGGACACGGCCGAGAGCGGGCGCTGGGACACGTTCGAGCAGTACCGCCGGCTGGCGGAGCGGTCACTTCGGATGGCGCTATCCGTGGTGGCCGATGATCTGCCCAGAGTCGCCCAGGTTCGCACTTTCTTTCTTTACGCGGTGGTCTTCTTCCGAGTTTTCTTTGTAGGGATTGACCCCTATTCTGTTTCCCCCAGGAGCTCGAGACCCGGTCCCTTGGGAAGTCGGTCTTTCTCCGGGGGGAGAGGGACGTCTGGGACCAGCTTCAGCGGCAAAAGGGGCTTCTTGTCGGCACCAACGAGCTCCTGTCGGCATAGAGCGCAGAAGTGGAGGACCTCCGCCTTCATTGTGCCGATGCGACGGTCGAGGCGGTTATGGCCCGGGAGCGGGTCACCCCTTTGGCGGTGTGGGTCAAGGAGTTGGAGGAGGAGCTGATCCGCGTGGCCGGTGAGCGGGATGCCTTTAGGTCCCGGGCTGGAGAAGCCACGACCTTGAGCAAGGTCCTTTTTGGGCAGCTGGGGGCGGAGCAAAGTGCGGACCAGCTGACGAAAGGCACCTTGGATGAGGCCCTTATGGTGGCTGAGGCCTCCCGGACCGAGGCTGTGATCTGGAGGGGAAATGCCGAAGGTGAGTCTTGTTCCCTTTATTTAATTCGTTTTTCTTGTGTTCGGCCCCTAACTCCTTGGTGCGATATAGAGCTGGCGAGGGAGGTTTCTAGGGCGGCCGAGGCTGCTCGGGTCGAGGCTCAGCACCTGAAGGAGTTAGCCGAGGCGTCTCGGGTCGAGGCCCAGTGTTGGAAGGAGAAAGCCGAGGCCTCTCAGGTCGAGGCCCGACGCTGGGGGCAGAAGGCCACGGGTGAGTTCCATAGACTTTCTACCCTTGATCTGGCTTATACTTTTTTGCGCTCAACCTTGTTCCATTGCGTTTGGCGCAGAGCTGGAGAAAGAGGTCACCCAGGCAGCCGAGGCCTCCACCGCAGTGCAGGCGGTGCTTGAAACCGAGATCGGGGAGCATGACGCGCTAAAGAGCGCCGCCCGTACTGCCTGTGAGGCCCTGGAAGTTGAGGGGGTCCAGTCAGGAAGCTCTCTCAGGAGCCGCCTGGTTACGTTGAGCGGCCAGATGCGCGAGCGACTCCGAGAGGCGCTGCATACGGGCGTCAAGCGCGCACTGGCCGTCATCGCCTCGCACTACGTCGGTGTTGACCTCCAAGCCATCAGCGATGGCTACGTCCTGCCCGATGATGACAAGGAGGCCGATGAGGCGGTGACGAAGCTGATGGAGGCGGCGGAGGGTCCCAGCGTGGCGCTGGCTGGGCTGTTCGAAGAGGAGGTTGTACCTCCTCTGCCGTCCGCCGATGCTGGAGACCCTGTGCCGTGACCTGGGACCAAGAGGCCATGTAATTAGATTAGGGATTACGTTGTCCTATCATAACGTTGGCGGCTGTTGAGGCCTTTTTAAAGTGATCGTGCGCCGATGCTTTTTCAATCGTTTTCCTTATTGTATTTCCGAGCCTCTGCCCTCTGTCTTGTTTCTGAACGTATCTCTTGTGAAAAACTTCCTCGGAGTCTAGGTTGCCCCTTGGGCAGAAGGTGGTGAGGGAGTGCTGTAGCCCGGAGGCGTAGGCCGTCTCACAACTTAGCCGGCCTTCTGTCCTTGAGACAGTCTTTTGGTCCTTAGGTTCTTTCACAATCGATTTGTCAGAACACGCTAGAGAGTTCGGCGTAGGATTTTTTTTGAAAAACTGACTTAAGAACAGTGCGTGGGACTTAGGGGGGGAGTCCCCCCTTCTAGCCCCCCGAGGGAGGCTCGGTTCTGTAGAGACAGAGCAGAGCCTTCCTCGTGGTGTTATCGTAATGCTGAGCCCCGCGATGGGCTCGGCGGGTTTCTAAAAAATTTAGAACAACTAAAGAACGCCTCTTAATTGTATTCCAAGAAACAGTTTGTACAATGCTTGGAAATTCTAAGGGTAGAAACGACGTAGCTGTTCTATGTTCCAAGCGTTGGTGAATATTTCGTCTTTCTCGTTGGTCAGCTTGTAGGTCCCGGGTTTTAGTACTTGGGCGATGATGTACGGTCCTTCCCATGGCGGGGTCAGCTTGTGGCGACCCTTGTTGCTCTGCCTTAGTCTCAGCACCAGGTCGCCCACCTTCAGGTCTCGGCTTCGTATGCGCCGGGCTTGATAGCGTCGTAGGGCTTGCTGGTACTTGGCTGAATGTAGCAGCGCAACGTCTTGGGCTTCCTCCAGTTGGTCGAGAGCGTCCTCACGGGTAGTGCGGTTGCTTTGCTCATTGTAAGCCTACAACCTTGGGGAGCCGTACTCCAGGTCAGTGGGGAGGATGGCCTCGGCTCCATAGACCAGGAAGAACGGCGTGAACCCCGTGGCTTGGCTTAGTGTATTCCTTAGGCTCCAGATGACCGACGGAAGTTCGACCAGCCATTTCTTGCCGAATTTCTTCAGCCGGTTGTATATCCTTGGCTTGAGGCCCTAAAGAATCATGCCGTTGGCACGTTCTACTTGGCCGTTTGTCCTAGGGTGTCCTACGGCTGACCAGACCACGCGGATGTGGTGGTCATCACAGAACGTCAGAAATTTATGTCCGGTGAATTGTGTCCCATTGTCGGTGATGATGGTGTTTGGAACTCCGAACCTGTGGACGATGTCCGTGAAGAACAATACTGCTTGCTCGGATTTGATTTGAGTGATCGGTCGAGCCTCGATCCACTTGGAGAACTTGTCAATAGCTACCAACAAGTGGGTATAGCCCCCGGGGGCTTTCTACAGAGGCCCAACCATGTCCAGTCCCCATACGACGAACGGCCATGTGATGGAGATGGTTTGGAGGGCTTGAGCAGGAAGGTGTGTCTGTCGCGCATAGTACTGACATCCTTTGCAGGAGCGTACCAGCTTGGTGGTGTCGGCAACCGCCGTTGGCCAGTAGAACCCTTGGCGGAAAGCGTTTCCGACGAGCGTCCGAGGCGCAGCATGGTGTCCGCAGGCTCCTACGTGCAAGTCCCAAAGCAAGGTTTGGCCTTCCCCGGTGGTGATGCATCGTTGGAGGACGCCAGATGGGCTTCGTTTGTACAACTCGCCGTTGTTGACGACGTAAGTTTTGGCTCATCGCGCCAGCCGTTGGGCCTCGGTTCTGTCTGCAGGAAGCACTCCTCGAGTGAGGCGATCAAGGAGGGGGATTCGCTAGTCCGCCCCTCGGTCGGCCTCGGGAGGCCTTGCGTCGACTTCCATGGTCTCAGGCTCGGCCACCGGGGTCTCGGTAACAGAGGGGGCCTTGGGCCCTGTGGGCGGCTCGGCCAGTGGGCCTTCTTGTGTTGCCGAGACGTAGTCCACCGAGGGCTTGTGCAGGTCTCTGGCGAATATGTTCGGGGGGACCGAGGCCCATGCCGATGCCATCTTTGCCAGTTCGTCCGTGGCCTCGTTGAACTTCCGCGCAATGTGATTGAGTTCGAGACCGTCAAATTTATCTTTAAGGCGACGTACCAGATTGCAGTACGCCTCCATTTTGGGGTCGTGACAATTCAAGTCCTTCATGACTTGGTCGATGACGAGCTGTGAATCGCCCCGCACGTCGAGACGCCGCACTCCAAGCTCGATAGCGATCTGCAAGCCGTTGACGAGAGCTTCGTACTCGGCTGCGTTGTTGGAGGTGGCGAAGTGGAGCCGAATTATGTAACACACATGCACTCTGACGGGGGAGATGAAAAGCAGGCCCATGCCTGCCCTAGTCTTCATCAGAGACCCATCAAAGTACATGGTCGAGCATTCTGATTGGATTTGAGCAGGTGGCAGCTGGGTGTCGGTCCACTCAGCCATAAAATCGACTAAGACCTAGGATTTAATTGCTTTTCGAGGCGCAAAAGACAGGGCCTCCCCCATGAGTTCGACCGCCCACTTGGCTATTCTACCCGAGGCCTCCCAGTTCTGGATTATCTCCCCCAGAGGGAAGGATGACACCACGGTCACCGGGTGGGATTCGAAGTAGTGACGCAGCTTGCACCTAGCCAAGACTATGGCGAAGACCAGCTTCTGGATATGGGGGTAGCGTGTCTTAGTTTCAGAGAGTACTTTGCTAATGAAGTAAACGGGTCGTTGGACAGATAGAGCATGCCCCTCCTCTTGCCTCTCGACTACTACTACCGCGCTGACCACCTGGGTCGTTGCGGCGATGTAGAGCAAGAGGGCCTCGCCCTCGGTTGGTGGTACCAGGACGGGGGGGGGGGGGTTGGTGAGTAATGCCTTGAGCTTGGCGAGGGCCTCTTCGGCCTCGGGGGTCCAGGAAAAGCGTTCGGATTTTCTCAAGAGACGGTACAGAGGTAAACCTTTTTTGCCAAGGCGTGAGATGAAGCGATTCAGGGCCGCAAGACATCCCATAACTCTTTGTACTCCCTTGAGGTCTCGGATCGGCCCCATGTTGGTTATGGCCGAGACCTTCTCTGGGTTGGCCTCGATGCCGCATTTTGAGACTATGAATCCCAAGAGCATGCCTCGGGGGACCCCGAAGACGCACTTATCGGGGTTAAGTTTGATGCCCTTCTCCCTAAGGCATTTGAAGGCGATCTCTAGGTCATCGACGAGGTTACTGGCCTTTCTGGACTTGACTACGATGTCATCCACGTAGGCCTCGACAGCTTGCCCGATGTGCTTGCCGAAGACCTGGGTCATGCACCGTTGGTACGTGGCCCCTGTGTTTCTGAGACCAAATGGCATAGTTCTATAGCAGTACATGCCAAATGGGGTGATGAAAGAAGTCGCGAGCTGGTCGGACTCTTTCATCTTGATTTGATGGTAACCAGAATACGCATCAAGGAAGGATAAGGTCTCGCACCCTACAGTGGAGTCAACGATTTGATCGATCCGAGGCAACGGGAATGGAACCTTTGGACATGGTTTATTTAACCCGGTGTAGTCTACGCACATCCTCCATTTTCCATTTTTCTTACTTACTAATACAGGATTGGCTAACCACTCTGGATGGGATACTTCCTTGATGAACCCGGCCGCCAAGAGCTTCTGCACCTCCTCGCCGATGGCCCTGCGCTTCTCCTCGTCAAATCGGCGCAGGCGCTGCTTCACCGGTCTGGAGCCGGCCGGACGTCCAAGGCGTGCTCGGTGACCTCCCTCGGTATGCCCAGCATGTCCGAGGGGCTCCATGCGAACATATCGGCATTCGCGCGGAGGAAGTCGACGAGCACGGCTTCCTATTTGCTGTCGAGGGTAGCGCTGACCCTCAACGTTCGACCGTTGGAGCAGTTGGGGTCGACCGGGACGAGCTTGACAGTCTCTGTGGGCTCGAAAGTCCTAGCGTGGTGCTTGGAGTTGGGTACTTCGCTACCGAGTTGGTCGAGGTTGATGATGAGTGCCTCGGCCGCCACGATAGCCTCTGCGTATTCGATGCATTCGACGTCGCAGTCGTATGCATGCTCATACGTGGACTCAACGGTGATGACACCGTTGGGGCCGGGCATTTTGAGCTTGAGGTAGGTGTAGTTCGGGACCGCCATGAACTTGGCGTAGCACGGGTGCCCCAGAATGGCGTGGTAGGTTCCCTTGAACCCAATCACTTCGAAGGTGAGGATCTCTTTGCGGTAGTTGGAGGGAGTGCCGAAGCAGACCAACAAATCAATGCGTCCGAGGGGTCGTGCACGCTTCCCTGGCATGATGCCGTGGAAAGGTGTGGCACCCCCTCGGAGCATCGACTGGTCGAGCTCTAGGAGCTCCATGGTGTTGGTGTAGAGGATGTTGAGGCTGCTACCTCCGTCCATCAGCACTTTGGTGAGCCAGGTGTTGCCGATAATCGGGTCGACGACGAGCGTGTATTGCCCGAGGTTTGGGACATAATTGGGGTGGTCCTCCCGATCGAAGGTGATCGCCTCCCGAGACCAGTTAAGGTACTGGGGAGTAGCTACCTCAACTGAGAAGACTTCCCGACGTTCCCTCTTTCGTTGACGCGCCGTGAGGCACGCTGAAGGCCCACCAAAGATCATGAAGGCATTGTGCACCTCAGGGAACCCGTCGTCCTTGTCGTTGTCTCTGTCGCCGGTGCCCTTCTTCCTGGCGTCGTCGTCGGGAAGTCCGAGCTTGGCGTAGTAGCGTCGGAGCATGGTGCACTCTTCGAGGGTGTGCTTTACCGGGCCCTGATGGTAAGGGCACGGCTTCTTGAGCATGTCGTCGAATAGTCTGGGGCCTCTGGCGGGGCCTCGGGGATTCCTGCGATCTGCGGCTACGACAAAATCAGCCTCGAGGGCCTCTTGCTTCCCCTAGCGCCCCTTTTTCTTTTTCTTGGAGAAATGGGAGGGCGAGGCCCCAGAGGTCTCGCCCCTCCGCTTCCCCTTTGCTTCGCCGTCGGGGAAGATGGCCCCGACAGCTTCTTCGCCCGAGGCAAAGTTGGTGGTGACGTCGAGGAGCGCGGCCGCCGAAGTTGGTATGTTCTGGCCTAACTCTCGGACCAGGTCTCGGCAGGAGGTGCCGGAGAGAAAAGCCTGGACAACTTCCGAGTCACCGACGCTGGGCAACTCGGTGCGCTGCTTGGAAAAGCGCCGGATGAAGTCTCGGAGAGACTCGTCCGGCTTCTGGCGACAACTCTTGAGGTCCCAGGAGTTCCCAGGGCGCACATATGTGCCCTAGAAATTCCCGACGAAGACCTTGACCAAGTCGCGCCAGTTGTGAATTTGTGAGGAAGGGAGGTGTTCGAGCCAGGCTCGCGCCGAGTCTGACAGGAACAAGGGGAGGTTACGGATGATGAGTAGGTCATCGTTTGCGCCACCTAGCTGACAAGCTAGGCAGTAATCGGCCAGCCACAGCTCGGGGTTGGTCTCGCCACTATACTTTGCGTGATTGGCCGGTTGCCGGAACTGGGCAGGGAATGGAGCGCCATGGATGGCCTTGCTGAAGACTCTAGGGCCAGGTGGCCCAAGAGAAGGACTGCGGTCCTCCCTGCTGTCGTAGCGGCCACCTCGATGTGGATGGTAACCTCGGGCGAGCCCGTCGTTGTCGTGGCGCCGTTGCCTGTTGACCACGTCGTGGTCCTCTTGCACCTCGCGTCGGTCGCTGAGGCGGTCGTGGACTGAGGGGGCCTTGAGGTGATCATGCACCGAGGGCCGCTTCAAGATGTTGTCACGTCGCCGAGACGCGGAGCTCTCGGCCTGCTGTACTGCGGCGGTCTCAAGAAGGTCTCGGAGCTCACCGCGGACCCATCGCCCCTCCGTGGTAGAGGGCTCGGGCATCGCTCAGACTAGCATCGCCGTCGCCGCGACATTCTAGCTAGCGCGATTGAAGATTGGGGGTTGCTCACTTCCTTCGTCGTTGTTGATGCGGCGGTGTACGTCGTGGGCCCTCTGCCAGGCCCCTCCGCCATCACCGCGGCCTTGCTGCTCCAGCTCGAGAGTGTCTTGGAGCTGCTCCAGCAGGAGTCGATCTTGGTCGACTTTTGCCTAGAGCTCACGGAGCTGCTCCAGGTCTAGGCGTCGAATATCCCCAGGGGCGATGTTCACGTTCCGCGCCACCCGGAACTCGACGAGCGGGGGTGTGGCGTCGCCTGCCCCTTGGCGGAGTGGGGACTGGTTGCCTGTCCTCTCACCCTCGTCACTTGCCCCTGGCATTCCAAGCCCGACGTGGAAACACTCTCGAGTGAGATCGTAAGTGCTTTCGTCATCGAAGTCGGAGTCACCGAAGCAGTAGTCGCTTGCGGCCAAGAAGCGGCGCATAGCCTCGGGGTCACGAAGCCCGGAGAAGCCCGGAGAAGCCCGGAGAAGATGGCGCATAGCCTCCGAGGATTCAGTGTGGGTGTGGGTCGAGATTGTGGTGGAGAAGTCGAGGGCGAATCGTTGGTGGTGTCCCGAGGGCTCCACATGCGTGGAGGTGTAAGCGAAAGCGTAGGCGGCGGTGATGTTTTTTAGCCCGAAGAGGTACGGGGATGGTGCCACCGCTGGGCTCCGCTCCGCCTGAGTCGATTCCTCAGGAAGCGGCGGGGCAGAGCTTGATGACGGG
Organism: Miscanthus lutarioriparius; assembly: GCA_904845875.1. Lineage (NCBI taxonomy): Eukaryota > Viridiplantae > Streptophyta > Magnoliopsida > Poales > Poaceae > Miscanthus > Miscanthus lutarioriparius. The sequence goes on from CAJGYO010000005.1 coordinate 3,895,529, forward strand.
ACGTCGCTGCGCGCTACTGGCGTCTCTCCCTTGCCCAGGCTTTGGCTAGATAGGTCCCTAGCCAGGGACTCTGTACCGACAGCCGGGCAAGGGATGTCGGTGGAGTGCGGTGCGCAGCCCTGAGTTCGCGTGGCGTCGGAGTAGTCCCGCTCGCGTCGTGCCTGGCGAGCGGGACGAGAGCGGCGGCCCGGGCGCCGCCTACGTCCGGGCTGCCGATGCGCGACGTCGTCGCTGGCCGGTGGGGCTCTGGGTCTGAGGAGTACCATATCGTACTCACATCCTAGAGCCATCAACTCTAGGCTCCCAAACCAGACCACTATGCCGAGACGTAGTGGACGTATGGGGTCAGCCATCCAGAACTTGTTGGGACAATCACGCTAACACGCAGAGGCCCCTACCTGGCGCGCCAACTGTCGGTGTTTCGGACCGGGGGGTCCTCAACCAACCAGTAAATGTGAACTGCGTGCCCCTAATCCCGGATGGTGATACAAAGAGACACAAGGTTTATACTGGTTCAGGCAATCGATGCTCTACGTCCAGTCTAGGAGATCGATCTTGTATTCTTTGCACCGAAGTGCTTGTGATAGGGGGTTACAAGCTGGGTGAGAGAGGGAGCAAGTCCCAGGTCTCGGCGTGGAGTGGTGCGGGCTGCTTGAGTCATTGCTCTCAGGCAGCGTGGGAGCGTGCGTGAATTGAGTGAGTGCGTTTTGCGCGTGAGGGCCGGCGTGGTCTCGATCCATAGAAACGGCCCTGGCTGCTTCCTTTTATAGCCACAAGGAGGGAGCTAGGAGTACATGAGAGAGCTACATGTGGAGCCTTAGCGAGGAAGGAAGATCCAGTACTGTGGCCTATTCCGGTAGCAGCATAGTGTCGGGAATGGCAATTGGTACTTGATCACTGGTGCATCATGCCGGCCATGCCTGAGGCTGTTGAAGTCGTAGGGGTCCTCGTTGATGTTTAGTCAGCATGGCCTCCTCTGTAGGTGACAAGCCGTGCCTTGTGAATTTTTGACTTGGTGGTTCACCGAGGCCTGGTAGGTGTTTGTGGCCGGCCGCGCCGAGACCTGATTTGCCGAGGCCTGGGAGGTGACCTGAGTGCGATGCGATGGTCTCGATGGTCAGCGTCGTACCCTGTTTAGGTGGAAAAATGCAGGGCGTGTGTCCGCAAAGCACGGTAGTCCTTGCACCGTCAGTGGGGAATGGTAAAAAAGGAGATTTGACCGCCGTCCCATCGCCCCTGTTGCTATGCCCTGCCAATCGTAGCTGACGTAGGCGCAACCAGGGGTACTTACACGGATGGGACGGCCCACCAGAGGGGCAGTTGAGGCGGAGACAACGAGGAAGCGAAATGAGCCCGGCCTCGGTCGAGGCGGAGAAGGAATAGTACGCCTGAGACCCTGCCGGGGGGTCTCGGACGAGGCGTAGAACGAGCAGTTGGGCTCTCCTGCGGTTTCCGAGACTACAGGGACATGGACTTGACCTTCCATGCTGCTTTGTCCTTGGCACAGGGGTTAGATAGCACAGTGATGAGCACAGTGGCAGGTAACCCCTGTTGCGCCCGGTCCCCTGTCCCGTTGGTCGTTCTGCCCGTACTGTACCTGAGTGCGGCTAACGTTTGCGGGAGTAGTTGGACGCATTAATCTGGACGTGATGTTTCGTCAGAGGAGTTTTGTCGGGATAGAGGTTACGAGTATGTTTGCCGAGCCCGGCCTCGAGCGAATCGGAGAATTGGCATCCCATCCGAGGCCTTTTGGGGCGAGGCCTCGGCGAGAGGGTCTCGGCGAGAGGGCCTCGGCGGGGCGCTTTTGGCCTTTCGTATGAGGCCTCGGCGCAAGGCCTCGAGCGAATCGGAGAATTCTGCAGAGACCTGGCGGTAGTCTTTTGGCTTTGATTTTTGCAAGGTTTAAGCGACATTTTTGGTTCTTGCTTAGGGTACCCCTTCTTGTGGTATCCGACAAATACCGAGTTCAAAGATAATACAAGAAAGCAATATAGTTTTGAAACTACATTCAGCCTGATCGCTGGGCTGGGGCAGCCAGCCCCCTCACATGGCTACTATTTACGCGAACCAGCCAGCAGTACTTCTCTCTCACATAAACGAACCAGCAACGATACGAACCAGCCAACCGAACATGCTAATTATTGTCATAAGTCTAAATACATTGTCAGTTTATTAAACGCCTCCAATAAAACAAAGTAAAGTAGTATGGAATACGACCATGCCCGTTGGCCTTTATTCATCGATGTCCACCACGGGACTAAAGCAAGTGATACAATAACATTCATACAAAGTGTCATCCACAATGAAGGGAATAAAACCCTGAGTACTCAATTGTACTCAGCAAGACTTACCCGACAGAGAACAAAATAAAAGACTCCAAGGATATATAAGGCTATATATGGTGGTGTAAGTTGGATAGCAATACTTTGCAAAAGAGCTTACTAAAGTAATCCTTACTTTCAACTTTTAGCTGTAGAATTTAAAATTGAGCTATTTAGAACTATATTAGCACTATCTTACACCACATAATTGAATTATAGATAATAGTAAACAATTATAGAGAATAGTACCCATTTATAGAGAATAGTAACCAATCATAATTCAATTGCTAAAATCATATGCCAGGTATTTACTACGACTGATGGACAGTGACCAAGTTTCTCACTAACCTGGAAAGACGACGATTCGAATCGATTACACCAGCTGGGTAAAGCCCGTATCACACACCCCCACAAGCTAGCAACACTCACGTGAGTCACCGTTCACTCTATTCGGTGGTGAGTTTGGACCGTTTCGCAAAACTCATGATCCTGCATCCTCACATGAATTGCCCGAAGCCCATAGCCCGTAGCAAACATGGTCTTGGACCAGCCCCCTTCCTTCAATACTCTCCTCCCGGCAATGTTAGCGGTCCAATAATTCACCTCAAACGAGCTATTCGGTTTCACAGTCGGAACGAGTTATCCGGCCATTATGTGAAGGTACGTTCAATCTCAACCTAAGGTCCAACAACAAAGCAGTCTTAAATGACACGGACAGGGTCAAAACACAGGCCATGCCTGAATCAGTAACAACAACAACTAGAGACCCCGTCTGGTCTCCATTTATTAATCTCCACATGATTCACAGGTTCTCCATAGACAGGTAACCACCTATATCTCGCAGGTGACAGAAAATCACCTGACTTATACCGTTTTAAGCATAGCTAAGCACAGTGCGGTCTATATCTAATTAAAAAAGGTCATAGATTTTTCTGGACAAGGTACGAGATGCATCAACGGTTTCAAATCAACACCTAGCAACTTAATGCATAACTAAAGTTTAGCATTACTCAAGTGTAATTTAAAACAGAGATAGAAAGGAAAGTGAAATGTTCGGGACTTGCCTCGACGAAAAGTGGAGGGTCCATGGTTCGGGCACTCTGGAAGTAGTTCAGAGACTTGTCCTTCGCCTTCGGGTGGCAACTCCTGAGGGTCCTCTTCCTCGACGATCATGTACTCTACTGGAACTTCCTCCTTCGATCCTATATGTATGCAAGTGGTGCATAAATAAAGAGAATGCATAAAGGAACGCAAGATAGCAATGCCATGATGTTGAGTTGAAGAATGAAAACATGCGGCCCTAGTAGCATAGGAAACAAATTTGAACATGACCAACATCAAGATTGCAAGGTGCTACTTAATTTAAATCTTTTACTGAGTAGGTGCATATCTCTTCTCCGGTGGAGAAGACAATTATTTCAATTCATCTAAAGCACATTAATTTTAGGTGTATTTAGTACATCGACAAGGTTTCATAAAACACCATAGCATGATCATCGATCATTTATCACAAAGGGTAAAAGTTGGGCAAGCAACAAATAGCATGCATAGATAAGTTTAAAATTGCATTCCCTTTTTATTATTAGCATATTCATCTTTGTATATAATGTACAAAAAGGAAAAGGCCAGCTGCTGTACAAATCTGATATCCAGAAAAATGAAGCAGCACAACATCGACCTGGTGGCGCTGCATGTCACCGCCGCGCACCGGCTGCCCTTGTTCGACATGGACATCGTGCACGCTGGGCACGAGCTCGGCGGCGGCGGGTGGATGGCCCAGGGTGTACAGGGTGCTCAGGCCAGGGGCCTTGTTCTGGCTGGACCATTTGAACTGCGCCGCCACGCAGCCGAACGCGATGTTCGCGCCCCTGCTGGATCACGTCAGTGACTTTGCTAGCGTCTCTTTTTGGTTGCCAGCGCACACGAGCGAACACCTGCATGCATCAGATTCAGACTGCAGCATTATGTGGGCTGCCGCTGTAAGCCTGTAACCCACAAAAAGTTTGCGGCGAGATGTGGGCTGCTGCAACAGCTCTGATAATGCGTGCAGCTGTAGCGGACGTGGGGCGGGCTGTCCACCGCCGCCGCATTTGCATCCTTAACTCCTCAAGGAGTCCATTTTATCTTGCACCCCAGTAGGCAGTAGGTAGAACCGCATTGCGTAGGCAAGCGGACTGGACAGACATGAGTTACTAGCAACTCCAAAAACTCTCTATATCCTTTTTAATCGTTAGAAATAGAGATTCTGGTGAAAAATCCTCCAATAATTTTTTAATTGGTTATCCAAATATAGTTATCATCTATTTTGAATTTCTCGCTAGCCAAAGATGGAAAACGAGAATGACTCTTTAGAGTACGCACGGCCCCCACAAGATATAGAAAAGCTGTTGGAGGGTGAAAACATATAGAAAGTGATTTTGATGCAAATGGATCCCCAAATGATCATACAAGAGAGTGAGTTTTAGAAAAACTCTCGGGATGCTCTTAGTGAAGGTAATAAGTTTTCCATCAGAAGTAAATTTCTTGCCTTCTCAGAGAAAATACTTTTTGTTGCTTAATAGTATCCCAATTCTAGCTATTATTAATTATATTGGTTGCACGGATTCTTGATTTTTATATTTTGCTTATCAATCATCCAAATAAAAACCCACATATTATTTTCATTATTATTATTGTTGTTATTATTAATAGAAAGTCAGTTATTTGTCTATTGCACTTGATATGAACTCTTTACTTATTTACATATTTTTGCTTTTGAATTAGAATGTAAATCAAATTACTATTTTTCTCATTTTCCAAATTCTGTTATATGTAAATCGTGGCATCGACTCTTCCGTTAAATTTAGACCTTATTACATAACCACTAAAATTACAGCGCACAATCAAGCAAGAGAGCGGCTTATTGTACACTGATAAAGGATAAGAGTGTCAATACTATGTGCCGGTTGGTCAAAACCAAATGTTGGACTCACTACTGGAGACGCGCTCTTTGCCGAGTGCCAGGCACTATTGCACTCGGCAAAGGCTTTGCCGAGTGCCACACTCGGCAAAGAGCAAACGGCAAAACCGCATCCAGCGAAGGGTTCTTTGTCGAGTGCCGTTTATCGAGCACTCGGCACTCGGCAAAGAAAATTGGCCGTTAGCCATTGATGGCGTCTTTGCCGAGTGCCGAGTCAGGAAGGCACTCGGCAAAGGAAGGCACTTGGCAAAGCTTTTCCCTTTTTTTTGAAAAATCCTTTGCCGAGTTCCTTCCTGACCCGGTAGTCGGCAAAGAAAAAAATGTTTTTTTAAAAAAAAATCTTTGCCGAGTGCCTAACTGAGACGGCACTTGGCAAAGAAAAAATATTTTTTTTGGAAAATTCTTTACCGAAAGTGCGAGCCACGGCACTTTCGGTACCACTGCGAAAAACATGGTGGTAGTGTACGGCTTTGCCGAGTGCCGAGTCACGGCACTCGGCAAAGAGACCTGGTAGTGCATTTTTTTGGCAGCTTTGCCGAGTGCCAGGGCCAAAGGCACTCGGCAAAGGCTCTTTGCCGAGTGTTACACTCGGCAAAGTGACCAAAAAATTTTGTTTTTTTGTTTTTTTGCTTTCGATCACTGCAAACACAACATATGACATATATATCACATCCATCACATATATACCACATCCAACACCTTATATGTCACAATCCATCACACATACCACATGAATCACATCCGTTCACCACATGTCACAGTAATTCCATCCATTATTCGACAGGATTCCACATCATTCAACAAGTAGTTCAAATCCATCACCACATGTCACAATAACACATGCATGACAACAACATTGTCTCGGACAGAAATCCATTGCGAAGAGAACAAGACATGAAACTACAAGCACTACTCACTGAAGCGGCCCTTGATGTCGCCATCCTGCTGACGACGGGGAAGGAAACATCTGCTTGTTCGGAGTGCCCTGAGCTGGGTTGTTCGAACCCGCCGACTGAGGCTGCACACATGAGAAGAGATTGCATGAGACAAGATTAGTTGAATAGCGATTGTAGCAATTCCTTGCATGTGTGACATTACTCACTGGAGTAGCGGAGTAGGAGGCTAAGGTGGACCCATTAACCTAGGAGGCATAGCAGCACCCGTCGTAATTTGCATCCAGGCAATAATGTCTGCCAACCTTTTCTCCTAGGAGAGTTTGTCGGCCGCCAACCCCAGCTCCAGCTCATGGGCCCTCCTGTTTGCTTCTTCCACCTGTGCCTACAAATTGTTGCAAAGCTAATGTTACAATAATGCAAAGGAAATAGAGTTGTGTAAAGATCAATGTACGACGAGTAAAACATGAATAACCTGGAGTGTGTCGACCCGGTGCTGTGAAATGCTCGGCCGTGAGCATATCACCGGGAGTGAGGAGGCGGTCGTGCTCTGTGCTTGGATCTAGGAGAGAGTGGGAGTAGAGGCCGTGTCGATCACGCTGTCGCCAATCCAGTAGCGGCCATGCTTCTTGCCTTGTCCAATCCTCATGACGGTGTTTGCATCAATGTTGTCGGTCCATGGATCGTACTCCGGCCCATGGATCGACCTTGCCGCCGCCGTGTACTCCGTGATTTTCTCGTAGGCGCTCGAGTTTGTGTATGCCTCAGCCGGGTCGTCCGGGTTGAAGGAGACATCGGACGACGCCTTGCCCTTGTGTGCCATGGCAAATGCGGCGAAGTTGGAGCACTCTTGGCCTTGATGTGCCGCCGACTGCAAGAATGAAAACAAGATGATTAGAATTCTTTGCCGAGTTCAACGAAAGCAAGAAGAATAGAAACATGACCATGTACCCATGCTCGGGCGTATCCAGAGAGAAAGTGTAATTTAAAACAGAGACAGAAAGGAAAGTGAAATGTTCGGGACTTGCCTCGGCGAAAAGTGGAGGGTCCGTGGTTCGGGCACTCTGGAAGTGGTTCAGGGACTTGTCCTTCGCCTTCGGGTGGCAACTCCTGAGGGTCCCCTCCTCGAGGATCACATACTCTATTGGAATTTCCTCCTCCGATCCTATATGTATGCAAGTGGTGCATAAATAAAGAGAATGCATAAAGGAACGCAAAATAGCAATGCCATGATGCTGAGTTGAAGAATGAAAACATGCGGCCCTAGTAGCATAGGAAACAAATTTGAACATGACCAACATCAAGATTGCAAGGTGCTACTTAATTTAAATCTTTTACTGAGTCGGTGCATATCCCTTCTCCGGTGGAGAAGGCAATTATTTCAATTCATCTAAAGCACATTAATTTTAGGTGTATTTAGTACATCGACAAGGTTTCATAAAACACCATAGCAAGATCATCAATCATTTATCACAAAGGGTAAAAGTTGGGCAAGCAACAAATAGCATGCATAGATAAGTTCAAAATTGCATTCCCTTTTTATTATTAGCATATTCATCTTTGTATATAATGTACAAAAAGGAAAAGGCCAGCTGCTGTACAAATCTGATATCCAGAAAAATGCAGCAGCACAAACATGCTATAACTAGTATACTCCATAAATTGCATACCATTTGGATATGTATATTTTAGGATACAAAGAATACAAGTTAAACTTGTAATTTCCTATGAAAAACAATACTGCACATGGAAGTTGGCCAAACAGTAGGTTTTATATTTTTCTTAACTGGAGCATAGCAAAATAAAGTCATCAAACTTGGTTTCATAATTTTTGGATAGATATTGCTCTAGATACCATTTATAGAAGCTAAATATGTATTAACTTAGGTAAATAAAAACAGTATATAAAAATTGGTCAAACAACATATTTTATAATTTTAACATGTAGAGCACAGAAATACAAAGCTAAAAAAATTTGGTTCACCATTTTTGGACTTTCCTACCTCAAGTTATGAATTTTCAAAGTTTGATTCAAAATCTGAAAAAGAAAAACAGAAAACAAACAAAATACACCCTAACCACAGCTAAGTACACCCGATCCATGCACCTAGAGGCGCTGACCGCAGGGGCCAGGGTCAACCGACTCCACTGGTCAGAGAGAGAGAGAGAGAGAGAGAGAGAGAGAAGCAGGGGAGCGGCTTTGACCGGCCGGAGCTCGCCGGCGGCAAACTTTCCGGCCACACGACCACCACGAACGGACTCCTCTTGCCGAGACGCATCTATCATGATAGGTTAGCGAACGAATTTTTAACTTCCATGCACGCGGTGACAGAAGGAGCAGCAACGGTGGCGTTGTACGTAGGCTGCAACGACGGGCTCAGGCGGCGGCGTCGGATTCGCCGGCTCCGGTGAAGGATGATGCCGACGCGGCACAGGGGTGGCTTTAGGGGCTCGGTACAGAGGTATAGGGTTTGGCCTAAGGCCGGTGGTGCTGCGGCAAGGCGCGTGCCCGCGTGCATGGTAGCCGGTGGCCAGAGCAAGGCGACGACGCTTGCTGTTCCAGCAAATGCGAGTCCCGCATCGACTAACGGTTTCTGGTGCAAGCTGTTACGACCTAAGGCAAAGCTAAAACAAAAAGGAAAGGCAGAAGAGGGAGGTAGGAGCACGCTGGCCATGGCGAGCGCGAGCCCGGCGGCCATGGCGCCCATGGCGGTGGCTTGGCCCAAGGGCCCTCACCTAAAGACGAAGCACTGCGTAGCTAGGTGGGGGTGGAAGAGCAGTTCATGGCGGAGCTATGGGCGAGAGGAATTGAATGGAGAGTGAGTGGTGGCTGTGAAAATGTCCGGCGAACAGAGACGGCGGGTGGCACAGCAAGAGGAGGAAAAGAAGGAGTTGGCGCTGGGCATTGAATGGGCGCGGATGACCTTTCTACAGGTTCGCCAGCGCAGCTCGACCCCTGTTCACGGCGGCTGCGTGTCCCAACGATGAAGCGCCGAGAAGGACACCTCCGACGGTGGTGTAGCAGCAGAGCAAGCTGCCGCCGGTGCTCTACTGTTCACCTGTTGATGACGCTTCTTCCTCTCTCTATTTCTCTCGATCTGTTCATCCTCAGCTAAAACTTCATTACTAAAAGTTGTAGAGCTAAAAGATATCTCCAACAAAGCTTTAAAGGTCAAAGGCTAAAACTAAATGGTTAGTGAAATTCAGAATTTTGAAAACCTATACTTGAAAACTAAAAAACTGAATCCATTCTCAATGTTACGAACAGAGTTAGTTTGTGGTGTGACCGCCACCATGTATCGAAGGAAACAAGGCCCGCGGCGGTTCGGCCGGAAGCTTGATAGTGAAGACGGCGGGGAGCGGTTCGGGAGAGGCTTGCCGGAAGGCACACCGGAGACCCACTTGCGTGTGGGGATGGCCTGGGGCTATACACAGAGTTACTCGACTAGGAGCTTGGCCCTTGCAATGGATTCCATATGAGGGGCTTCAACGAGGACTAGGGGAAAGCTTGCGCGCTTCTCGATACCTCGGTAAAAATACCAGAGTTATCGATGGGAGTTTGTATATCTCTACCTTGCTCTTTAGCTTCTGCATTTACATTGTATACATTACTCCTTTTGCGGTAGAGATAGCAATACACTCGCAAAACCGTAGTTGCACATTTAGTTAGTTTATCTTTTGCATAGGTTTTGCTAAGGTTAGAAAAAGAGGCCATAGTTTAGAGTCGAACTTTTAAGGTGCCTAATTCACCCTCCCCTCTTAGGTGTCATAGTTCCTACAGACCCCGCGCGAGACAGGGCACCGTGGGTCTGGCCGACGGCCGCGCGACCCAGGGCATCGCCGGAGAGGCCGCCGGCCATGCGAATGAGGATGCCACGGGGTGGGCTGCGAAGGGCGAGGATGTGGGGCTGGCCGCTGTCAGCTCGGGCTTGGCTGCCGGCTGCTCAAGGCAGGGAGCCACTGGGCAGCCTGAGGAGGGCGCTGTGGGCCTGGCCGTCGTCAGCTCGGGCCTGTTTGCTGGCCGCGCAAAGCAGGGCGCCATGGGGTTGGCCCAGCAGACCGTCATGAGCCAGGCCAACGAGGAGGGCGCCGCCAATGACCACAGTGACTTGCTCGGAGGGTGAGTCTGCCATCGTCATTTTTATTTCCATCACCTACAAATTTGCAAGGCTATGAACACGGTGGATTCCTTGTATTAACAGGTTGGATTCTAGTTTCAAGTTGGAAATTAAATTGTTGGGCAACAGTAGGACTCGTAGAAAGGATGTTAATTGTTTTAGCTTTGAGATGGTTGTGGATTTAGATAGAACAAATTACAAGGATTTGATAGAATCAGTAGTAGAGAAATATCCTCGAGGGTATATGGAAGTAGCTCATGTTCAGTACTACGATGAAGCTCTAAAAACCTTCCCTGAAGTAAAATCTGACTAAGAGTTGATGTCTATGTTTAGTAAGCACTGCAAGAGCAAGGTTATCATCATGTTCATTGCATATCGAGACCCTTCTAATCCATATGAGCCAGTCACAAAATGGGATTTTAATGTTGATAGCCAACCCAAAAACAACATAGAGTTTCATGAGGATGATTACCTTAGAAACCCCACACCATAAAATGAACATGTAGGTGTAGATGAAGAGGCAATGTACTTAGAGACTCAAGCACAGAAAAGCACTACATGTTGTGGATTATCCAATTGAAAACCAAAAGGACCCAGATTATGTTGATGTTAGTGAGGATGGTGATGAATCCGAGGATGGTAGTGAGGATGATGAAGCGGAGGAAGATGATGAAGTACAGGAGGAAGATGAGGTACCATGTAATGATGGAAATAATGCTCCAAATGTAGAGTGTGACACAGAAGATCCTCTAATGGTAGTAGGCTCCACTTATTCTAGCATGCCTACTTTCAGATTGGCTATGTCTCAGCATGTAATCAAACATCAGTTTGAGTTCAATATTGCTAAAAGTGGATCTCAAAGGTTCAGGGCATATTGTTCAAGGAGAGATTTGGACAAGTGTCCATGGTGGCTGTACGCATCTACCAGTAAGGGTAGTACCATAGTGACGGTAATTATTGAACCTTAGTAATTATTATTTTTATCCCTTGTGCTGTTACTACTAATTATGTTTTTTGTTACTAATTATTTTTTGTGTTACTAATTATGTTTTGTAGGTAAAAAACCCCTTTTGCTCACAACTGTTCTAGTTCAAGAAGGAAAAAGAAGGTGAAGAATGCAACCAAGCATTGGATTTGTGAAAAGGTGAAGGACTTCCTCATAACTTAGAGTTGCACTAATTGAGCAATATGTTGACTTGTATTACTCAGTTGATAAATTTAGAGTTGCATACAGTCAGCTTATTCCTACTATGCCTGACAAATCACAATGGCCTAAATCCACCCATGGATTTTTCATGTATCCACCTTTATTGAAACCAGTAGCGGGTAGGCCTAAAACTGAAAGGCATAAAGGCAATGGTGACCAGAAAAAAAGGAAAGGGCAACACAAGTGCCCTATTTGTGGGGACTATGGACATCATTAGCATAACTGCAAGAGGGGCAGACCAAAAGACATTGAAGCTATGAAAGCAATCAGGTGATAATGTGTCTACTCTTATTATCATTTATGTTTTTTCTTTCTACAAAACATAGTGATTTGATGGTTTGTTCTTGTAGGGGTCCACCAAAGAAGAGGGCTAAATCTGCCCACAGTTCTATTGTTCCTTTGGAGGACGATGCACTGGCTACAAACATGACCTTTCCACCATGGTTTGCAATTTATTACTTCCTCTAATTGCTGTTTGAAACTTGTCATAAATTCTAAATAATGACTTTGCCCCCTCTAGTCAAAACTTGGAAACAACAACTAGCAAAAAGAGAAACAGTGATGATTGTACTCCCTAAGCATCTAGAAGGTAATTGACACTAGTGCTGAATTTTTTGTGTTATCGTTAATGGCCACTTGGTTAGGAAACTAAATATATGCTCTCTATCATCACAACCAAAGCTTAGAGATTTCAAGTAAGACTAAGGGAAAAACTAAAAATCTAGCTCTGGGCTATCAAAAAGGTATTTTTCCTAAGTCTGAATTTTTTCCATTCGACTACTGTATATTAAACTTACAATATTTGCTTCTGAAAATGAACGTTTGAAAGTCAAGAAGTGGCTCAAATCAGCCGGAAGCACTTTCCATCGAGTATCCCTCACATATGAAACAACCTGTGAAGGCTAAGATTACAAAGAAGGTGAAACCCATAAAGAAGAAGAAAGTGCCAAGTACTAAGGATGTTAACACTTCATCAGTGCCACTTGACAGCCCATCCATGGGTACTAAAGCAAAAAAATACAACCACCTAGCCCTGCAATGAGTACACGAAGCAAGAGAAGACTTAGCCTTTGATATGCATGTTCTCATGTTTGATGCCATGTAATGTATGTTTGTTTGACTTGGTTAATGTGAACTTATTTATGAACGTAGACATCTCTTGTATATGTGACTTTGTTCAAGTATGACTTGAACCTATCGTCTCAATCTTTTCATCCATTGGTTTGAAATCATTGTGTACGTGTGCACTTGGAGTGTGGATTTATATGCATTTCAAATGGTCAGTGTGATGTCATGGGCAAATCTAAATGCAAAATAATAATTTCATGCTTCAAAAAGTATTTTACTTATTTTGGAAGATTAATGATAATATACAGCCTAAGATGCATGTACGAGTGTACTCTACATTGCACAAGTGTTTTATTTCTCTCTAGGGGTAAAAAGGTCATGTCACCTTGCTTTTAACACCATCAACCAGTGAAACTAACGAAATGGCCAAATTCCCAAATGAAATTCGGTTTAGGGCCAAATAACAGAGTTCTCCTGAAATAGGGCCAAGAAACGAAACTAAGCTCAAGTTTTTTAGGGCTAAGAAACCAATTTGTTCTTAAATCGACTCGGATTTTGTGAAGAATCAAGCTCCACTTGTGGACTTGCCCGGATGATTCTCAACTAAGGATGCAAGGTGGGAAGGGCTGCCACGCCAACCCGCTGGGCTACTTGCGCCACCAACCCACATGAGACTGAAACCTAACCCATTTAGATAGAGTGGGCTAAAGCTTCCGGCCCGCATAATCCCATCGGCAACCCGCATCCCGCATCGGGTGGGCATCGCGGTGTCGTGGTGCCTGACAACACGAGCTACGCGTCCGGCTCCCCACTGCCGTCGTCCTCCTACTCCTCGCTGCCGATCCCCATCCCGTTGCCTTCCTCTCAGCCGATCGATCCGAAGACCCTGATGCCCACATGCATCTCCTCGTCCTGCCATGCCGCCAGTGCCGCCCGCAATCGCCCAAGGGTACACCCAGCCAGCGCCGCTGCCCAGGAGCCTCGTGACCACGCCACTAGACACCACCGTCGTTTCAGACGTGTATGCGTGCAAGAACTACTTGTGCCTCGCGGCCCCCCGTGGTGGCACCATCAGCGGCTGCGATGGATGCTTCGACCTACGGCATTGTTGGCCCACACGATCACCGGCTCAGGCGAGTGAACCACTCGTCGGTCTTGCCGAGCACCCGCTAGTGTTGTCGAGCACCCACTAGCCATGCCGACCATGAACAAGCATTGTCCGTCCCCACACACTATGGCTGGAGCTAGAAGAAGAAGGGAGAACAGAGCAAGCACGCACAATACAAGACACCAGCGTTGGCCGAAGCCCTGTCCGTGAGATGGCAAATCTGAACTCTCTTTACTGAGTTGCCGTGGTAGTCTATTTATACAACTCTATCCTTCTAGTCCCAGTACAGCTGCCCTGCTACAATAGTGACTAGATAACATACAGGGCTGGCTCTGCGCCGGCCATTGCATATGCCTACAGTGCAGCAAGTGAGCAGTTCGACGCCTACACCACAGCGGCTACAGTATCATAGCAGGGGGCCTTTTCGGCACCGCCTTCCCCTTGCTATGTTCACACAAGGTAGCAGGAGATTATCTAACAATCTTCCCCTAATCCTACTGCTAACCCTTGTACAGTTATACCCCTCAATGCGATCATCTCCTTTAGCTCCATGAGTCGAAGACGTCCGAGCGACTTGGTGAGGACGTCCGTGAGTTGCCGACCAGTTTCGACAAACTCGATAACGATCTGCCCTCCATCGACACAGTCCCTGAGGAAGTGGAACTTTACATCGATGTGTTTGCTCCGGTCATGCAGAATCAGATTCTTCGCGAGGGCGATGGCGGGCTGGTTGTCCACCATCAGTGCTGGTGGGTGAGCTTCCACGCCGGTCAGCTCGCCCAGCAGCCGGCGTAGCCACACAACTTGGCATGCCACTGTGGCCGCCGCTACGTACTCTGCCTCGCACGTAGATAGCGCCACCACCTTTTGTTTCAGCGACAACCATGAAATTGGGGCCGACCCAAGGAAGACAAGCACGCCAGAGGTGCTCCATCGTCCATCGATGTCCCCCACCATGTCTGCATCGCTGGACACAGTGAGTTGCAGCCTACTCTCACCGGTCTTTGGGAAGATGATCCCATGATCTACCATCCCCTTAACGTAGTGCAGTAGCCGCTTCACTGCAGCCCAGTGATCCTCTCTAGGAACCTCCATGAAGCGACTGACGTAGCCCACGGCGAACGCAATGTTCGGCCTCGTGTGGACTAAGTAGCACAGACCGCCGACGATGCTCCGGTAGAGTGTCGCATCCACCTTCGCCATGGTACTAGCCTTCGTCAGCTTCAGCAGCTCCTCCATCGGAGTCGCACATGGCTTGCACTCAACCATGCCGCTCCTCTCCAATAGCTTGGAGGCATACGTGCTCTGACAGAGCATGAGTTCCTCCTTCCCCTATCTCACCTCGATGCCGAGGTAGTAGGAGAGCGTGTCGAGATCGCTCATTCAAAAATGAGCCACCATCTCACGCTTAAAGCTATTGATATCCTCCGTGCGCGCACCGATGACGATTAAGTCATCCACATACACACTGATGATGATCTCCTCCTTCCCCGTCGCCACGTGTAGAGCACGTGCTCGGTTGCACACCATTGAAACCCAAGCTCGCCTAGCGTGGTGTCAAGCTTGGCGTTCCATGCTCGAGGGGCCTACCGCAGCCCATAGAGCGCCTTGTGCAGTCGGAGCACCCTGTGCTCCTCTCCCTTGACAGCGAACCTTGGAGGTTGCCCGACGAAGACCGTTTTCGCCAGTTCTGCGTTGAGGAAGGCCGATTTAACGTCCAAGTGATGGACACGCCAGTCTTTTGCTGCTGCCAAGGCTAGTAGCAAATGAACCAACTTCATGCGCGCTACTGGTGCAAAGACCTCCTCGAAGTTGATGCCCTCGCGCTGAACAAAGCCTCGGGCGACGAGGCGCGCCTTGTGCTTGACAATGGCGCCGAGCTCGTCCCTTTTGACCTTGTACACCCACTTCAGGCTGATCGGACGGCATCCTGGAGGTGGATCGCTGAGTTGCCAAGTCTTGTTTTCCTCGATCGCCTTCATCTCCTCCAGCATCGCCCGTCGCCAGTTTTCATCGTGTTTGGCTAGCGTGAATGTGGGTGGTTCCTCTGCACTGACGAGTAGCAGCTCTGTGTCATTGAGCAGCCTGTCCGCTAGACCTGAGGGTCCTGTGCCGCCGACGATGTCATCTAGCCTATGGAACCGCACCTCCTCACCTTCGTGGAAGGCATCCATGAACTCAGTGATGTCACCGAGAGGTGAGGCGAACTTGATCGGCGTTGATGGAGTTTCCTGTTTCGCCAGAGTGCTTGGCATAGCACCTTGAGTGCTTCACACTACTTCCGGATAGCTCATCATAACTCCTACAGTGTTCGGCCACACTGTAAGAGTGTCCTACCTCAGTCTTGGAGTAGTCGACACCATTGTAAGACGTCTTGACTCCACCACGGGAGTGCTCGGCACCCGTCCTGGAGTGGTCACCACCACTGCAGAACCTCTCGGCACCACTCCTGGCGTGCTCGGCATCCCTCCAGGAGTGCACGACACTCCTCCTGGAGTGCTCGGCATCCCTCCTAAAGTGCTCGACACTGCCCCAGGAGTGCTCGACTCTACCGTCGGAGTGCTCAACGCTCCTCCTAGAGTGCTCGACACCTGTTCCCCAGCGTCTCCACCATCGTGCTCGGACTGCTTCAGTCCCAAGTCGCCTCCTCATTGAACACGACGTCGCGCGAGACAAGCACCTTGTCTCCGCAGGGGTCATAGAGCCGGTACGCCTTGGTACCCTCTGTGTCCTCCAGCTTGGTGAGGTTCAGCTTTGTCTTCCTGACATGGCTGATGCAGCCGAATGTTCAGAGGAAGGTGTAGCAGAACCGCCTAATCTAATGCCTCATAGGAGTGCTTGTCTTCCATTAGACACTAAGCACTCAAGGGAGAACACTAAATTACTCGGTTCCGTCGGGCACACCCCATGGGAGAACCCGAAAATCCACATTTTTGCCATCAGGATCACAAATGAGAGAACAAAGCTTACATCATTCTTAACCATTTCATACATCCCTTTTAGTACAACATCAGAGTATAATAGTTATTGTATAACAGCGGAATGTAATCATATTATCAGAGTTATAAATAATTTAATGTACATCGGAATTTAAACATGTGATCAGAATTATAGTGGAAATAAACATCTATTAATGATATGATGAAGTATTTGATATATAAACTACTACAACAGATTATGAAACTTTCATAAAAACATGTGGTGAGAGTTATAAATAAAAACTACGATCGCGACGTAAAGGAATCCTCGCTGAGCCCACCAGGAGGAATCCACACACAAGGGTCAGCTCTAGCATCAACCTGTCACCTGTAACAGGGGGAATAAAACCCTGAGTACTCAATTGTACTCAGCAAGACTTACCCGACAGGAGGAAAGAAAAGACTCCAAGGATATGCAAGGCTAATCTGGCTTGTGGGTTGCATTTGTAGGAAGCATTACTAAGCGTGCGTCCTTATATTTGATTTTTATTAAAAGCCGCATTGGTTCATTAACTAACCATTCTATGTAAGCACCTGTGCTATTTTCAAGCAGGTGGTAAGCAATCAGATTTCCTTTTTCATCTTTTATCTTTCATCTTCAGTTCTTACTACGATGCTAAACCACAGACAAGCCGTACCGGATAGCCCGGCGATTCGCGAATCAATGCCCCCAGCTGGGTACCCCGAAAACACACGCCCCGCTTGTACCCCAGGCACAAGCAGGACCAACCCATCACTCTCCTGTCCCGGGTGTCCAGGTCCCCGTCCAAACTGGGACTCCAAGCCCCCGCCCCTGAGTCCCAGACTCAGTGCGGTGCAAGGACCTCCTCCACCAAAACAAACCCTAACAGTCGGTCCGGAAAGAGCCGGATCCGCGATAAGAGAGCAACAAGTCTTCCAAGCGCCCATACACAAGTATGTGCTCGGGATAATAAGTCTGTGACCTGCCTAGAGTCATATGCAACGATCGGTCCTTAACCGACCAGACAGGGAAAAATAGTGTAACCAAGCTATGCCCCGTGTCCACGGCGACACAACTCCTTACACTCACCAATACCCAAACCATATCCCTGCCCGGTCACCATTTTTCTTTCCACCATTTTGATATTTTCCAAGTGATAATCATATAGTAACATATTTCCTGTATCTCGCGAGTGACAGACAATCACTCGACTTCTACCGAAGTCCTGTAGCATAGCAATCTACACGATCCTGTCATACTAGTAAGACTCATAGGATAAAGATATATATGCAAGTGGGCTTCATTCAACTCCTTGAAACTTAATGCACAAATATAATTTAAACTACAGAAAAGTAGAGGTTATGCACCGGGGCTTGCCTGGGTAAAATATAACCAAAAGTTAGCATTCCATCTTCGTGATATGATCACCATAGCATCATCTTTCAGCTACTCCAGTTGATCCCACGATCCACCATCGTTCCTATTATGATATGTATTGATGCAAATGCATAGATGTAAATAATCAACGATAGCTGAAATTCTTAGAAATCCAATCACGCTTCCAAAAGTACCATTTCTCCAGCAACTCCCGATGACTCCACAATCCATCGACGTACTCCGTCGACGTCGAACTCGCGGTACTCGGCAAACAGACACAATTAAATATTCACATAAATTCAATTGCGTTCCAAAAATTATGAAACTTTATGGATAGGTGGGGTTCGATTTTAGATGAATTTAGGAAGAAGAAGTGATGGAATCGGAGTTAGCATAGTGGAGATATTAATTATGCAAGGTGGCCGCTAATTAATCACGAGGAGAGAAAATGAAACGTGATTAGTGGCCACCAGCTGCTGCTGGTTATTAGAAAGGGAAAAGGAATAAAAAAAATTGGTGGAGTGGATTAATGGCTCATGACTCTTGACTTTACGTGTATAGGAGCTGAGTTGGTTCTCGGCTTTGCTACTGGCACATGGCATAGGACAAGCTGCTGTTGTGAACTTAAACAAAGAGCAGAGCGGGTATACGGCTAGGATTCTTCGAGAGAGACACAGAGAGCACCGGGCGTTTGTGCTCCTCAGCTCGCCCACCATGGACAGATGCTGGACTTTCGCCTGATGGCGATTCTGGCCATGACTTCCAAATCTAAGGGCATGGGGAGGTAGAAGGGAGGTAGGGGATGTATGAGGACTATCTACCTTGGTCTACTGCAGCTCGAGGAAGGAGATCAACAGAGCCTAGCCTTCCCAGGCAAGAACAGAGAAACTCGATTTAGAGAGTAAGATGGTGAGCGGCGGAGTGGGATGGCTCGACAGGCTTGGCGTGTCCTTTATAGGTAGGAGATGCGGGGCTGGCATTTGGCTAGCTAGTCATGTGAATTGGATTTCACGTGATGAACTTGGAGTGGGTCTTTGGTCATGAGTGCATTAATTCAAATGATAGACTTTGAGTGGTCTTTGGACTTGACGAGCACATCAGGACTAAAGTGTGCTTTGGGCTAAACGTGCTTGGTGGTGAGGTGCTGATTCATTCATGCAGGTCAAGGAATTAATGGGGAAGGAGACCACAGGTCAAGGAAACATTAGAGAATGAGAAGCTCAATTATAGATTAGCTACCTCAGCTGATTATTGCAGCTCGGGAGAAATCAATAGACGCAACTTTCACGGAGAAGAACAGAGAAACTTGATTTGAGAGAAGCAAGTGAGCAGTGGAGCGGAACGGCTTGGCGTAACCTTTTAAAGGCAGGCGACGTGAAGGCGCGACAGCGACGCGTCGTAAAGTTAGCGGCTAACTAGCTTGCTGAGGGGTAATAAAGCGCTGCTGTGCACGACTGTGATGCTTCGGATGAACAGCGTTCCATGGTGCTATAGTACTTTCCATGAGCTACAGTGATTCTGCGGATCTACAGTGATTCTACGTGCTACGGTGTTCCGTGTGGACAAAAGGTGCCTAAGAAGTGGAGTGCCCAAAGGGCAAGTCTTGACTGCAGAGGTGACCATGACCAAAGTCTGAACCATCATCATACCATGACTGGCCGGGTATACCTTTTGAACACAACAGTGTCGTCGTGGTTGGCAGGCCAGCTTAGTCTAATCACTGTCATTAGCTTCTAGTCCTTTGTATGCTTCGGAAGTTAGATTTTCTATTGGCTGCACCTAGTTCTGGTTGTGGTGACTCAGTGGCTGTACAGCCAGAACCAATCCCAGGAAGATGTTGACTGCATGTAGTTAGAGTACAAGGCAAGGATCCAGATTGTTATTAGTCGTGCATTACTTACGAGCACCCTGACTGTTAGTGGTAGACTTGTGAATCGTGATATTCACAGTCGGCGTCGGCGCGAGGCAAACAGAGGGATGGCGAGCTAGGGAGGGAGACCAGAGCTGTGGCATTGGTGCACACACGGTAGTTTGGCTTGGCAAATGTAGACATAAGTAATCAAGTCAGAGACACAAGCAAAACAAAAGCCGGAGAGCATGGATGTGGATGGATGAGGAGACTTTGCAATGCAGAGAATTGTAGGGCCACGATGAGAACGAGACAGTGATCAAAAAGTAATGCTAGGCAAGTACGTTGCATGTCGGAAAAATAAACGAAGCTGATGCGCTCTCTTTCTCGTCAGTTCGTGCTTAACAAAATAAACCCGTGAGTTTATATATATATGTATCGTTCTATTTATTAATGGATTTTATTTTATTTATAAAAGTTGATTTTCATGCTTAATCTAACAGGACAAACCGTTCTCTAGAATCGTCGTCGGACATTCCTGAATATTTCTATGCACTGCGTAATTTATCTTGAGCGTTTATTTGAGTCCACGAAACTAAGTCACATGGGATTCACTTATCGCCTCAAGTACGTTTAAATTAAAAACCCAATAAAACTCGATTCGGAAATTTTTCTTAGGCCTAAATCGTGGTGCTAAACAAGTTCGTAACACTAAGGGTGTTACAACCAACCCCCCTTAAAAAGAATCTCGTCCCGAGATTCGAAGCAAGAACCAGAAGGGAAAAACGTGATTATATTTCGTAGATCAGAGATTACACGAAAGATTATACGACTTCGAATACTCAACCACACGGGGATCTAGGGATACATGGTTAAGAGCAACCTGGTACAACCGAGACTTAATCTAGAAGTCGAGATAGACGAGGGCAATGGAGAAACAACAAGATAATGATTATCCAAAACATGGCGTAGCACCAACAGATCCAAAAACAGTCGACTGAGAAGTTAAACATCGCGAAGTCTAAGATCGAGCTATCCAAAGGTAGACTTGAACTTCTCTAAAAACCAGATCCCTTCTTCTCTTTAGGTTACACCATCTCCTCAGACTGATGAACCTAGCTTCACAAGGTCAACTGGATTTCGTAGCTCTGCTCCGTAAGCGAGGAGAATGGGGATGAAGAAGAAGAGCAAGGACCAAGGGTATCTTATAGTGGCGAACGGAGGTGGAGCGTAAATCACTGGCAGTGGAGGCGGAGTGGATGGGATACACAGATGGTTCATGCTGTGAAGATAAGCTCGGACATGGTGCGCTTCCTGCGCGAGCGGTAAAGGGGGAAATAAAGGAGAGGAGAGGGGGTCCGCTTGAGGAGAAAAGCGTGCGGGCGGTCGTGTCACCAAAAGAAGAGAGAATGGAGAGGGAAGGGGAAATGAGGGGGTCCGGTACGGGAAACGACGGTGCGAGGTAGAGAGCCGACCGGACGCCAGGAAAAGGAAAAGTGCACAGTGCACAAGGACGGCGAGTGCGGCACAATGCTGCGGCCACGCGAGAAAGGGAAGCTAAAGGGGCCGACACAGACGGCGTTCGTAGGGCATGCAATGAAATAACCCGACATACATAGCGTGGTCAACTAAACACAGGGCTTGGGACATGACATCCACTCAGGCTTTTACAAGCACTCCCTACTACTCGACCACGTCCGTCTTTCATGTAGACTAAGACCATGTCATATGTTCTTCCTCCAAAACCACCTCCTCTTGCTTACTTTGAGAGAACACTAATTCATTGACCCGTTGTGGATTTCCTGTTTAAACACCTGAACATTTTCAAGAAAATTACTTGTAGCAAAAGTGGTATGGCGGTGTAACTTAGTAAAGGTACTTGGTTAACAACCTCGATACCAGCGCGTGCCGAGCAGCGTCACCATGTGGCAGCTGTTCCATAGGGAGCCCTCAGTTTCATCGTGGCACCATAAGCTTTTAACCAGGCAACTATTACCAACTTACATGCCATGAAGGCGGTGGGGTCATAGACCATAGAGTAAGGGGAGTATTGCAAGGGAAAAATTTAAACAACAAAGGTTCCCTCCTCCCTCCACAACAAGGGACAAGGAATACAAATCCAACGATGGATTTGTTTTAAAGAGATTCAAGTGTTTTGCTGGGACATCCACAATTAGTCGATACAGTGTCCTATGTTCATGGCTAATCTGCTGGCATCTAAATGTTAACTTCTCTTGCAACCCGCTTAATTTCGCCCATGAAAACTCTTAAGCACACCTAACGAACTTAAGGTAGATGAACGCAATAAACACAGTGAACTAAATAAAATGCATGTTCCAACGGTCTTATATGGGTACATCATACAGACATTCAGGCTCCCATTCACGATACAACATTCACCTTCCCTACTGCCGGACGATCTCAATAACTATGGACGAACAACAACGGCACGAACACAATACCGGAGGACAGCAACGAAAAACACTACTACTACGGGTACAGCATCCCAAGGCCACTAATCTACATCTTCTCGTGGCAATGGCTGAGTGAGAGGAATTAAGGGCTCTGCTTCTGACACTTCTGAGGGTGGAGGTGCTGGCGGCACTACCACATCGGTTCTCCTTCCTTCAGGCGAGTGGATAGGGATCCCTTCCAAGATCGGGGCATCCTGCCTTTCAGTAGCCAGCGTCCTCCGCTTGGCCCTAGTGACAAGATAGGCCTCACGCAGCTGATGGACATGCCGGTCTTCAGCCTCCTTCAGAGCTTCCGACATGGCAGTCTCCCGGCTCTCAGCAACTGCAGCACTGGCATGCGCTTCAGCGAGCTGCACCTCGAGCATCTAGGTGAAGATCTCGGCCTCCTCGGCTCGACTGAGGCAGATCCTCAGTTCCAAGGCTTGCCGGTCGTACTACTCATCCAGAGCGAGCAGGTATGTGGTTAAGTGCACCACGGTAGGACTGTCCTCTTGCGCATCCCGCCCTTGCAAGGCCTCCATGCGAGCCCTCCATGCCAGTCGATTCCTGTCCAAAGGTGGAAAGAACCGCATGGGGGTACGAGCAATGGGCTCCTCATAGATCTGGCAGAGGTACCGCAAGGCTTTGCGGGCCACAACCTGGTAGGTGTCGGTGAAGCGAAACCCGGTTGCGGTCACACTCCAGGCTTCAGTGAGGTCGGGGAACTCCTCACTCTTCCCGATGTAGATGGTAACCTCACACCGCTCGGTGCCATGCTCCTCATACTCACGGCCCTCATACTCGGGACGATCTTTGACTCCGAGCTTTTGTAGGGTGGTATGTAGGATTTTGGGAAAACCCTCAACGTTCAAGCAGTAACTACTAACCCAGGCTCCTGCCATTTCTAGCGGTGGTGGTGAGGAAGGCTGAGCAAAAAGCTAGCTCAAAGGAAAAGCTAAGCGAGCTAAAGTGCGCCGAGTGGTGATACTAAGGGCTAAGTCAGGCTCTACTTATAAAGGCGGAGCGCTTAGTGGTCCTGGCGCGGTTCACCAGGGTTCCCGCGCGAGATCACTATGATGAATCGACCAAATTCCGCGCGTTCGAGACGAGCGACGTCCGAGGCCATTACTGACTAGTACGACTGTAGGGCAAGGGTCCGACAAGAGCACATAAAAGGAGTACGGGGAGACGTGGGTCACGACAGGCGTGAAACCACGGGCGAACACAGAACACAAAACCATAGTGCAGACCTAACTATGGAACAGGAACGAGTCAGTCGTGACACCTATGGAGGGTGTATCTACAAGCAATACGAGCGCTACAATGCACAAACAGGATATGCATGAATGCACGTCCTATACGTCCTTTCATTGTTGCCAGCATATAGGGCAACCGTTCTTAGATTTTTGGCACATCGTTCTCTCCTTGTAGCTAGTCGATACTATCAGACTATGCTCGAGTCAGTTTACCTGCAGAAACTTGATTAACCCTATCTAAGTCAGCAGAGTGCCATCTATCCTGGATACATAACCATAGTAATAGGGCTACTTATATAACTTCGCATGTAAACATCCTAACTTTTTGCAAAAATAGGTTGTCAAATTTTAGCTTAGAAAAGGATTTGAAAGCTTTATTTCCTCATTTATGCTCTAATACCACCTGTAGCAGAACCGCCTAATCTAATGCCTCACAGGAGTGCTTGTCTTCCATTAGACACTAAGCATTCAAGGGAGAACACTAAATTACTCGGTTCCGTCGGGCACACCCCATGGGAGAACCCGAAAATCCACATTTTTGCCATCAGGATCACAAATGAGAGAACAAAGCTTACATCATTCTTAACCATTTCATACATCCCTTTTAGTACAACATCAGAGTATAATAGTTATTGTATAACAGCGGAATGTAATCATATTATCAGAGTTATAAATAATTTAATGTACAACGGAATTTAAACATGTGATCAGAATTATAGTGGAAATAAACATCTATTAATGATATGATGAAGTATTTGATATATAAACTACTACAACAGATTATGAAACTTTCATAAAAACATGTGGTGAGAGTTATAAATAAAAACTACGATCGCGACGTAAAGGAATCCTCGCTGAGCCCACCAGGAGGAATCCACACACAAGGGTCAGCTCTAGCATCAACCTGTCACCTGTAACAGGGGGAATAAAACCCTGAGTACTCAATTGTACTCAGCAAGACTTACCCGACAGGAGGAAAGAAAAGACTCCAAGGATATGCAAGGCTAATCTGGCTTGTGGGTTGCATTTGCAGGAAGCATTACTAAGCGTGCGTCCTTATATTTGATTTTTATTAAAAGCCGCATTGGTTCATTAACTAACCATTCTATGTAAGCACCTGTGCTATTTGCAAGCAGGTGGTAAGCAATCAGATTTCCTTTTCCATCTTTTATCTTTCATCTTCAGTTCTTACTACGATGCTAAACCACAGACAAGCCGTACCGGATAGCCCCGCGATTCGCGAATCAATGCCCCCAGCTGGGTACCCCGAAAACACACGCCCCGCTTGTACCCCAGGCACAAGCAGGACCAACCCATCACTCTCCTGTCCCGGGTGTCCAGGTCCCCGTCCAAACTAGGACTCCAAGCCCCCGCCCCTGAGTCCTAGACTCAGTGCGGTGCAAGGACCTCCTCCACCAAAACAAACCCTAACAGTCGGTACGGAAAGAGCCGGATCCGCGACAAGAGAGCAACAAGTCTTCCAAGCGCCCATACACAAGTATGTGCTCGGGATAATAAGTCTGTGACCTGCCTAGAGTCATATGCAACGATCGGTCCTTAACCGACCAGACAGGGAAAAATAGTGTAACCAAGCTATGCCCCGTGTCCACGGCGACACAACTCCTTACACTCACCAATACCCAAACCATATCCCTGCCCGGTCACCATTTTTCTTTCCACCATTTTGATATTTTCCAAGTGATAATCATATAGTAACATATTTCCTGTATCTCGCGAGTGACAGACAATCACTCGACTTCTACCGAAGTCCTGTAGCATAGCAATCTACACGATCCTGTCATACTAGTAAGACTCATAGGATAAAGATATATATGCAAGTGGGCTTCATTCAACTCCTTGAAACTTAATCCACCAATATAATTTAAACTGCAGAAAAGTAGAGGTTATGCACCGGGGCTTGCCTGGGTAAAATATAACCAAAAGTTAGCATTCCATCTTCGTGATATGATCACCATAGCATCATCTTTCAGCTACTCCAGTTGATCCCACGATCCACCATCGTTCCTATTATGATATGTATTGATGCAAATGCATAGATGTAAATAATCAACGATAGCTGAAATTCTTAGAAATCCAATCACGCTTCCAAAAGTACCATTTCTCCAGCAACTCCCGATGACTCCACAATCCATCGACGTCCCTCCGTCGACGTCGAACTCGCGGTACTCGGCAAACAGACACAATTAAATATTCACATAAATTCAACTGCGTTCCAAAAATTATGAAACTTTTTGGATAGGTGGGGTTCGATTTTAGATGAATTTAGGAAGAAGAAGTGATGGAATCGGAGTTAGCATAGTGGAGATATTAATTATGCAAGGTGGCCGCTAATTAATCACGAGGAGAGAAAATGAAACGTGATTAGTGGCCACCAGCTGCTGCTGGTTATTAGAAAGGGAAAAGGAATAAAAAAAATTGGTGGAGTGGATTAATGGCTCATGACTCTTGACTTTACGTGTATAGGAGCTGAGTTGGTTCTCGGCTTTGCTACTGGCACATGGCATAGGACAAGCTGCTGTTGTGAACTTAAACAAAGAGCAGAGCGGGTATACGGCTAGGATTCTTCGAGAGAGACACAGAGAGCACCGGGCGTTTGTGCTCCTCAGCTCGCCCACCATGGACAGATGCTGGACTTTCGCCTGATGGCGATTCTGGCCATGACTTCCAAATCTAAGGGCATGGGGAGGTAGAAGGGAGGTAGGGGATGTATGGGGACTATCTACCTTGGTCTACTGCAGCTCGAGGAAGGAGATCAACAGAGCCTAGCCTTCCCAGGCAAGAACAGAGAAACTCGATTTAGAGAGTAAGATGGTGAGCGGCGGAGTGGGATGGCTCGACAGGCTTGGCGTGTCCTTTATAGGTAGGAGATGCGGGGCTGGAGGTGGAGCTGGCATTTGGCTAGCTAGTCATGTGAATTGGATTTCACGTGATGAACTTGGAGTGGGTCTTTGGTCATGAGTGCATTAATTCAAATGATAGACTTTGAGTGGTCTTTGGACTTGACGAGCACATCAGGACTAGAGTGTGCTTTGGGCTAAACATGCTTGGTGGTGAGGTGCTGATTCATTCATGCAGGTCAAGGAATTAATGGGGAAGGAGACCACAGGTCAAGGAAACATTAGAGAATGAGAAGCTCAATTGTAGATTAGCTACCTCAGCTGATTATTGCAGCTCGGGAGAAATCGATAGACGCAACTTTCACGGAGAAGAACAGAGAAACTTGATTTGAGAGAAGCAAGTGAGCAGTGGAGCGGAACGGCTTGGTGTAACCTTTTAAAGGCAGGCGACAGCGATGCGTCGTAAAGTTAGCGGCTAACTAGCTTGCTGAAGGGTAATAAAGCGCTGCTGCGCACGACTGTGATGCTTCGGATGAACAGCGTTCCACGGCGCTACAGTACTTTCCACGAGCTACAGTGTTTCTGCGGATCTACAGTGATTCTGCGTGCTACGGTGTTCCGTGTGGACAAAAGGTGCCTGAGAAGTGGAGTGCCCGAAGGGCAAGTCTTGACTGCAGAGGTGACCATGACCAAAGTCTGAGCCATCATCATACCATGATTGGCCGGGTATACCTTTTGAACACAACAGTGTCGTCGTGGTTGGCAGGCCAGCTTAGTCTAATCACTATCATTAGCTTCTAGTCCTTTGTATGCTTCGGAAGTTAGATTTTCTATTGGCTGCACCTGGTTCTAGTTGTGGTGACTCAGTGGCTGTACAGCCAGAACCAATCCCAGGAAGATGTTGACTGCATGTAGTCAGAGTACAAGGCAAGGATCCAGATTGTTATTAGTCGTGCATTACTTACGAGCACCCTGACTGTTAGTGGTAGACTTGTGAATCGTGATATTCACAGTCGGCGTCGGCGCGAGGCAAACAGAGGGATGGCGAGCTGGGGAGGGAGAGCAGAGCTGTGGCATTGGTGCACACACGGTAGTTCGGCTTGGCAAATGTAGACATAAGTAATCAAGTCAGAGACACAAGCAAAGCAAAAGCCGGAGAGCATGGATGCGGATGGATGAGGAGACTTTGCAATGCAGAGAATTGTAGGGCCACGATGAGAACGAGACAGTGATCAAAAAGTAATGCTAGGCAAGTACGTTGCATGTCGGAAAAATAAACGAAGCTGATGCGCTCTCTTTCTCGTCAGTTCGTGCTTAACAAAATAAACCCGTGAGTTTATATATATATATGTATCGTTCTATTTATTAATGGATTTTATTTTATTTATAAAAGTTGATTTTCATGCTTAATCTAACAGGACAAACCGTTCTCTAGAATCGTCGTCGGACATTCCTGAATATTTCTACGCACTACGTAATTTATCTTGAGTGTTTATTTGAGTCCACGAAACTAAGTCACATGGGATTCACTTATCGCCTCAAGTACGTTTAAATTAAAAACCCAATAAAACTCGATTCGGAAATTTTTCTTAGGCCTAAATCGTGGTGCTAAACAAGTTCGTAACACTAAGGGTGTTACAGAAGGACACGCTCGGCTTGCGCCCATACCAAGCTTTGAATGGTGTCTTGCCCGTTAGGGCCTTGGTCGGAGCGCGGTTGAGGATGAACACCGCCGTGGTCACCGCCTCCCCCAGAACCTTGTCGGCATGCCTTTGGCCTTCATCATGGATAGGGCCATGCCGACCACCGTCTGGTTTCATCGCTCCACCACGCCATTCTGTTATGGCGAGTACGGCACGGTGTGGTGTTGCCCCACACCCTGATCCACATAGTACGCGACAAACTCCACCGAAGTGAATTCACTGCCACGATCAGTCCTCAGCACACGGAGCTTCTTGCCGCTCTCGGCCTCCGTGCGCGTCTTGAACTTCTTGATCACTGCCGCCGCTTCATCCTTGCTCATCAGGAGTTGTAGCCACATGTTGCGACTGCAATCGTCCATGAGTAGGAGGAAGTACCGTTGACCACCGCATGTAGCAGGCATGATCGGCTCATAGAGGTCGCCGTGAACGAGCTCGAGAGCATCCTTCACGCGATACTTGGCCGCCTTTGGGAAAGGTAGCCTTCTCTGCTTCCTGGCCAGGCAGCTGTCACATAGCTCGTCTCCGTGCTTGATGTGGGGTAGCCCTCGGACCATCTTCTCTAGCCGACCAAGCGCGTCAAAGCTGAGATGTCCGAACCGGGCATGCCACATCCACGGTTCCTCGGAGTGCCTTGCCGCTAGGCACACCAGCTGCTCTACCTTCAGGTCGAGCAGGTACAACCGGTTCTGGGACCTCTTCACCTTGGCAAGAAGTCGCTGCTCCCGGTCACTGATCCTAAGGACTATGTCCTTGATCAGTACCTCGCTACCACGCTCATCTAGCTGACCAATGCTAATGATGCTGGAAAGAAGCTGCGGGATGTAATATACATCCGTTAGCGCACGGTGCTCCCCGTTCTAGCATCTAAAGATAATGGTGTCGTGCCCTTGGATAGCCACCCTTGAGCCATCACCAAACTTCACCATATCGGTAACATCGCTGTTGAGCTCGGAGAAGGATGCCTTGGAGCCTATCATGTGGTTACTGGCACCAGAGTCCAGATACCACCGCTGCTCCTGGTCGGTGCCCACATGTCCAAGGTGAACTTGGACGCGTGGTTCGTCGAGGTTGATAGTCTTCAGGGCCTTCCTAGGTCCTTCTACCATCGTCGCCTCTTCTCTCTCCTCGGCCTCGATGTCATGCAGTGCACAGAACGTCACCATCAGGATAGTTGCCTCATCATTATCATCAGCTTGCGTCAAGTGAGCCTGAGCCTTCTTCTCCTGCTTATGGTTTGGGCACTCCCGTGCCTAATGGCCCATCTTCCCGCAACGTCGGCAGGCGTTGGGGTCAACATGCTTCTTCTCTGAAGAAGCCTTGCTGCGGCGCTTGCCATATCAACCGCAGCTAGAGGAGGCTGCCTTCCTGGAGTTCCTCCGAGCAGCCCACTCCTCTTCCGTCAGCAGGAGTTTCCTGCTATCCTTCGTTGCTGTCGCCTGCTCTAGGCACTTGTCGACCGCCCGTAGATGGCTTGTCACATCCTCAATGGTGAGGGTGGACAAGTCCAGCATCGTCTCTATGGATAGAGCGATCTAGATATACTTTGCTGGTATGGAGTGAAGGTACTTGGAGACCGCCTCCTCTTCGTCGATGGTGACGCCGTGGCTCTTCAGCTTGCTGATGAGCATCTGCAAGTGGAGGGAGAAGTCCTCCACTGTTTCACCATCTTTGAACTTGAGGTTGGCATACTCCTGCTTTAGAAGCTGGGCCGTTGCCTTCTTTGCATGGTCGGAACCGACGCGCATCGCCGCAATAGCCTCCCACACCTCCTTAGCCGAGCTCTTCGCCCCTAACGACTCCCTGTACTCCACCGGTACAGCAGTGAGGATAGCCTCCAGCACTGACATGTCATCTTCTTCATTATCGGTGCCCTTGTCAACCGCATTCCAGAGCCGTCGGGCTCTGAGCTTGACCTTCATGGTCATCGACCACTCTCCATAGTTGGTGCGAGTTAGCATTGGCCAACTGGTGCCGCTGACCTCCCACACCGTGCGAACAATGACCTCCGGTCGTGGCTGGGCAGCCATAGCAGTGCCACTACTGTCGCCCATCTCCGAACCATGCGTCATCACCAGCGGTTAGTCTGGCGACGACGCTTGTACGGCTTTGATACCACTTGTTGAACCACAGGATCACCGGCTCAGGCAAGTGAACCACTCGCCGGTCTTGCCGAGCACCCGCTAGTATTGCCGAGCACCCACTAGCCGTGCCGACCATGAACAAGCGTTGTCCGTCCCCACACACTATGGCTGGAGCTAGAAGAAGAAGCGAGAGCAGAGCAAGCACGTATAATACAAGACACCAGCGTTGGACGAAGCCCTGTCTGTGAGATGACAAATCTAAACTCTCTTTACTGAGTTGCCGTGGTAGCCTATTTATACAACTCTATCCTTCTAGTTCCAGTATAGCTGCCCTGCTGTAATAGTGACTAGATAACATACATGGCTGACTCTGCGCTGGCCACTGCATGTGCCTACAGCGCTGCAGGTGAGTAGTTCAGCGTCTGCACCTGTAGCGGCTACAGTATTACAGCAGGGGGCCTTTTCGGTGCCAACTTCCCCTTACTGTGTTCACACAAGGTAGCAGTAGATCATGTAACAGGTACGAGCGGGGGAAGCAGCAGCAGGTCCGATGGGCACGCGACGACGACGCTTTGTCCTACTCCAACGACGCTGTGCTCCGGACACAGCCCAACGACACAGTGCGCATTGGTCTGGACCTCGGCAGTAGCTCCCCCTCCAGCACGTTTAGCGGCGCAGGGGCCACCATGCTCACCGCGACCGTCAACTCTAGCGCACCGTTCGGTAGCTTCGTCGCATCGCGCGGCCTAGTGGCGCTGCATGTTGTAACAACCCAAAAATCCACACACCAAAAATCACAACTACAAATTTTTTGTTTAAACCCTATGAGATGTTGAGTGACACATGTAGAAGCCAAACCCTAGTTTTGGATTAGATGTGACCCAACTAGGTTAAAATCATAAGCATACTTCGGTTTTATGCCACATGTGTAATTAAATAAATCATGCATGCATCCTTAATCCCACTTGTGATTTGGATTATTTTGCCTTATGTGATGTTTAACTAACTTACTTAATATTTATGATAAACCCTAATATATGGGATGTATGTTGACCACCATTTGAAACACCTTGTGGGACCCACTACATAACTCAAAACTCAAGTTTAAACTCTAACTAAATTTGAATCGAAGCAAAAGAAAGAAAAGAGAAACAAACAGAAAAGAAGAAAAGGAAGAAGGAAGCCCCGCAGCAGCCTAGGCCTGCTCGGCCTTGCGAGCCAGCCCGGCCAAGCCCGCCTGCCCTCCCACTTGCGCACGCGGCCCTCGAAGCCGGCCCAGCAACACCCTATCGCCCGCGCGCACAAGCCGCTGACGAGCCAGACCCGCCCGTCAGTCGTCACGCACCGCACACCACCGCAACAGGACAAGCTAACAAATGGGCCCCCTCTGTCAGCCACCCAGCTACAGCATCGTCGTCTTCCCCACGCTCCCTCCACCACGCGACTGGGAGCCGACCAGCGTGGCAGGTGTGGGCTAGGGGGTCACGCAAGAAGCATGACCCTGTTTCCCCCTCGCGCCGCGCTCACGCTACCGCACGTTAGCCGTCGGATGCGCCGCACGCATCACCACCACCGATCGCCGTCCGCCATTGGAACCCTTGGAGCTCGGCTATAAAAGACAACGCCCGTGAACCCTAACCCTCAGCCCGTTCACCGCCGCCGCTGGTGGCACAACACCACACAGCGTCAAGCCGAGAGAGAGGGAGGAGGGAGAAGCAAGGAGAAGGAAGCCGCTGCGGAACGGGACCTCACCGAAGCCAGGAGCGCCACCCCGATCGGCTACAGCGACGTAGCTGCTCGGCACGGCACTGCATTGCCTCATCATGGCCTCGCCTTGCCACCGCACCGCCATCCTACCGCCACGAGCCCTACGGTGAGCCACGTCATTCGCCGCTCACCGAACGCCACCGCGATCCCTCACCTAGGGGACGCAGAGGCGGAGCATTCCTGCTCCTAGACACGCTGCACACGCACCGCACGCGCACAAGCCCAAGGCCTAGCCTCACCGACCCCTAGCAGCTCGGGAACACCGGCACGACCACCCTGCATGCCATGGCCGAGAGCACAACCATGGCGAGACCACCGCGTCTTCTACGTCATAGTAAAGGCAACGTTGATACCCCAACTGGCTCCACCATGACGAGAGACACACCGCGCTCACCTTAGCCGAGGATTAAGCCCACCGGAGCCCTGCGTTTCCGCACCGCACCTCGTCGGAGCGCCACCGCCTCCGTTTTGCCCCCACCACCATGGCCGAAGCCACTAGGAGCACTAGGAGCTCCTTCAACATGCCTACCATGGCGGTAGAAGCACCGTGGAGCTCACACGCTCCTCCCACTGGGCTCTCGCTACCACTGCAGCCCTGTCCATGCACGCCGACGAACCCACGCCACCGTTCACAGTGGCCAGAACCCTAGGAAGCACCAGCCACCACCTTGACCCCACCACTGCACTCGCCGAGGCTGGCGACGCTTTTGCCTACCTTAATCGCGCACCAGTACCGCCCGAGAGGCTCACCGGCGAGCTCACCACCGGCAAGAGCACGCCGGGGAGGAAGATGGGGACCCCCCCCCCCGCCAGCCACACGTCCATGCACTTGGTGCACGTGAACCAAACCCTGGGAAGGAGTAAGTGGACCAAGTCCTTCATAGCGCTCTACGGTCTATGGACCAATGCAGGCGGGTTCACCATGAACCACGCCTCACCTGTTAGTCACCATTTGACCCCGGACCCACCTGTTAGCTGCGGTTTAGCTCTGACGACTCCATGTTGACGTCATGCCGAAGATGAGACCATGCCAGCGTCGGGGACCACTCCGGCAACCTCTCCGACCACCTCGGCGATCTCACCGACCACTTCGGCAACCTCACCGACCACCTCGGTGATCTCACCGACCACTCCGGCAACCTCACCGACCACCTCGGTGATCTCTCCGACCACCTCGGCAACCCCACCGACCACTTCGGCGATCTCTCCGACCACTTCGGTGATCTCACCGACCACCTCGGTGATCTCACCGACCACTTCGGCGATCTCTCCAACCACCTCAACGACCTCTCCGACCACCTCACCAGCTGATACACCACTCCAAGTCCCTACATGGAAATTCATAACTAAATCATACGACCTTAGAAAAATATGAAACCAGGACCAAAATTCATCTAAAATCGAGCTCTACGCAATGAACCCATGTTTGAGTGCAGTTGGCTCTTTTTGAATTTTCATTGCTTCTTTGTGCTATTCTATAGACGTCGCTAACGCGACTATAATCCGATCCTATGCAGACTCAGAGGAGAACCAGACGGACAAGGACCGAGAGTACCGTGAGGAGTACGGAGACGACTACACTGAAGGTGCCACATCCCACCCAACCTCGTAGCACCTATTACGCATGGCTAATATAGAACTGCTAGTGCTTTACTTTATTGTTATATTCACACTATGATAGGACTTGCATGGTAGTATGCTTTCTTGATGGCCTTTACCTTGACGCAACCTTGCCCCTGCTCACCCTGCTGTTAGGCTAGTCACACGCTTGCTGCTATATTTCATTCATTATTACTTCTACTACGCTTGCACTACATTTGATGCGTGGTGGAAACTGGTGTTATTTGGACTATGGGGAGAGTGCTGCGTGTGTGACTTGGGTGCGTGGAGGGTGAGGGTTGTGTCAACCAAGTTGGAGTATACGACAAGCTTAGGGCAAGTCTTGCCATGGGGTGCTACCTGGGCACCCCTGGAATGGATACTGGTGGGTAAATGGAATATGAGGTGGCCCTGGGTGTGAACCTGTGATGGGAGGAGCCCGGGGTGGAGGTGCTATGGTGGCACGGTAAATGGAAACCCTGATGAAGACATTCTGGCTTGGTCATCCCTAAGGACTTACTAGTACTCAGATTCACCGGGAAGCCTTACGTACCACTCGCCCTATATGGTGCGGGACGGCCGGACTACTTGGTAGGATATTGTCACTACTGCTAGGTTGATAGCGGACAGTGCAAGGAGGTACGGGGCGCGGAGGATTCCCCCCACACCCTTCCGAGACTTCATGGAGACCTTGTGGACCCGGCTCATGACTCACAGTTTCAGCCACCCCAGACTAGACTTGGGGTGTACCAGGGCTGAATGGTAGAGTGGCATTATCCTAGGCTAGCAAGCGGTCGGAATCAGCCCAGTTGATGACGGTCAGCGAGAAAGGCGGATCTTGTGGTTATGTAAAACCTCTGCAGAGTGTATGGTTGATCGATCGATACATATGCCGACTTGTCGGCTATGGACCTTTCCTGGGTTTCGCTTAAACTAGATAGTGAGATGAGTCCTTCTCTTCTCCCCCGGGGAGTGAGTGTTCAGACGTAGCCAGGGGCTACGGGCCTTGAGACAGTGCCGAGAGGGAGTTGGCCTGTCGACTGAGCGATGGTATAGTTGTGATATGGTGATGGTGTGGAGATGGTGGTATATCGGTCCCAGGATCGAAACCTGGCTTTGGAAAGGGAATGGGGTGGAATGTGTGTGGGAATTGTGTTAAAACTTGACCAACTATTATTATGTACTTGATATGCTAATACATAGGAAACCCCAGCCTTATAGGTTCCTTTTTGATTATATCTCACTTGCATCCAATTTCCACAAAGCAATGCTCATAGGGTGGGAGTGGCCAGTACATATCGTACTGATAAATTTTGGCACACAGGTTTTGCTGAGGAGTATAGCTCTGAGGAGTTTGACGGTTGAGGGATTCGTTCCTACGCTCGAGTTTGGCGTTCTTATCTTCAAGCTGTTCTGAATGAATGCTGCTTGTGAATCCGTCAATGCGGCGATGTAATAAATTATGTAATTCCGCACTATTTGTACTCTGATATTATCGTTGTATGGATGTGGTATTCGACTGGAATTTGGGTATTATAATCTACAACGGTCATAATACACTTCGACTCTGTGGATTTCCCTTCGCGGAAATCAGGTCGTTTCACATGTCACCGCCGCGCACCGGCTGCCCTTGTTCCACATGGACATCGTGCGCGTGGGGCACGAGCTCGGCGGCGACGGGTGGATGGCCCAGGGTGTACAGAGTGCTCAGGCCAGGGGCCTTGCTCTGGCTGGACCATTTGAACTGCGCCGCCGCGCAGCCGAACGCGATGTTCGCGCCCCTGCTGGATCACGTCAGTGACTTTGCTAGCGTCTCTTTTTGGTTGCCAGCGCACACAAGCGAACACCTGCATGCATCAAATTTAGACTGCAGCATTATGTGGGCTGCCGCTGTAAGCCTGTAACCCACAAAAAGTTTACGGCGAGATCTAGGCTGCCGCAACAGCTCTGATAATGCGTGCAGCTGTAGCGGACGCGGGGCGGGCTGTCCACTGCCGCCGCATTTGCATCCTTAACTCCTCAAGGAGTCCATTTTATCTTGCACCCCAGTAGGCAGTAGGTAGAACCGCATTGCGTAGGCAAGCGGACTGGACAGACATGAGTTACTAGCAACTCCAAAAACTCTCTGTATCCTTTTTAATCGTTAGAAATAGAGATTCTGGTGAAAAATCCTCCAATAATTTTTTAATTGGTTATCCAAATATAGTTATCATCTATTTTGGATTTCTCGCTAGCCAAAGATAGAAAACGAGAATGACTCTTTAGAGTACGCACGGCCCCCACAAGATATAGAAAAGCTGTTGGAGGGTGAAAACATATAGAAAGTGATTTTGATGCAAATGGATCCCCAAATGATCATACAAGAGAGTGAGTTTTAGAAAAACTCTCGGGATGCTCTTAGTGAAGGTAATAAGTTTTCCATCAGAAGTAAATTTCTTGCCTTCCCAGAGAAAATACTTTTTGTTGCTTAATAGTATCCCAATTCTAGCTATTATTAATTATATTGGTTGCACGGATTCTTGATTTTTATATTTTGCTTATCAATCATCCAAATAAAAACCCACATATTATTTTCATTATTATTGTTGTTGTTATTATTAATAGAAAGTCAGTTATTTATCTATTGCACTTGATATGAACTCTTTACTTATTTACATATTTTTGCTTTTGAATTAGAATGTAAATCAAATTACTATTTTTCTCATTTTCCAAATTCTGTTATATGTAAATCGTGGCATCGACTCTTCCGTTAAATTTAGACCTTATTACATAACCACTAAAATTACAGCGCACAATCAAGCAAGAGAGGGGCTTATTGTACACTGATAAAGGATAAGAGTGTCAATACTATGTGCCGGTTGGTCAAAACCAAATGTTGGACTGAATCAAACTAAAACGTATGATACTACGTTGGGACATGTATAATCCTCTTTTTTCTTAAAAAAGAGTTCTTAACTTCGTCCCGAAGCAACCTAAGCTACCTGCTGCTGATCTCAGGCAGATAAACACAACTAATGACTGAGAAGAAAGGCATACACACTCACTGACAACACAAGTCATTCTTGGAGGAGAAGATGCAAAAGATTCGACAATATATGCTGACATCTCTTATTTGTCGTCCATATATAGAGACATTGTATGGCCAAGCTAAAACATAAGTACATAACTAGCTAGAAGTCTAGAACTAGAAAGCAAAGCAAAGATGTCGTCGTCTCCACCTGTTAAGCTCATCGGCCATTTCGCCAGCCCGTTCGTGCACCGCGCTGCAGCCGCCCTGCGCCTCAAGGGCGTGCCCTACGAGTTCATCCAAGAAGACCTGGAGAACAAGAGCGAGCTAATGCTGGCGAACAACCCCATCCACAAGAAGGTGCCCGTGCTCCTGCACGGCGACCGCGCCGTCTGCGAGTCCCTCGTCATCGTGGAGTACGTCGACGAGGCCTTCGACGGGCCGCCGCTGCTGCCGGCCGACCCCTACGACCGCGCCATGGCACGCTTCTGGGCACATTTCATGGATACCAAGGTACTTGTTGGCTTGTTGCTTCATCGTCCTGCAAAGCTGCAACATATGCATGCGTTTTCTGATCTGACAGAAGACTTTTTTTTTTTACTGAACTTGAGCAGTGCCGGACGCCACTAGTTCTGTCGTTCTTGACGGAGGGCGAGCAGCAGGAGGGGTTCCTCAAGGAGACGAAGGAGAACCTGGCCCTCCTGGAGGCGCAGCTTGACGGCAAGAGATTCTTTGGAGGCGACTCGGTCGGCTACCTGGACATAGCACTCAGTGGAATGTCTCATTGGATGGCTGTGTTCGAGGAGATGGCCGGCGTGAGCTTGCTGGCAGACGACGACTTTCCTGCTCTGCGTCGCTGGGCGAAGGAGTACACTTCCAACGAAGCTGTGATGCAGTGCCTACCGAGCATAGAGCATCTCAAAGGCCACTTCTCTGCAACTGCAAAGAAAGACAAGGTCAAAGCAGTGGCCACGGCGATGCAGCAGCAGCAGTAATCCGGCGATGGCGTTCGTGTGGGGTCTGGGGATTGTTGTGTCATTGACTTAGAGCCAGTTTAGTTCTCCAGAATTTTGCCAAATTTTTCAAGATTTCTCGTCACATCGAATCTTTGGACACATGCATGAAGCATTAAATATAATTTAAAAATAAAACTAATTACACAGTTTAGACGAAATCCACGAGACGAATCTTTTAAGCCTAATTAGACTATGATTGGACACTAATTGCTAAATAACAACGAAAACCGCTACAGTACATTTTGTCAAATTTTTTGGCATCTAAACCAGGCCTTACTGTGTGAGAACATGTAAACTCCTGCCACGTCATTAGGGTCATGATGTTGTTTAAATTAAATAAGATATAATGGTAGTGTACTGCCACGTAAGGAGGGCCATGATGTTGTTTTAAAAACCACGTCAGTACAAGGTTTTGTCTAATTTTAACCTCCACGTCAGTAACCTGGAATGTGTTAATTTTAAAAACCACGTCAGTAATAAGTTTTTTATTTGAAAAATTTTAGTGTCTCAAATATTTGTTTTAAGTTAACATAATCTTATATACATACTCACAAGTATGTGATGCAGTGGTAATGAGTTGTTATTTCTGAGTAATAGGTTGTAGGTTTGAGCCCTGAGAAGGACTCCTTAATGATGATTTACAGTAACCTTTGGTTAGAGGCGGACGACTTGCCCGTCTCTGAATTTAAATCAACACTTCTGGCAAATAAAAGCACCTTTGAAGGTCAATATTTTTTTATGGTATCTACGTAGAGGAGTAGTACTTACAAAAAATAATTTAATGAAAAGTAACTCGCAAGGTAAAAAAACATGTTGATTTTATCACAAAGAAGAGATAATTAGACACTTGTTCCTTTTGATTGCCGATTCACCTAGGCAATTTAGTCAATAATTCAAGTGTTATTAGGTGTTAGGTGTAGCTAAACCTTGTAACGTGTCAAATATGTTTGGCAATTGGATAGAAGGGATTAGTAAAGAATTGAATCCTTTAGTTCTACTTGGAGCTGTCACCACCTGTTTGGTCGATTTGGTTACGTAGAAATGATATAATTTTTGAAAATAAAAAATATTCATCTTCTTTGTATCTTCTTCGTTATTCATTGGTTCCGTATGCAGGTTGGACATGTCTAAATCTTGTGTCTTGGTGCTTATATTATCATTTCGCTCCTGATCTCGTTCACCTCTACGACAAATCTACCATCGTGGGATACCCCTCGGTGGACTGCCGAGCATCTTCTGTCGACAGCTAGTCAACAGTGTTTTTCTCTCACAACAAATCAGCATCAGCCGGGCTTATCAGCCCAAAAACCTACCAGCGAACAGGCCGATACATAAATTGGTACTAGAAAAAAAAATTCTTCAAAACATATGCAAGTAAGATATAGTTTTATTCGCCTCGTCGCGTAGAAGACACCGGTGCAGACGAAGATAGATACACTGTTCGGAAATTATAGCAATTTGAAATAAATATGTTTTTACGTCACATGTCAACAACAGGGAAAGTGAGCGGGACAGGAGGGTGGGCGGCCGGCATGCATCCGGGATCGTGCGGAGAAGGACGGTGGGCGGCCGGCATGCATGCGGGATGGTTCGCTCAGAAGCGTTCTCGTGAACTACCGCTAAAATGGATTTGCGCTTTGGCCATCAGTCTGTACTTATCATTGTTGGCAGTGTAGTAGGCGAGAAGCTGGTCCCTGTCCGGCAGGCACTGCCCCACGGTCTCGTCGGCGGCGTACTCCTTGGCCCACCGGCGAAGAGCCGGGAACTCGTCGTCGCTCACCAGGCCTACTCCGGTGGACTCCTCGATGACGCCGAGCCAGTGCGCCAGCCCGCACGCCGCGAGGTCCAGGTAGCCGATGGAGTCGCCGCCGAAGAACCTCTTCCCTGACCCCTGCAGCTGCGCCCAGAAACGAGCCGTGGCGCGGTCGTAGGGGTCCGCTGGCAGGAGGGCCGGCCCGTCGAAGGCCTCGTTGACGTACTCAACGATGACGAGGGACTCGAGGACGGCGCGGTCGCCGTGGAGGAGCACGGGGACCCTCTTGTGGATGGGGTTGTGCGTGAGCAGCAGCTCGCTCTTGTGCTCCAGGTCTTCCAGGAGGAGCTCGAAGGGAACTCTCTTGAGGCGCAGGGCCGCCTCCGCACGGTGCGCGAACGGGCTGCCGAAGGCGCTGACGAGCTTCACCGGCGGCGACATCTCTGACTCTTCTCGATATCCCTGTATGAGAACCCATTCGTTATTCGTATTTACTCCAAACAGAGTCACCCATAGATACTGATTGATGAAGTAGCCATACCATAATCGACCACCATACATTCCAGAGCCTAAAAAAGGGGCATCTTTAACGTTTAATCTGGAAGACACTGCAGTTCCCACGGCCGTTCTGGATGTCGTTGCTGTTGCCCCACGCCGACGGCTAGTCGTCGTCGCAGGCACGGCGGCGCTTCCTGGCGGACGCGAAGCGGAGCCTGTCGCTTCTGGAAGCGCAGCTCAGGGACAAGGGCACGCGCTTCTTCGGCGGCGACTCCGTCGGCCTCGTCGACATCGCCGCCAGCCCGCTGGCTCACTGGCTTGGCGTCTTCGAGGAGGTCGGCGGGCGGCCTTGCTCAGCGACGAGGAGTGCCCCGCGCTGTGCCGGTGGGCGGAGCGCTACGTCGGCCACGAGACGCCCAAGCACAAGCAGTGCCTGCCCAGGAGGGACGAGCTCGTCGCCATGTACTCCGCGGCGTGCAAGGACATGTTTCGGGACATGCCGCCGGCTTCGCAAAAGTGAGATGTTCGGCCGTCGAGGCGATGCCAAAAAGGAACAAATGTTAACGTGTGGCCAAACTCTGAAATCAGTATGGTAGAAGACTGTTACTAGTAAGGTGTAAGGATAATGATGTTCTTGGATTGGAATAATCTTTTGACCCTAGTCAACCAAAGTCCGTTGGAGCGTTCTTCTTCCCTGTTCGGCGCGCAGTCGCCGCTCTCGCCTCACGGCTGACGCCCTCATCTCGTCCATGCGAATCAGACGCCGCCGCCACTGCTGATCTGACGGATCATACTCTCCCATCCCTCTCTGCTTCATTCCTCCACCTCTCTGCTTGTAAAAACAGATGATTTTTTTTAGAAGTTTAAGGCTCAGAATCCTTTCCCCTGTTTTTTTCAGTTGGAAGCTTAACCTTCAAAGTTGAAACGAGTTCTTCATATTCACTGTTGTCATCAGATATCTTTATACTTTGGACCGGAAGTTCAAAGCCCACATAAGTACTGTGTAGTGAATTCTGAAAATCTCAACTGAACGTTTTCCTAACCCAAATTGAAAAGGTCAGAACCAGAAATTTCTTGCTGGAATGATGTTGGCCCTTACGGCGCTGCAGACTGAAACTTGTTCAGCTATGTACCGAAGAAAAATGCCAGCGTATATGACCTATGGATACGCTGAGGTCACTGCTTATGCCAGGCACATGGCTCATTACAGCTCCAGATCTTACGCAACTAAGATCTCTCTGACTCATTCACTCGAGCTGCGTTAATCCTAGTGATCATGGACTAACGCTTCCACAGTTCCACCTCAAGGCTTAATTGCATTCGGCGATGTTTATGGGGCCAAGGAACAGAAGCAATTTTTTATGTTACTGTGTGGACTGAAGGAACATAACCAAGCAACTTCTTTCAGGATCAGATATTCAGATGGTTGTGTAGAGTGCTCCAACTTCTTGTAGAAGAAGCCAAGCAGATATTGGGTTCTCTCCTATAAATAGGAATGGTTCAGTAAGTTTGTCCAAGCAGATAGCAGCAACCAAGAACCATCCAACTAATAGTAGAAACATGTCTCCGCCTGTTAAGATCATCGGCCATTACGCGAGCCCATACTCGCACCGCGTCGAGGCCGCTCTGCAGCTCAAGGGCGTGCCTTACGAGCTGATCCAAGAAGACCTGAGCAACAAGAGCGAGCTGCTGCTCGCCAAGAACCCTGTCCACAAGAAGGTGCCCGTGCTCCTCCATGGCGACCTGGCCATCTGCGAGTCCCTAGTCATCGTCGAGTACATCGACGAGGCCTTCGACGGGCCGTCTATCCTGCCGGCCGACCCCTATGACCGTGCCATGGCCCGTTTTTGGACCAACTTCATGGACACCAAGGTATGCTGCTGCATTTGTTTGTTACTTAGAGAACCTGCTGGCCTCACCTGTTCTGTTCTTATGGAATCTGAACATTTGCTGGTTTTACTGAACACAGTTCTCCCAGCCGTTCTGGCTGGCATACTGGTCGGAGGGCGAGGCGCAGAAGGCTGTGGTGAAGGAGACCAAGGAGAACCTGGCGCTCCTGGAAGCGCAGCTCAACGGGAAGAGGTTCTTTGGTGGCGACACACCGGGCTACCTCGACATTGCTGCGTGTGTGTTAGGTCCTTGGATCGGCGTGCTTGAGGAGGTGACTGGAGTGACCTTGGTGAACGGCAACGAGTTCCCCGCTCTATGCCAGTGGGCCAAGGAGTACAGTTCCAGTGAAGCTCTCGAGCCTTGCCACCCGGACAGGGACCGACTCGTCGCCTACTTCACTGAGAACAAGGAGAAGTACAAAATGATGGCCAAGACAATGTTGCAGCAGTAGTTGGGTGCAATACAAGGGCATGCATGGCTTTATGTGAGGAATAATGTATGGATCGGATCACAAACGGTGTGTGAACTGTGCAGAACAAAATTAAATGTGATCCTTTGAAGTTATCTGAAGTCAACATTTCAAGGATGTTTTTTAGTATTCATTTTAAATGTTTGGTGTGATATAAGTAGCTAGGTTTGTCTTGAAAATTTGTTTTATATAAAAATATGAAAAATATATACCCTCCTTATATTTTATGGATATTTACTTTTGTTTTCAGAAATATACACCTTTGTATATGGGTACCAAACCACATAGAACTTGTCAATTATAAACTGAAAGTTTTCCCAACCCAGATTGGATAGCCAGGGACCTGAAATTTCTTACTCAAATGACGTTTGCCTTTAAAACTGTACAAACTGGAAGCTGTAAATAAGAAATTCCCCGGTCCAAACAGAAGCTTGCTGAGCTACGTACGGAAGAAAAAAACGCCCACACACTACATACTGATGTCACTGCTTATGGCAGATATATGGTTCATTCTACGCCCTGTTTATTTGGGCTTATTTAGCTTATAAGCCATGGCTGAAAGTACCGTTGACTAATTTAGTGTAAGAGAAAAATATTGTTCATTAGCTGAAGCCCAATACGCAGCGAACAGGCTGCTAGCTCCCGGCCCGACCAGCTTGCGCTCTGACTGTGTGGTGATTTACTCTAGCTTATAGGTAAACCAAACCTCTCTGACTAATACGGCTCCACCTGTAGGTTTGCATTCAACGATGTTTAGTGAGTTTTACACGCCAAGGGACAGGGGGGAATTTCTCAAGTTAGTCAGTGGAGTGAAGCAGCCAAAGCGACTTCTGTACTGTTTGTTTGGCTGATAAGCCATAACTAAAAATACTGTTGGTTCATTTGTTGCGAGAGAAAAATATTGTTCGTTGGCTGAAAAAGTATGACTTATAAATCAAGCGAACATAACATAATTGCTGCTTCCTACTAGCTACTATTCTTGCTCACTTGCTGCTATCCTGGCCAAACAATCCTAGATTTATGGCCACATGAGCAGATCAGGAACCATCGAGTGCCATAACTGATTGCCTGGCATAAGCAATGACCTCAGCATAGATCTGAGGGGTTTTTTAATTCCTTCCATTTTGTTAAGCAAGCTTCAGCGGTTCCATAGT
Organism: Miscanthus lutarioriparius; assembly: GCA_904845875.1. Taxonomy (NCBI): domain Eukaryota; kingdom Viridiplantae; phylum Streptophyta; class Magnoliopsida; order Poales; family Poaceae; genus Miscanthus; species Miscanthus lutarioriparius. The sequence goes on from CAJGYO010000005.1 coordinate 3,938,873, forward strand.
TGAAAGAAAAAAGTTTCAGTTCAGTGGCTGACCCACCCGGTCGCTTTTGGTGGACTCTGGTGGCAGCTTCAGACATTTTTTTTTGGATAAGCTTCAGAAGTTTCTTGTCACCCACGTTCGTTCCTTTGACAAGGACGGGACGGCCGTCCACATCTCTTGCCTTCCTCATCTCCAACCGTACAACCTTCCTCTCTGTCACGAGAGAACAAGTGATGTGTTCTATTGGTTCTAAAATAATCGCACGTCTTAATTTCTATGCAGTCAAATTCTTTTTAAGCATGACCGAATATATAAAATAAAAATATTATTATTTATGATACAGGATAAGTATCATTAGATTAACAGTAAAATATATATTTTTATAATAAATATATTAGAAGAAATAAATATTGATAATATTTTTTATAAATATTGAAAATAAGATGTGCGGTTATTTTAGGAGGGATGAAGTGGATCCGTTTGGAATGGTTCATTTAGCTCTGATTCTTTGTTGCTACGGTGGCCTAAGGAGCTCAGACTCGGTTCGAATGCAAAGTATTTTTGGAGTTCTTATAAAAATACCATCAAGGCTATGTCCCTGTTCGGTTTGAGATGTTGGTTCTTATAAACATACCAGTGACATGTCAATTTGAGGAACGAGTCCATCCAGTCAAAAAGTAGCGGACCACCTCATTCCGGATTGACCCACGCCGGATGAGTGAAACTGGCTAACCAAACACGTCATTAGTTTGCGAATAATAAACAAATTTGATTAGATGTAGGCTCTGTTCGGCTACCATTATAAGCCGGTTTAGGCTTATCAGTCATGGTACGGTATTTTTCTCTCCCAACAAATCAGTCGTACAAATCAACACAAGCGGCTTATAGACCAGCCGAACAGAGCCGTAAGCCACAAATTTAGCCCATGCTCGAGCGCTGATTGATAGAACAATTATTCAAAATTGAGACGAGCAATTTGAAACCGGAGAAATTTTGGAATGAAGACATTCAAAATCTGAGACGGAAAACTTGTGTGTAGATGTTTTATATATATGTGAAGTAAAATCAGAATCGACATCGAAGGTTTTGAATTGGGTTTATTTATATGAGTTGACCATCGGAATGAGCTGAAAATTAGCAGGTAGCCCACAGAGAAGAAATGCAAATACACTTAGTAAAGTAGTAAACATCTGAACACAGGCCATTTGTCATCCATACATTATTCCACTCACAAAGACATGTCCTAGCTACTTGTAGAACCCAATTGCTTCTTCAACCATGCTTTAGCAATCATTTTGTACTTCTCCTTCCGTTCAGTGTAGAAGGCGACAAGCTGGTATCTGTCCGGGATGCACTGCTTCAGAGCTTCGTAGGAATCGTACTCCTTGGACCAGCGGCGTAGAGCAGGGTACTCGTCTTCGTCAAGCACAACCACTCCGGTCACCTCCTAATTATGTTTTTGGTTACTTTTTTTTTGTTACTAATTATGTTTTGTAGGTAAAAAAACCCCTTTTGCTCACAATTGTTCTAGTTCAAGAAGAAAAAAGAAGGTGAAGAATGCAACCAAGCATTGGATTTGTGAAAAGGTGAAGGACTTCCTCATAACTTAGAGTTGCACTAGTTGAGCAATATGTTGACTTGTATTACTCGGTTGATAAATTTAGAGTTGCATACAGTCAGCTTATTCCTACTATGCCTAACAAATCACAATGGCCTAAATTCACCCATGGATTTTTCATGGATCCACCTTTATTGAAACCAGTAGCGGGTAGGCCTAAAACTGAAAGGCATAAAGGCAATGGTGAAAAAAAGGAAAGGGCAACACAAGTGCCCTATTTGTGGGGACTATGGACATCATTAGCATAACTGCAAGAGGGGCAGATCAGAAGACATTGAAGCTACGAAAGCAATCAGGTGATAATGTGTCTACTCTTACTATCATTTATGTTTTTTCTTTCTACAAAACATAGTGATTTGATGGTTTGTTCTTGTAGGGGTCCACCAAAGAAGAGGAATAAATCTGCCCACAGTTCTATTGTTCCTTTGGAGGATGATGCACCGGCTGCACCCATGACTTTTCCACCAAGGTTTGCAATTTATTACTTCCTCTAATTGCTGTTTGAAACTTGTCATAAATTCTAAATAATGACTTTGCCCCCTCTAGTCAAAACTTGGAAACAACAACTAGCAAAAAGAGAAATAGTGATGATTGTACTCCCTAAGCATCTAGAAGGTAATTGACACTAGTGCTGAAATTTTTGTGTTATCGTTAATGGCCACTTGGTTAGGAAACTAAATATATGCTCTCTATCATCACAGCCAAAGCTTAGAGATTTCAAGTAAGACTGAGAGAAAAACTAAAAATCTAGCTCTGGGCTATCAAAAAGGTATTTTTCCTAAGTCTGAAATTTTTTCATTCGACTATTGTATATTAAAGTAACAATATTTGCTTCTGAAAATGAACGTTTGAAGGTTAAGAAGTGGCTCAAATCAGCCGGAAGCACTTTCCATCGAGTATCCCTCACATATGAAACAATGTGTGAAGGCTAAGGTTACAAAGAAGGTGAAACCCATAAAGAAGAAGAAAGTGCCAAGTACTAAGGATGTTAACACTTCATCAGTGCCACTTGACAGCCCATCCATGGGTACTAAAGCAAAAAAATACAACCACCTAGCCTTGCAATGAGTACACGAAGCAAGAGAAGACTTAGCCTTTGATATGCATGTTCTCATGTTTGATGCCATGTAATGTATGTTTGTTTGACTTGGTTAATGTGAACTTATTTATGAACTTAGACGTCTATTGTATATGTGACTTTGTTCAAGTATGACTTGAACCTATCGTCTTAATGTTTTCATCCATTGGTTTGAATCGTTGTGTTCGTGTGCACTTGGAGTGTGGATTTATATGCATTTCAAATGGTCAGTGTGATGTCATGGGCAAATAGAAATGCAAAATAATAATTTCATGCTTCAAAAAGTATTTTACTTATTTTGGAAGATCAATGATAATATATAGCCTGAGATGCATGTACGAGTGTACTCTACATTGCAAGTGTTTTATTTCGCTCTAGGGGTAAAAAGGTCATGTCACCTTCCTTTTAACACCGTCAACCAGTGAAACTAACGGAATGGCCAAATTCCCAAACGAAATTCAGTTCAGGGCCAAATAACAAAGTTCAACTGAAATAGGGCCAAGAAATGAAACTAAGCTCAACTTTTTTTAGGCTAAGAAACCAATTTGCTCTTAAATCACCTCGGATTTTGTGAAGAATCAAGCTCCACTTGTGGACTTGCCCGGATGATTCTCAACTAAGGATGCAAGGTGGGACACGGGTTGCCACGCCAACCCGCTGGGCTACCAACCCACATGAGACTGAAACCTAACCCACTTAGACAGAGTGGGCTGAAGCGTCCGGCCCGCATAATTCCATCGGCAACCCACGTCCCGCATCGGGTGGGCATCACGGCGTCGTGGTGCCCGACGACACGAGCTACGCGTCTGGCTCCCCACCGCCGTCGTCCTCCTGCTCCTCGCCGCCGATCCCCATCCTGTTGCCTTCCTCTCGGCCGATCGATCTGAAGACCCCGACGCCCACATGCATCTCCTCGTCGTGCCACGCCACCGGTGCCGCCCGTAGTCGCCCAAGGGTACACGCAGCTGGCGCCGCTGCCCAGGAGCCTTGTGACCACGCCGACGGACAGCACCGTCGTTTGGGACGCGTACGCGTGCAAGAACTACTTGTGCCTCGTGGCCCCCCATGGCGGCGCCATCAGCGGCTGCAATGGATGCTTCGACCTGCGGCACGAGCGGGGGAAGCAGCAGCAGGCCCGGTGGGCGCGCGACGACGGCGCTTTGTCCTACTCAAATGACGCCGTGCTCCGGGCGCAGCCCAACGACACAGTGCGCATTGGCCTGGACCTCGGCAGCGGCTCCCCCTCCGGCACGTTCGCGGTGCTGGGGCCACCGTGCCCACCGCGACCGTCTACTCCGGTGCGCCGTTCGGTAGCTTCGTCGCGTCGCGCGGCCTGGTGGCGCTGCATGTCACCGCCGCGCACCAGCTGCCCTTGTTCGACATGGACATCATGCACGCGGGGCACGAGCTCGGCGGCGGTGGGTGGATGGCCCAGGGTGTATAGGGTGCTCAGGCCAGGGGCCTTGTTCTGGCTGGACCATTTGAACTGCGCTGTCACGCAGCCGAACGCGATGTTCACGCCCCTGCTGGATCGCGTTAGTGACTTTGCTAGCGTCTCTTTTTGGTTGCCAGCGCACACGAGCGAACACCTGCATGCATCAGATTCATACTGCAGCATTATGTGGGCTGCCGTTGTAACCCATAAAAAGTTTGCGGCGAGATGAGGGCTGACGCAACAGCTCTGATAATGCGTGCTGCTGTAGCGGACGCGGGGCAGGCTATCCACCACCGCTGCATTTGCATCCTTAACTCCTCAAGGAGTCCATTTTAGCTTGCACCCCAGTAGGCAATAGGTAGAACCGCATTGCGTAGGCAAGCATGTTAGATTGATATCTAATCCGAAACTGGGCCCAACGATCCAGTTGGGCTTTTGATCCGCGCCCTGATCGGGGGCGCCCAGCCCACTATAGCTGGAGGGCCCCTGTCACACTGCGCTATATATAGAGGTGAGGGCCGGCGGCTCTGAGTACGAGGTTTACCTTGAGCCGAGCTCTCCATCGAAACCTAAACCCCAATCCCGATCAGAGAGGGGCGCAACCAGTGACGGGAAGCCACCAGCCGCGTCGCCCCGCTCCACCGACGTCGACGACTTTATTGACCTCTTCCCCGAACGTCGCTGCCCGTGCGCAGACTTCACCAACGAACGAGATGGCAGCTTCTGGACCATCTCCCTCTGCGGTGTCAGGTTCGACACGTTCTTCTTCTATTCCTCTCTGTCTCTCTACTCTCGATATCGCATTCATAGTAAAGAGAACCCACAAGACCTAACCCTAGATGATCTTTTCAATCTCAACAATGGTATCAGAGCTATGTCTTCTAGGGCTTTTAGATCTAGATCTTGTGAACGAAAAACACAGTGAAATTGAATCCCTAACCCTAATTTTGATCCGAAATTTCTAACCCTAACCGGGTAAAAGAAAATGAAAAGGGACCAGGGGGGTGGCGGGCGTCACTCAACTGCCGGTCACCACCGCCACCGCGAGGGGAAAGGTGCCGCACCGCCATCATCGCCGGCGCGTAGCAAGAAAAGAACAGAACCATCGCTCGTCTGCTCGTCACCGCGACACGCGCACGTAGGCTCAGGGCGCCGACACGGGGCCGCTCGACGGTGGCGCGCTCTCCCTTCGGGGAGCGCGCGTGCTGGCGAGAGCGCCCACGGCGGCGCCGCCACCTCCTCCTCCGTCCGGCCATGGAGCCAACCGCCGCTTCTCTGTGTTTTGGCACAAGAGAGATAGGAGGAGGGGAAGAGAAAGAGAGGAGGGAGGAGACCCAACGTGGGGGCGAGCTTCGGCTCACCGGACTGGCGGCGTCCTCCTCACCGGCGCCGATGGCCGCTTTGGCTGCCTCCGTGCAGCGTGCAGCGTGCGGCGTGATAGAGAAAGCAAGAGAAAGGGAAATGGGGTTAGGGTTTTAGGGAGGCCGTCGTCGCCGTTTTGTTCACGTGAGATGGACGGACTGCCATCGGATCGAGTCGGACAGCTCAGATTGACACGGGGCGCGGCGGGGTGCCGAGATGTGCCGCTTTCTCGGCACAGGCCCAGGTTGCGACCTAGGTGCGGGGAGCGAGCCGCGCACTGACTTGGCCATGAGCCATTGCTGGACCACGCGTTGAGCTGGGCCACGCTGTGCTGCTGGGCCGCGTAGATTTAATGTATAAACAGTTGTATGTTTTAATTTTTACCAACGTTGGAATTAATGCATGCAATTGTTGTTATTATTTATGTTCTCACTCTATATGAATTATGTTTTCAGGCGGATACAACTTGATGGGTTGTATCAAAGAGATCCCACTCTCAAAGGTGACAACTACACGGAGTGGAAGAAAAAGATCGACCTGGCCTTCATCTTGGCTGAGGTGGACTGGGTAGTCACCTCACCGTGTCCCACTAAGCCTGTGGCACCGGTGAGGGAGACAAACGAGGCTGATGCCGCTTGGGCAACTAGAGAGAGGGATTTTGAATCCCAAAAAATGTCCTATGACCTTGAGCATAGGAAGTGAGTCACTGCTAATAAGAAATGTTTGGCTGTGATAAAGAACACGACTGAGCCTGCAATTGTGGGCTCAATCCCAGAGTGTGACACGGTCATCGAGTACCTCGATAAAATTAAGAGACAGTTCACTGGCTCTTCAAAGACATGCTACCCAGCTGATAAAGCAGCTAGTGACAGAGAGGTACTCTGGAAATGGTGGCATAAGAGAGCACATACTAAGGATGAGCAATTTGGCATCCAAGCTAAAACCAATGGATCTGGCTCTCAAGGAAGAGTTTCTTATCCATCTGATTTTTGCTTCCTTGCCAAAGGAATTTGACACTTTTGTTGTCAACTACAACATACAGCCCAAGAAGTGGGACTTAGAGAGGCTCATGACTATGTGTGTGCAAGAGGAGGAGAGAATGAAAGCTACCAATGGTGGCACTATCAATTATGTGAAAGACAACAAGAAAAAGAATAATAATGCTAACTCCTCCTCAAAGTCAAAGGAAAATGGTCCCATGCTGCATCAGCCTCAACAGAACAAGTTCATAGTAGAGAAAGACCAGTGTCTCTATTGCAAGAAGACAGGACATTATAAGAAAGATTGTCCCAATTACTTAAAGATGATAATGGCAAAGAAAGGTGAGAACATTATTACGTTCATAAATGAATCTCTGTATGTACAGTATTCGAAATCTACTTGGTGGATTGACTCAGGTGCAACTATTCATGTTGTTAATTCCTTACAGGGATTCCGTTCGACGAGGACTACGCAAAGAAGAGAAAGACACGTTAAAGTTGCAAATGGAGTCCGAGCAGATGTTGAAGCCATTGGTGATCTTTCTCTAGAGCTTGCTGATGGCTTCACACTTTTACTTAGAGATGTACTTTATGTTCCCTCTTTACAGAGAAACTTGATTAGTGTTTCATGCTTGGACAATGATGGATATGATTGCCATTTTGGAAATAGCAAATGTAAGATAACATTTAATAATGCATGTGTTGGTCTTGCTATCTTACAAAATGAGCTTTATTTGTTATCACTACGTGATGATGTGAATGTTGTATGCGATGATGGGAACGTTGCGTGCAACAATGAGAATGTATCCTCGTCTGCGGATGTAAACAGAAAACGAAAGAGCTCACGATGCGTCGTCGAAATTATGGCACTGTCATTTAGGCCATATTTCAAGGGGGAGAATAGAAAGACTAGTTGAGAATGATATTCTTCCTCCATTAGAGTTCTTAGATTTAGAACAATGTAGAGAATTCATAAAAGGAAAGTATGTAAAGAAAATTAAGAAAGATGACAAACGAAGCGTAGGAATTTTACAGATTATTCACACAGACATCTGTAGTCCGTTTCCTGTAAAGAGTGTGGATGGTTATGATTCATTCATAACATTCACAGATGATTACTCCCATTATGGCTACATTTATCCAATCAAAGAAAGAACAGAAACATTGGATAAATTTAAGATATTTAAGGTAAAAGTTGAAAACCAACACATTTTAAAGATTAAGATAGTCAGGTCCGATCGTGGGGGGAGTACTATGGTCGGCATACCCCATATGGCCAAGTTCCTAGACCTTTTGCGAGGTTCTTACAGGAGAATGGCATAGTAGCCCAGTATTCTACACCGGGCGAACCTTAACAGAATGGAGTAGCTGAAAGACGCAATCGTACCCTGATGGATATGGTGCGCAGTATGATAAGTTACTCCACCTTACCGTTGAGCCTGTGGATGGAGGCGTTAAAAACCGCCATTCATATTCTCAATAGAGTACCAAGTAAGTCGGTGCCCAAAACACCGTATGAGTTGTGGACAGGAAGAGTACCCTCACTAAACTACTTACGTGTGGGGGGGAGTCCTATTGAGGCTAAAGTATTTAACCAAAACATTGGAAAGCTAGATCCCAAAATAGTAAGTTGCCATTTCATTGGCTACCTAGAAAAGTCAAAAGATTTTCATTTCTACTGTCCAGACAGACATACAAAGTTTGTGAAAACGAGACACGCTGTCTTCCAACATACAAAGTTTGTGAAAACGAGACACGCTGTCTTCCTAGAGGATGAAATGATGAGGGGGAGCATGGTAGCTCGAGAAATTGACCTTGAAGAGAAGCGGGTGTATGCGCCCACTCCGATGATTCATGAGCCATTTTTCGCACTACCTGCTGTCGCTGCATCGACAGTGCAAGATACTGTGGTGCCAGCACCTGTTGTTATTCCGCCTTTGGCAACAATGAATGACGATGAGAAACCTGTTCTTCAGGATCCTGTAGAAGCTATTGCCACACATGAGGGGGAGCAACAACAGCCTTAAACAAAAGATGTGCCAAATGTGGAGGCCCCTAGAAGGTCTCAAATAGTTAGAAAATTAGCAATTCCTGCTGACTATGAAGTATACAACACTGAGGAATTTTAAATGGAGGATGATCCCACCTCATTTGAAGAAGCCATGAGAAGTGATCATTCATCAAAGTGGCTTGAGACCATGGAAGATGAAATGAAATCTATGAATGCCAATAAAGTTTGGGACTTGGAAATAATTCCTAAAGGAGCCAAAACAGTAGGCTGTAAATGGGTCTACAAAATAAAACTTGACTCTCAAGGGAATATAGAGAGATATAAAACGCGACTTGTGGTAAAAGGATTTACACAAAGATAAGTCATTGATTACAATGAGACCTTTTCTCCAGTCATATGTAAGGATTCCTTCAGAATCATAATGGCATTAGTGGCACATTACGATTTAGAATTACATCAGATGGATGTAAAGACGACATTTCTCAACGGGGACTTGGAGGAAAATATTTACATGGCACAACCAAAATGCTTTGTCATGAAAGGAAAAGAACGAATGGGATTCTGCCTAAAGAAATCCATTTATGGATAAAAACAAGCTTCAAGACAGTGGTACTTGAAGTTTGATCAGACAATAAGAAATTTTGGGTTTAAAGAGAATATAGAGGATAATTGTGTCTATGCAAAGTTTAAGAATGGGAAGTTTATCTTTCTTGTCCTGTATGTGGATTATATCTTACTTGCTAGTAGTAATGTCAGTCTACTACTAGAGACAAAAAAGTTTTTGTCCTCAAAATTTGATATGAAAGATCTTAGTGAAGCTTCGTTCGTTCTAGGGATCGAGATTCACCGAGATAGAAGTAAAGGGGTATTAGGACTATCACAAAAGGCATATATAGAAAAAATCTTAAATAAATTCAATATGCACAAATGTAGTCCCTCACCTGCTCCTATAGTCAACGACGACAGATATGGGGATTTTCAATGCCCCAGGAATCAGTATGAGATTGATCAAATGAAAACGGTTCCATATACTTCAGCTGTCGGAATCTTGCAATATGCTCAAGTATACACGCGCCCTGACTTGATATTTGTTACCGGGTTACTTAGCAAATTCCAGAGCAATTCTGGAACAGAACACTGGAAATTAGTAAAGAAAGTCTTGCGTTATTTGCAAGGAACGAAAACCCTCATGATGACGTATAGAAGATCAGATTCACTCCATATAGTGGGATATTCAGATTCTGATTATGCAGGAGATGATAGAAAATCCACGTCTGGATATGTATTCACTCTCACAGAGGGAACTATTTCATAGAAAAGCTGAAAGCAAACCGTCACTACATCGTCCACAATGTATGCTGAGTTTGTAGCGTATTATGAGGCAACGGGGCAGGTGAACTGGCTAAAGAAGTTCATACTCAGTTTGAAGGTGGTTGACAACATCTATAGACCACTTAAGTTATACTGCGATAATAATCTGACAGTACAGTATGCTCACAACAATAAGTCAAGTGGTGCTACCAAACACATTGATATAAAGTATTATGTTGTGAAAGATAAAGTCCGGGATCATGTCATAAGTCTTGAGCATATAAGTACCAAAAAGATGCTCGCGGATCCGCTTATAAAATGCTTACCACCCAACGTGTTCAGAGAACATGTAGCCGTCATGGGTTTAAGGGAAAGCCTATAATTCCTGGACAAAAGAAGGCCCAAAGTTAAGTATCTATTTCAGAACAGAGTGGTGTGTTGTAGTTGTTAAATCTATCGGCAATTGATCGTGACGATGAAACATGCTCTATGCGCTAATCTGTAATGGAATGAATAAAAGTAAATGATATGAAATTGAAAGATGGTAGGAGATCAAGAGGGAGATTGTTAGATTGATCTCTAATCCCAAACTGGGCCCAATGACCCAGTTGGTCCTTTGATCCGCGCCCTGATCGGGGACGCCCAGCCCACTATGGCTGGAGGGCCCCTGTCACACTGCGCTATATATAGAGGTGTGGGCCGGCGGCTCTGAGTACGAGGTTTACCGTAAGCCGAGCTCCCCACCAAAACCTAAACCCTAATCCCGATCAGAGAGGGGCGCAGCTAGTGACGAGAAGCCACCTGCCACACCGCCCCGCTCCACCGACGTCGACGACTTCATTGACCTCTTCCCCGAACGTCGCTGCCCGTGCGCAGACTTCACCGACGAACGAGATGGTGGCTTCTGGACCATCTCCCTCTGCGGTGTCAGGTTCGACACGTTCTTCTTCTATTCCTCTCTATCTCTCTACTCTCGATATCGCATTCACAGTAAAGAGAACCTACTAGACCTCACCCTAGATGATCTTTTCGATCTCAACAAAGCGGACTGGACAGACATGAGTTACTAGCAACTCCAAAAACTCTCTATATCCTTTTTAATCATTAGAAATAGAGATTCTGGTGAAAAATCCTCTAATAATTTTTTAATTAGTTATCCAAATATAGTTATCATCTATTTTGGATTTTTCGCTAGCCAAAGATGGAAAATGAGAATGACTCTTTAGAGTACGCACGGCCCCCACAAGATATAGAAAAGCTGTTGGAGGGTGAAAATATATAGAAAGTGATTTTGATGCAAATGGATCCCCAAATGATCATACAAGAGAGTGAGTTTTAGAAAAACTCTCGGGATGCTCTTAGTGAAGGTAATAAGTTTTCCAACAGAAGTAAATTTCTTGCCTTCCCAGAGAAAATACTTTTTGTTGCTTAATAGTATCCCAATTCTAGCTATTATTAATTATATTGGTTGCACGGATTCTTGATTTTTATATTTTGCTTATCAATCATCCAACTAAAAACCCACATATTATTTTCATTATTATTATTGTTGTTATTATTAATAGAAAGTCAGTTATTTATCTATTGCACTTGATATGAACTCTTTACTTATTTACATATTTTTGCTTTTGAATTAGAATGTAAATCAAATTACTATTTTTCTCATTTTCCAAATTCTGTTATAAGTAAATCGTGGCATCGACTCTTCCGTTAAATTTAGACCTTATTACATAACCACTAAAATTACAGCGCACAATCAAGCAAGAGAGGGGCTTATTGTACACTGATAAAGGATAAGAGTGTCAATACTATGTGCCGGTTGGTCAAAACCAAATGTTGGACTGAATCAAACTAAAACGTATGATACTACGTTGGGACATATATAATCCTCTTTTTTCTTAAAAAAGAGTTCTTAACTTCGTCCCGAAGCAACCTAAGCTACCTGCTGCTGATCTCAGGCAGATAAACACGACTAATGACTGAGAAGAAAGGCATACACACTCACTGACAACACAAGTCATTCTTGGAGGAGAAGAAGCAAAAGATTCGACAATATATGCTGACATCTCTTATTTGTCGTCCATATATAGAGACATTGTATGGCCAAGCTAAAACATAAGTACATAACTAGCTAGAAGTCTAGAACTAGAAAGCAAAGCAAAGATGTCGTCGTCTCCACCTGTTAAGCTCATCGGCCATTTCGCCAGCCCGTTCGTGCACCGCGCTGCAGCCGCCCTGCGCCTCAAGGGCGTGCCCTACGAGTTCATCCAAGAAGACCTGGAGAACAAGAGCGAGCTAATGCTGGCGAACAACCCCATCCACAAGAAGGTGCCCGTGCTCCTGCACGGCGACCGCGCCGTCTGCGAGTCCCTCGTCATCGTGGAGTACGTCGACGAGGCCTTCGACGGGCCGCCGCTGCTGCCGGCCGACCCCTACGACCGCGCCATGGCACGCTTCTGGGCACATTTCATGGATACCAAGGTACTTGTTGGCTTGTTGCTTCATCGTCCTGCAAGGCTGCAACATATGCATGCGTTTTCTGATCTGACAGAAGACTTTTTTTTTACTGAACTTGAGCAGTGCCGGACGCCACTAGTTTTGTCGTTCTTGACGGAGGGCGAGCAGCAGGAGGGGTTCCTCAAGGAGACGAAGGAGAACCTGGCCCTCCTGGAGGCGCAGCTTGACGGCAAGAGATTCTTTGGAGGTGACTCGGTCGGCTACCTGGACATAGCACTCAGTGGAATGTCTCATTGGATGGCTGTGTTCGAGGAGATGACCGGCGTGAGCTTGCTGGCAGACGACGACTTTCCTGCTCTGCGTCGCTGGGCGAAGGAGTACACTTCCAACGAAGCTGTGATGCAGTGCCTACCGAGCATAGAGCATCTCAAAGGCCACTTCTCTGCAACTGCAAAGAAAGACAAGGTCAAAGCAGTGGCCACGGCGATGCAGCAGCAGCAGTAATCCGGCGATGGCGTTCGTGTGGGGTCTGGGGATTGTTGTGTCATTGACTTACTGTGTGAGAACATGTAAACTCCTGCCACGTCATTAGGGTCATGATGTTGTTTAAATTAAATAAGATATAATGGTAGTGTACTGCCACGTAAGGAGGGCCATGATGTTGTTTTAAAAACCACGTCAGTACAAGGTTTTGTCTAATTTTAACCTCCACGTCAGTAACCTGGAATGTGTTAATTTTAAAAACCACGTCAGTAATAAGTTTTTTATTTGATTTTTTTAGTGTCTCAAATATTTGTTTTAAGTTAACATAATCTTATATACATACTCACAAGTATGTGATGCAGTGGTAAGGAGTTGTTATTGCTGAGTAATAGGTCGCAGGTTTGAGCCCTGAGAAGGACTCCTTAATGATGATTTACATTAACCTTTGGTCAGAGGCGGACGATTTGCCCGTCTCTGAATTTAAATCAACACTTCTGGCAAATAAAAGCACCTTTGAAGGTCAATATTTTTTTATGGTATATACGTAGAGGAGTAGTACTTAAAAAAATAAATTAATGAAAAGTAACTCGCAAGGTAAAAAAAACATGTTGATTTTATCACAAAGAAGAGATAATTAGACACTTGTTCCTTTTGATTGCCGATTCGCCTAGGCAATTTAGTCAATAATTCAAGTGTTCTTAGGTGTTAGGTGTAGCTAAACCTTGTAACGTGTCAAATATGTTTGGCAATTGGATAGAAGGGATTAGTAAAGATTTGAATCCTTTAGTTCTACCAGGAGCTGTCACTACCTGTTTGGTCGATTTGGTTATGTAGAAATGATATAATTTTTTAAAATAAAAAATATTCATCTTCTTTGTATCTTCTTCGTTATTCATTGGTTCGTACATGGGCTATCCTTTAGAAGCCTGATAAACATGATTTGGTTGCGGTGGCTTCGCAGCGCTTGGCACATGTGACCAAGGTTTTTTTCTCCTAGGCACACGGGTGACGTTTTAGTCTTCGGATCGACAGTCACTAGAGTGTGCGTGGTTCCCTCTTATGATGCTTTTGTGCTTCTTGTCAGGCAGAAGTCAGAAGAATTAATTTTTAAGACTTTGTATCAACTCGATGTAATGTGCTTGAAAATATAATCAAAATTTTCTTTATTAAAAAAACTCAAATCCATATTCCTGAGCCATGTGCAGTATGACATCCTAGCAGCAGGATGGGTAGACAATAGATATTATCTAACATTTGTTAATTGATTAATTAATTAACTAACTCAAAGACAGTTCATGTACTTTGAGCTGTGGAGATAAATTAAGAATTGTGAACCGAAACTACACTGGCCTCTGCGTCTTCTTCAGAACACTCAAAATCATTATTTTGAGGACACGCTCATACCTGCGACACAAGAACTTGGAATGATATTATTAGGACTAAGATGTACAGTCCTTTAGTGACATTAAGCTTCATGCAAGTTGGGTCTTGTACTGTTCAGTACGGAACATGGCATGAAATACAACATGAATCATGTTTTAGAAATCACACTAAGGTCCTCTAAACATCTAGCCAAACAACATTGAACAATCTACAGCTCTAGAACAGATACATAACTGTACAGTCTGCAGTTCTAGAGAACAGCTACCCAAACAATACTTTGACCCCTTGCGTTGTCTGACTCTGAAAATTAATAACTGGGAAATCATCTATAGAAGAATCAACCCAAATGTTTGACTGAATCAACCTAAGACGTATGGTTTTGCCTTGGGACGTAATCCTTTTTTTTTGTGAAAAAGAAAGTCTGAATTCAGTCGTTCTTGGAGAAGAAGCACAAACTGATGACTGAAGGAGACATCTGAGTTCAGTCCTTCTTGGAGAAGAAGCACAAAAGATTCGACAATATATGCTGACAACTCTTCGTCATCCATATATATATATATAGGGACAGTGTTTCATCAAGCACACACAACCTCAAGCAAATTAAGATGTCTCCACCGGTTAAGCTCATCGGCTCGTTCTTCGGCAGCCCATTCGTGCACCGCGCTGAGGCCGCCCTGCGCCTCAAGGGAGTTCCTTACGAGCTCATCCAAGAAGACATGGAAAACAAGAGCGAGCTGCTGCTGCAGCACAACCCCGTCCACAAGAAGGTGCCCGTGCTCGTGCACGGCGACCGCGCCGTCTGCGAGTCCCTCGTCATCGTGGAGTACGTCGACGAGGCCTTCGACGGGCCGCCCCTCCTCCCCAGCGACCCCGCGGACCGTGCTGCCGCTCGTTTCTGGGCTCAACTCATGGATACCAAGGTACATGCATGCTTCATCGTTACTGCATCTCGTCGTCCTGCAACATGCATGCATGACATGCGTTTTCTGAATTACTGAACATATCATATATATGCCTGCTTGTTGAGCAGTGCCGGAGGCCGTTAGTTCTGTCGTTCTTGACGGAGGGCGAGCTGCGGGAGGGGTTCCTCAGGGAGACGAAGGAGAATCTGGCCCTCCTAGAGGCGCAGCTTGACGGCAAGAGGTTCTTTGGAGGCGACTCCGTCGGCTACCTGGACATAGCACTCAGTGCACTTTCTCGTTGGACGGCTGTGTTTGAGGAGATGACCGGCGTGAGCTTGGTGGGGGGAGACGACTTCCCTGGTCTCCGCCGCTGGGCGGAGGAGTACACGTCCAACGAAGCTGTGAGGCAGTGCCTACCGAGCATGGAGCATCTCAAAGCCCAATTCTCTGCAAAGAAAGACAAGGTCAAATCAGTGGCCATGGGCCATGGCGACGCTGCTGCTGGAGCAGTAATCCGGTGATGGGTTTGTGTGGGATTGTTTGTGTCGTCGTTGTGTGAGAACATGCAAACTACTCCTATGTCAGTAGGGTCATGATGCCGTTTAAATAAAATAAAATGGTAGTTTCTGCTGATGACAGCATGATATGTTGGTGTGTTGTGTGGTCCTCATCCTAACGGTAATGCTATGATTAGGACGTTTGTCTGAACGTGTGCCTCCAGACGTCCTCATTCTCGAGCCTGCGCAGCAATCGAGCAGAATAGGCAATTGGTCTACTCCCCTCTACGCTCTCTTACATCTCTACCCCGTGATACAACTGAAAGGACATTGATGTCGCCTAGATTTCGAGGGGAGGGGGACGGGTGAATAGACGCTATTGAAAATTAATAACAAATAAAACTTACAGTGGATTAGTAGAGTGCGTGGCACTGCTGCTCCATCGCGCGGCACTGCCGCACTGCAGCACTATCTCACTGAGAGTGCGGCACTGCCGCACCTGCGCAGAGAGCTTTAACAGCAGCTACGCCTAGAACTCAAACTCAGAGATGTGCATGGAGATATCCAGTGGCAAGTCCATTAAGTACATCCACTCATAAACACGCACAACCAAGTAGATCGAGTGGAACACGGATAATGTAATTCAAAATATAAAGGAGCCAAGATACAAGATTTATTCCGTGGTTCAGCTCGCCACCAAGGCTTGCCTATGTCCATGTTGTTGAGGAAGCCACTAAGGCTTAGGCTTTGCAACCCTTATCCTCGTTCTCAAGTCAAGAGAGTGAACACTTGAGATGAGGGGTTTCCACTAGATCAATGGGGTAATACAAACTTTCCCGCGGCTCACCACAAGCACGGGAGCTCGTCGGGCGATGCCTAGCCGTCTAGGAGGCTTCACCTCCAAGAGTAACAAATGCGCAACGAATGCTTGACGCATCCCAACAAGTGCTCAAGGATTGGCTTGCTCTTAATTGCTCTCTAACACTTAATCAATCACTAATCACTCACTCTCACAAAAAGATGGGTTAGAGAGAGCTCACAACTGGCTGGAGAAGGGTTGGTAGTGATCTGAGCATCAGCCCCTTCACCAGGAGGCGTGGGATGGGTATTTATACCCACCCCAAACAAACTAGCTATTGCATTTTAGAAACTAGCCGTTGGGGAGGAAAGGAAAAGGTGTATATACCCCCAGCCCACAACAGACACTGCACCTAAGAGGTCGGGCGAGACGAGACTACGACCAAAGGATCGAGTGAGACGGAGCCTGCGACCAAAGGGTCGGGCGAGACGGAGCCCGCAATCAAAGGGTCGGGCGAGCTGGAGCCCGCGACCTTAGGGTCGGGCGAGACGGAGCCCGCGACCAAAGGGTCGGGCGAACCGGAGCCCGCGCCCAAGGGGTCAGGCGAGACGGAGCTCACACCAAGGGGTCGGGCAAGTCAGAGCTCTCACCCAAGGGGTCGGGCGAGTCGGAGCTCGCACCCCGCACGACAGTAAGGGTAATAGTGAAGTGTAGCCTGTCTTGGCTGTGAATCTAAGGATGCTTATAGTTGTTTGAGCACTTGATACTTGTCTATGATTTGTATTGCATCCCCCATGATAGTATGACATACCTATGCTTAGGATCAAGAGAATATAATCATTTTAACCACTTGAGTCTTCAATGTCTTCATATGCCATTTCTTCTCAATATTACTTCATAAGGGTTGCAATCAACTTTGTCTCCTCTCTTTGAGCAAACATACCTTGAGCATGTGACTTGAACCATTTTCATACATATGAGTTCACCTCATGGCTTCAAGCCACTTCTACTAATGATTTGATCCTTAACACAATATGACTCCTCATAGCTCGATTAGTTCCTCGACTCAATGCAAGTACTCTCTTCTTCACCTTAGCTATGGTACCTCGGTCCTCAAGCCATTGCTTGCCCTTCACCTTCGCTTAGTCCCTCGAAGCCCTTTCCTTGCTATCTTTACCTTATCGAGCCATACTCAAGTCACATCTATTAAGCATCCATTGAAAAACCATTTCTTCAATATTATGATCCTTGCTTGAATATCTTCTAGATATGAATGTTGAGATCAATCAAGCTTCAGTTTGATTCACATAGAGACATATATGAATCAACATCAATATGGTCAAGTCAATTCATGATTCCTTGTATCCTTTTTATTTTGGCTTGACACTCCTAACACGCACTTCAATATTTATCTTCATACTTCTAGCTTGATCAATTCAATGCAAAGTGATTTTCTAAATCTTTATCCATATAAGTAAACCAACATAGAGACTGACTTATATCCAATATGAGTTGTGTCCTTTGTCATTTAACCTGTGCTTGGTATTTGTTCACTTATGCATTCTTTACTCATTCTTCAATCCTCGATCAAGGCTAATCCATTATCAAACTCTTCGTGTTCATGCAAAGTAAGCCATTATTGAGACCAATCCAAAATCGTCAACTCATGTCTCATTTACCATTTGCCAAATATGCTTGGTTTCACATGATGCTATGATATCCCACAACATAGAAGCCATTTCATTGATTCCATTTGCATTGTTGTCTTTTGCTTGAACTAGATTGTTTCCAAGATCTTCCAATACAACAATACTCAACTTTAGCCTTGATTTGAACATTATGTGGAATATCATCAAGTTTGCCTTGCTGTTGAACCTATATACACTTCTCATTTCACAATTCATAGGTGTATGCAATAAACTCAATTTCCTGTTCAACACTTAGTAAACTTATTAGACCTTTAATGGTGTTGCCATTCAATTCACCAAAACCCACTAAGCGGCTAGATGCACTTACAACAACCCTGTCGGTGTTTTGAGTTACCACCAACGAGTAAATTTCTAATATTGCGCGTCTGGCTCGGATGGTGTGCTAAGAGGACATGAGGTTTATACTGGTTTAGGCAGAATGTCCCTACGTCCAGTTTGTTGCTGCTGCTCCTATTACTAGCACTGAAAATTCATAGTAGGTGTTACAAACGGGCGAGAGAGGGATGAGTCCCGAGTCTTTGGTGAAAGGAATGAATGGGTGCTGAGAGCTCGGTTGCTACTCAGCCATGTAGAGTGGTCAACTCCCTTCTTTTGGGACATCCTGCTTCCCCTTTTATAGATGAAGACAAAGAGCAGGTTACATAGAGAGAAAAAGGGAGAAGAGCTAAGGAGAGGACGGCCTCTCAGACCGCCTGACCTTTCTTCTCCTTTACGCAGGTTCTGCCAACACTATAGGTGGTGACAGAGATGGCTCCACACCGAGCGTCTGTAGACCACAGATGGTGATAAGGACGGCTCCACGCTGGGCGCCTATTCGTCGTTAATGCCACGCCTTGGCGTTGTCAGCGGGTCGTGACGTCCCATTGTGTCTCGACGGGCAACGCGGCTAACCAGTGTGCTGGTCAGCGGCTGTACAGGGAGTGGGTAGCATAGTGACCACACGTCCATCACTGTTGATGATGTGAGTTCCCTAGAGTGACATGTCGCGGGCATAGGTAATGTTGAGATGTACCCGCTCCTTGCACGATGCCAGAAGTTTAACCTTGGGTTGTACTTTCTGGCACATAGTGGTTGGCGGTGGTATGGGCTTCCATCAGAGCCTCGCCTGAGGGGTTGGCCGAGACAGAGCCCCCGACCTAGAGGCCAGGTGAGGCGGAGCCCACGGCCTCGGGGTCGGGCGAGGAGGAGCCCGTCACCTTGGGGTCAGGCGAGGCGAAGCCCATGACCTCGGTGTCAGGCGAGGCGGAGCCCGCCTCGCGCCCTCGGGTTGGGCAAGGTGGAGCCCATGCCCTTGGGTCGGGCGAGGCGGAGCCTGCAACCTTGGGGTCGGGCAAGGCGGAGCTCGCCCCCAGAGGCGGGGCGAGGCGGAGCTCGTCCCTAGAGGCTGGGCGAGGCGGAGCCTATGACCATAGGGTCGGGCGAGGCAGAGCCCGCCCCAGGGGTCAGGCGAGGCAGAGCTTGCCCCTAGAGGCGCCCTAGAGGTCGGTCGAGGTGGAGCTCGTGCACCTAGGGGCCGGTTGGAGCCGAAGTCGCGCTCTTGATGGCTTGGATGAATTAATGTCGATGGTCATTAGCTCCTCCTCTTTGGATACCCTAGTATGGTCCTCGATAGTAGCCCCCAAGCCTATGGAGGAGTAGAATACTCCTTCGGAGGCTTTTTCGAATGGGAGGACTCTGAGGGCCTTGGGCTTCTTTTGTCGCCCACGACATGACCTGGGGACGGTGGTTCCCTTTTGTTGAGATCGGACCCCTCGGGGGTATAGCCGTGAGATTTGGTGGGTCAAAAAAGGTCTTTCCTGATTTTGACCCCTACGGGGGTCTATTGTTCTACGACCGTGTGTTTGGTCTTCGTGTGAGCCCAACTTTCCTTGAGACCCCGCCCGTAGCAGGGGTCCGATCGAGGATCGGCTCATCTTTGCAGTTGTCTTCCCTCAAGCGTTTTTTCTAATAAAAATTTAGGGGCCAAGCCGTGCCATAATTTTCCTCTATGGATGAATCATGGTGCTCGGTGAGCTGTTAATGGGCTAGTCTGAGTGGGGCCCAGGCATCCCATTCGTAGGGATCCTGCTTGGGTCAGCTCGGTGACCAACTCCAGATTCTCAGCGGTCAATTCTTATAGTTCTCGGGTCCGTTCGACCGGTCCCGAGGGCTCTCTGCCTTTCTTCGAGGAAAAACCTTGGATCATATCTAGCCGAGACTCGAACGTGGGCCGGGATGCCTGCGGCACTCGTGCGCCTGAGTTCTGGCCACTAGCAGGTCCATCCCTTTCCATCCCTCACTCTAAAGGTGCCTGGAGCAGTTGTCGAACCCATCGGTGGGCCAACCTTTGAACTCCTAGGCCTAGACGGGCTGTAGGAGCATTTTTAGCTCCGTATCCCTTTTAGCTATGACGAGTCGTGGCCATTTCGAGAAGGCAAAACATCCGGTGAGTTCTTCGAGGGAACGGATATAGGTTGCGTGCGCACATCCCGTGGCGAGATGTGGTGGCAGGTCGTGGTAGGCGCGGAGATCTAGGTGGGCGGTTGGTTTCCTCGCACCCTTCGCCCCTATAAAACCAAGGGGTTAGCCCCTCGGGTTTCATACCCACGCCTGCATCCTTACCTCTGTAGCCACGCCGCCGCCGTCATCGCTTAGGTTTTCTACCTTTGCATCTCCGTAGCCGTTGAGCCCGCATCCATCCGCCCCCACCTCCAATGGATCCGTGGTTGAAACAACCTGATTTCCACGAAGGGAAATCCACATAGTCAAAGTGTAATAAGACCGCTGTAGATCATATTACCCAAATTCCAGTCGAATATCACATCCATACAATGATAATATCAGAGTACAAATAGTGTGGAATTACATAAATTATTACATCGCCGCATTGGCGGAATCAAAAGTAGCATTCATTCAGAACAGCTTGAAGATAAGATCGCCAAACTTGAGCGTAGGAACGAACACCTCAACCGTCAAACTCCTCGGAGCTATACTCCTCAGCAGAACCTGTGTGCCAAAATTTATCAATACGATTTGTACTGGCCACTCCCACCCTATGAGCATTGCTTTGTGGAAATTGGATGCAAGTTGGATATAATCAAAAGGAACCTATAAGGCTAGGGTTTCCAATTGTCGGTGTTTTGGACCGGGGGGGTCCTCAACCAACTAGTAAATTTGTACTGCGTGCCCCTAATCCCGGATGGTGATGCAAAGAGACACATGGTTTATACTGATTCAGGCAATCAGTGCCCTACATCCAGTCTAGGAGATCGATCTTGTATTCCTTGCACCGAAGTGCTCATAGTAGGGGGTTACAAGCAGGGCGAGAGAGGGAGCTAGCCCAAAGTCTCTATGATGAACGGGACGAATTGCTCAAGACGCTATCTAAGTGTGGGTGCTACGGCCTGTGTTCGTCTTCCTCGTGAGTTCGTATGTGCCTAAGTATGTTCTAGTTCATGCCCGTGTCCCTCATCCCTAGAAACAGCCCCGGTCCCTCCCTTTTATAGTAAAAGGGGGGATGGGGGTGATACATGCGCTAGTTACATGGCGTCGTGTGAACAGAGGCGACCTGTCCGAGACCTGTAGCCTGTCGCTGTGGCGGAATAGTCGATGGAGTGGTTCTGCCCCTGGCCGGAGCAGCGCACCGGTCACATCCGATCCTGTGCGACGTAATAGCTTGATGTAGGGCCTGACGAGCGACATGCCGGTCGTAGTGCGTCGTCCGCACGAAGTGCCGAGGCTTAGCCGGTGCCGAGGCCAAGCCATCGTGGGGGGCTCGACAGGTGTGAACCCCAAGGTTGTCGAGACCCTGAGGTAAATTGTCGAGGCGTGGGTGGAGCGACTGACCCTGCACACTGATTCTGAGGCTACAGGGATCCGAGCTTAACTCCCCATGCCGCGTCGTCCTCGGAGTAGTTAGAGTTAGGCAGCACAGTGCGGTATGGACATTTAGTCGTGGGCACAGTGCTGCGCACAGTGCCCGGTAACTCCTGCCTTGTCTTGTTTCGGTCGGCATGGTGCCGATGTGATTTGCGTCTCATCGGCCACTCCTCTTGTACCGAGCTGTCATCCGGATGACGTTGTGGCAGTGGTTGGTCGAGGCGGAGGCGATGGGGTGGTTTGCCGAGCCCGTCTTGAACGAGGTGGAACGTTGGTAACTCACCCGAGGCCTTTTGGGCGGGATCTCGGGCGAGTCGGAGAATCGGTTTCCTGTCCGAGGCCTCTGAGGCCACTGGCAAGGCGGAGAGCTAGTTATCCATCCGAGGCCTTGGGCGTGCCCCACGTGCGATACGGGGGCCTCGGCGGTCAGCGTCGTACTCGGTTTAGGTGGAATAGTGCGGGACGTGTGTCCACAGGGCACGGTAACCCCTGCACCATCAGTAAGGGATGGTAAAAACGAGATTTGACCGTTGTCCTATCACCCCTGTTGCTGTACCCTGCCGGTCGTGGCTGACACAGCGGGTGCTTGCAGGGGCATTAAATGGATGGGACAGCCTACTAGAGGGACGGTCGAGGCGGAGGCGACGAGGACACGGGACGAACCCGGCCTCGGGCGAGGCGGAGCGGGATCGGGACCTCCGAGACCCTGACCGGGGGCCTCGGGTGAGGCAGAGATTTGGTCTGA
Source organism: Miscanthus lutarioriparius (assembly GCA_904845875.1). Classification (NCBI taxonomy): domain Eukaryota; kingdom Viridiplantae; phylum Streptophyta; class Magnoliopsida; order Poales; family Poaceae; genus Miscanthus; species Miscanthus lutarioriparius. Next base: position 3,961,480 of record CAJGYO010000005.1, read on the forward strand.
GACCGGATTCAGTCGAGCCGGCCTCGGACGTCACCGTGAACTATTTTCTTAGTTCAACTAAGGAGGCCTCATGGGGGTTTTATGAGTTTTTTTGGCTTTTGCTTAGGGTACCCCCTTTTTCGGTACCCAACAGTAGCCCCCGAGCCTCTGAGAGAGTGTGTGAGCTCTCTCGGAGGTTTGAGACTCGGCTTGCGGCGGCTCTTGTCGAGATTTGTGTTTCATACTCGAGGCCTCGGTGGGTGCGTGCGAGCGCACCCGCCAGGTGTAGCCCCCAAGGCCCTGGAGGAGTGGATTTGACTCCTCCAGGGGCTTTCCTTACGTTGTGCGATGGATTTTTATTGCGCTAGTCGAGCCCATGAATGCGAGTCTGGGTTGCTGAGCCTCGGTTTAGTTGTAGGAAGAACCCCCGAGCCTCTGCTCGGAGCAACAGGACTACCAGGGGTTTCCCTGTCTTCTTGCATGGCCCTCACGCACCCGTTCCGTTCGAAAGGAGGGGTTTGCTTTGCCGAGGCCCCTCGAGTGCGAGCCTGGGTCGCTGGGTCTCGGTAAAGTTACAGGGAGAGCCCCTTAGCCTCTGCGAGAGGTCTGTCAGGGGTTCCCCTGGCTTTTTATGTGACCCTCGCGCTTCCTTTTTGTTCGGAAGGAGGGGTGGAATATGCCAGGCTACCCTCGATGGGCACGAGCGATGGCATTTTCGGTGAGCTGTTATCGGGTAAGTCCGAGTGGAGGCCCGAACCTCATTCGTTAGGGGTCGGCTAGTGGTCCATGGACGCACTCCAAGAGTACCAGAGGGTTTCTCTAGTGGGTGTCGGGGCCGTTCGCTAAGCCCCGGTGGCTCGGTGCCTCCCTACAGTGGGATCCCATTCGGAGACCTCCCTGCTGGTCTCGGACATGACTTAGAGCGTCCCGAGCAGTCGCCTGCTCGGGTCTTGGCCAAGCGCGGGCTCGCCCATAGTCGTCCCTGACTCTGTTGCCCTGGGGTGGCTGTCGAAACCCTTAGGGGCCCAGCCTTCGAACCCCTGGACCGTAACAGGCTCGGTGCCTTTTTATCGCGTTTTTTCGAGTCTTCATGTGCGGGCTTGGGTCGCTTGTCCTCGTCTTGGGTGCAGGAGGAGCCCCCAAGCCTCCGCACGGAGCGAGAGGGCAGTCAGGGGTCCCCCTGACTTTTTTGTTCAACCCTCGCACATCCTTTTCGTTCGGACGGAGGGGTTGTTTGCCGAGCCCACTCGTGTGCGAACCTGGGTCGCTGGGTCTCGGCAAACTTGCAGGAAGAGCCCCCTAGCCTCTGCACGGAGCGAGAGGGCCGTCAGGTGCTCTCCTGGCTTTTTATACGCCCCTCGCGCGTGAGGGTTTGTTTGCTGAGACCCCCTCGGATGCGAGCCTGGGTCGCGGGTCTCAACATATCTGCAGGAAGAGCTCCCTAGCCTCTGCCCAGAGCAAGAGGGCCGTCAGGAGTTCCCCTGGCTTTTTGTACCACCCTCGCACAACCTTTTTGTTTGGAAGGAGGGGTTTGTTTGCCGAGGCCCCTCGAGTGCGAACCTGGGTCGCTGTGTCTCGGCAAAGTTGCAAGGAGAGCCCCTTAGCCTCTGTGGGAGGTCCGTCAGGGGTTCCCCTGGCTTTTTTATATGACCCTCGTGCTTCCTTTTCGTTTGGAAGGAGGGGTGGAATATGCCAGGCTACCCTCGATGGGCGCGAGCGTTGGCATTTCCGGTGAGCTATTATCGGGTAAGTCCGAGTGGAGGCCTGAGCCTCATTCGTTAGGGGTCGGCTAGCGGTCCATGGATGCACTCCAAGAGTACCAGAGGGTTTCTCTAGTGGGTGCCAAGGCCATTCGTTGGGCCCCAGTGGCTCGGTGCCTCCCTACGGTGGGATCCCATTCGAAGACTTCCCTGCCGGTCTCGGACGCGACTTTGGGCATCCCAAGCGTTTCGCTTGCTTGGGTCTCGGCCCCGTACGGGCTCGCCCGCGGTCGCCCCTGACTCTGTTGCCCTAGGGCGGCTGTCGAAACCCTTAGGGGCCCAGCCTTCGAACCCCTGGACCGTAACAGGCTCGGTGCCTTTTTATCGCGTTTTTTCGAGTCTTCATGTGCGGGCTTGGGTCGCTTGTCCTCGTCTTGGGTGCAGGAGGAGCCCCCAAGCCTCCGCACGGAGCGAGAGGGCAGTCAGGGGTCCCCCTGACTTTTTTGTTCAACCCTCGCACATCCTTTTCGTTCGGACGGAGGGGTTGTTTGTCGAGCCCACTCGTGTGCGAACCTGGGTCGCTGGGTCTCGGCAAACTTGCAGGAAGAGCCCCCTAGCCTCTGCACGGAGCGAGAGGGCCGTCAGGTGCTCTCCTGGCTTTTTATACGCCCCTCGCGCGTGAGGGTTTGTTTGCTGAGACCCCCTCGGATGCGAGCCTGGGTCGCGGGTCTCAACATATCTGCAGGAAGAGCTCCCTAGCCTCTGCCCAGAGCAAGAGGGCCGTCAGGAGTTCCCCTGGCTTTTTGTACCACCCTCGCACAACCTTTTTGTTCGGAAGGAGGGGTTTGTTTGCCGAGGCCCCTCGAGTGCGAACCTGGGTCGCTGTGTCTCGGCAAAGTTGCAAGGAGAGCCCCTTAGCCTCTGTGGGAGGTCCGTCAGGGGTTCCCCTGGCTTTTTTATATGACCCTCGTGCTTCCTTTTCGTTTGGAAGGAGGGGTGGAATATGCCAGGCTACCCTCGATGGGCGCGAGCGTTGGCATTTCCGGTGAGCTGTTATCGGGTAAGTCCGAGTGGAGGCCTGAGCCTCATTCGTTAGGGGTCGGCTAGCGGTCCATGGATGCACTCCAAGAGTACCAGAGGGTTTCTCTAGTGGGTGCCAAGGCCATTCGTTGGGCCCCAGTGGCTCGGTGCCTCCCTACGGTGGGATCCCATTCGAAGACTTCCCTGCCGGTCTCGGACGCGACTTTGGGCATCCCAAGCGTTTCGCTTGCTTGGGTCTCGGCCCCGTACGGGCTCGCCCGCGGTCGCCCCTGACTCTGTTGCCCTAGGGCGGCTGTCGAAACCCTTAGGGGCCCAGCCTTCGAACCCCTGGACCGTAATGGGCTCGGCGCCCGGTTCCTTCACCTGAAAGGAATAGGGTGGGGGGATATCTCCCCCATTGGTTCGACAATGGCCGACGCACCTTTTGAGGCGATTTCCTCGGGGAGGCGGAACGACGCCTGCTGCTGCAGCGGTCGGTCCTGACGTGGCATCAGTGGATGGGACATAACTGTTCCTGCTATTAATGAGAAAAAGGTGGACATACGGGCGGTAAAATCGGATCAGGATTAACCGTGCCGGATCTGAGGGAAACTTCCCCGATTTTGTTGCCCGTCCGTTTTGCCTTCACCCTGCATAAATACGCAACGTGCCTCGCTCCTCCCCTCCTTACCTTGCCCGCATTAGCTTTGCCATCTTTGAGCTGTTGCTAGAGCAGAGAGCCCCGAGAGGAAGAAGGGAAAGAGGCGAGGCAGAGAGAGAGAGAGACTCACCGCCATGGTTGAGCCCTCCACCTCACTCATGGTCAGCAACATTGTTGTCATCGAGGTAGACCCTTGGGATCCATCCGACATCACCGTGGAGATGCTTCAGTCGCTCATCGACGGCGGGCTCCTTCGTCCGGTGACCGACCCCAACAGGCCAGAGTGGATCGCTCCGTCGGGTGAGCCGGAGCCGAGGCCTCGCGACGATTACGTCGTGAGCTTTGTGTCCTTTCACGAGCGCGGGCTCGGCGTCCCGGCAGACCGATTCATGCGGGCGCTCCCGCACTACTATGGCGTGGAGCTCCACAACTTCAACCCCAATTCTATCGCACAGGTGGCCATCTTCATCGTTGTCTACGAGGGGTATTTGGGGATTGCTCCCCATTAGGAGTTGTGGCTCCATCTCTTCTGGGCGGGGCATGCCACCAAGCTGGCGGGCACATCAGGCACGAGGAAGGCGGTGAGGGCCGGCGGCTGCACTCTCCAAGTGAACCAGGACCGCCAGCACCTCTATATCTCGGCCCAGCTCACGTCAACCAACCGTCGATGGTACATGAGCTGGTTCTATCTTCGCAATGACGACGGCGGACTTCCCCCCTACACTGGGCGGATTGTGGGGAGCTGCCCGGAGAGGTGGAAGTATGGCGTCTCGAGGGAGGATCAGCCCAAGCTGTAGCCGCTCCTAGAGGGGCTATAGAGGCTGCGGGATCGCCACCTTACTACGGCTGTGGTCGTGGCCGCCTTCCACAGCTGGAGGGTGCTGCCGCTGATGGCTTGGCGGCGGCGCCTGTTCGAGATGAGGCCGGACGAGCCGATCGCGGGCATCCGACTGTCTGCCTCCGCCCTCTCTGACGAGGAAATTCTTCGCCAGGTGAGGGAGACGGTGGACGTGAAGCGGCGGAGCGGTGGTCTGACCACCCTCGCGATGCGTCCGTCGTGGGGGTACCTCTCGCTGGTAAGTTGCGCGCCGCTGCAGCCCCCGAGCCCTCTCTGTTTCTCATTATTTCTCGTTCCCTTATGCGCGTTCGCCATTCCTGCAGGGGATGAAGGACGTGCGAGCCTCCCCGCCGCCCGTTCCCAAGGACGCGAGGCGGTGGGCGATCAACCGGGCGCATGCCGAGGCGCAGAAAAAACAGAAGGACGCTAAGGCGGCGAAGCGCAAGATGCAGACTCTTGCGCGCGAGAAACTAGACGAGTGTCGTCGTCAGCAAAGGAAGGACGGCCTCCAGTTGGAGGAGTCCCCGTCACCATCGCTATCGACGGATGCCTCGGACAGAGATGACGAAGGCGAGAGGGGCAGGGTCCCGTGGACCATCTCCCCGACGTTGAGGAGACGGCGCCCGGGGTGTTGGCAAGCAGCCTGGCGCTCCCGGGAGGAGGAGGAGTTGACCCGGGGTCAGCGATTGCTTGCCTCGGGGCCGAGGCCGATACGCCCGAAGAGTGGGCATTGGGCAAGCGTGCCGTCAGCCCAGTGGGCTCGGCGGCAGTGGTGGTGCAAGTGGCGACGCAGCTGACGCAACTGCTCCCGCAGAGCACCGAGGGGCACCGGGGTCCGTCGAGGACCGACCGGCGCCGACGGATACGGAGGCCGTGCTTCAGCCGCCGCCACCGCCTTTGCAGACAAGGGTCGCCGTGCCGAAGCGGTTGCTGCCCCAGTCAAGGTAAGCATACTTTAGGTGGCGCCGCAACGTTTTTTGTTCGTTCCTTCGTCTCGTGCTGACCCTGTAAGTATTTTGTTCTTAGCCGGAAGCGACCTATGGAGGTGCCTTCCTTGGTGCCCCTTAAAGCGCTCAAGGTGACCCCTGGCTCCAACGCCCACTAGGTGGTAGGGGCACAAGCCGCCATACGACGCGGTGCGGGGTCGGCGAGAGCTGGCCTGACGGAGTCGGTCCCCCAAGGAGGGGCTATCGAGGCTACCCCGACACCGATGGGGGAGGGGGCGCCTCTGCCCCACGAAGGCAAGGGCCGTGAGTCAGATGGGGCCGAGGTGTCCCCAGTTGCCGAGGCCACCGAGGGCAAGGCCCTCGGGGTCTCCAAGGCCGAGGCAACCACCGAGGCCGCAGCAGCGGAGGTCGAAGCCCCCGCGACCATCGAGGCCATGATGGCGGGGGCCAGAGCCCCGGGGACCACCGAGGCCGGCGTAGTGGTGGTGAGGCCGTCGGCCTAGGAAGTGGAGATGAAGGCAGCAGAAGCCTCGGTGGCACCCCTGGTTCAAGGCCCGCCGTCGTTTCGGGAGAGCGCCCAGGAGGTAGAGGTCCTTTTGATCTCCTCCGACGATGTTTCCCGAGCGCGGGAGATGGCCGACGGCGAGCTGGCTGGTGCCGTGGAACAGCCGGTTCTGACCCCGGGCGAGGGAAGCTCGGCCCTCACGCAGTACGACCCGAGCCTCACTGGTGGGACCACCCGCGTGTGCTGTGGCAGAGCCGAGACGACCCTAAGGCGGAGCCTCTGTTTGCCCTCGAGGATGCGGCCGAGGGTGGGCACTGGGACACGTTCGAGCAGTACCGCCAGTTGGCGGAGCGGTCACTTCAAACGGCGCTGTCCGTGGTGGCCAACGATCTGCCCGGAGTCGCCCAGGTTCGCACTTTCTTTCCTCACGCAGTGGTCTTTTTCCGAGTTTTATTTGTAGGGATTGACCCCTGCTCTGTTTCCCCCAGGAGCTCAAGACCCGGTCCCTCGGGAAGTCGGTCTTTCTCCGGTGGGAGAGGGACGTCTGGGACCAGCTTTAGCGGCAAAAGGGCCTTCTTGCCGGCGCCAACGAGCTCCTGTCGACGCGGAGCGCAGAGGTGGAGAACCTCCGCCTTTGTTGTGCCGATGCGAAGGTCGAGGCGGTCATGGCCCGGGAGCAGGTCGCCCCTCTGGCGGCGCGGGTCAAGGAGTTGGAGGAGGAGCTGATCCGCGTGGCCGATGAACGGGACGCCTTCAGGTCCTGGGCTGGAGAAGCCACGGCCTCGGGCGAAGTCCTTGCTGGGTAGCTAGGGGCGGAGCAGAGTGCGCACTAGCTGACGAAAGGCGCCTTGGATGAGGCCCTTATGATGGCTGAGGCCTCCCGGACCGAGGCTGTGATCTAGAGGGGAAAGGCCGAAGGTGAGTCCTGTTCCCTTTATTTAATTCGTTTTTCTTATGTTCGGCCCCTAACTCCTTGGTGCGATACAGAGCTGGCGGGGGAGGCTTCCAGGGCGGCCAAGGCTGCTTGGGTCAAGGCCGAGCACCTGAAGGAGAAGGCCGAGGCATCTCGGGTCAAGGCCCAGTGTTGGAAGGAGAAAGCCGAGGCCTCTCAGGTCGAGGCCCGACGTTGGGGGCTGAAGGCCGAGGGTGAGTTCCATAGACTTCCGCCCTTGCTCTGGCTTGTACTCCTTTGCGCTCAACCATGTTCCATTGCGTTTGGCACAGAGCTGGAGAAAGAGGTCACCCAGGCAGCTGAGGCCTCCGCCGCAGTGTAGGCGGTGCTTGAAACCGAGATCGGGGAGCACGATGCGCTGAAGAGCGCCGCCCGTACTACCTGCGAGGCCCTGGAAGTCGAGGGGGTCCAGTCATGAAGCTCTCTCGGGAGCCACCTGGTTGCGTTGAGCGGCCAAGTGCGCGAGCGACTCCGAGGGGCGCTGCATACGGGCGTCAAGCGCGCACTGGCCGCCATCGCCTCGCACTACATCGGCATTGACCTCCAAGCCATCAGCGATGGCTACGTCCTGTCCGATGCTGATGAGGAGGCCAACGAGGCGGTGACGAAGCTGATGGAGGCAGCGGAGGGTCCTAGCGCGGCGCTGGCTGGGCTATTCGAAGAGGAGGTTGTCCCTCCTCCGCCGTCCGCCGATGCTGGAGACCTTGCGTCGTGACCTGGGCCCAAGAGGCCGTGTAATTAGATTAGGGATATGTTGCCCTACCATAATGTTGGTGGCCGTTGAGGCCTTTTTAAAGTGATCGTGCGCCGACGCTTTTTTAATTGTTTTTCCTTATTGTATTTCCAAGCCTCTGCCCTCTGTCTAGTTTCTGAACGTATCTCTTGCAAAAAACTTCCTCGGAGCCTAAGCTGCCCCTTGGGCAGAAGGTGGTGAGGGAGTGACGTAGCCCCGAGGCGTAGGCCATCTCGTGACTCAGCCGGCCTTCTGACCTTGAGACGTCTACACACATTCTCCATTTCCCATTTCTCTTCCTAACTAATATAGGATTAGCTAACCACTCTGGATGGGACACTTCTTTGATGAACCCAGCCGCCAAAAGCTTCTACACCTCCTCGCCGATGGCTCTGCGCTTTTCCTCGTCGAATCTGCGCAGGCGCTGTTTCACCGGCCTAGAGCCGGCCCGGACGTCTAAGGTGTGCTCGGCGACCTCCCTGGTATGCCCGGCATGTCCGAGGGGCTCCACGCGAATACGTCGGCATTTGCGCAAAGAAAGTCGACGAGCACGGCTTCCTATTTGATGTCGAGGGTGGCGCTGATCCTCGGCCGATCGTCAGGGCAGGCTGGGTCGACTGGTATGAGTTTGATGGCCTCCGCGGGCTCGAAAGTCCTGGCATGACGCTTGGAGTCGGATACCTCACTACCGAGTTGATCGAGGTTGATGATGAGGGTCTCAGCCTCTACGATAGCGTCGGCGTACTCGATGCACTCGACGTCGCAGTCGTATGCATGTTCGTATGTCGACTCAATAGTGATGACGCCGTTGGGGCCCGTCATCTTGAGCTTGAGGTATGTGTAGTTGGGGACCGCCATGAACTTGGCATAGCACGAGCGTCCAAAGATGGCATGGTAGGTTCCCTTGAACCCAACCACCTCGAAGGTGAGCACCTCCTTGCGGTAGTTGGAGGGAGTACCGAAGCAGACGGGCAGGTCGATGCGCCTGAGGGGCCGCGTACGCTTTCCTGGCACAATGCCGTGGAAAGGCGCGGCATCACCCCGGAGCTACGACTGATCGAGCTCTAGGAGCTCCAGGGTGTTGGTGTATAGGATGTTGAGGCCGCTGCCCCCGTCCATCAGTACTTTAGTGAGCCAGGTGTTACCAATGATGGGGTCGACGACAAGCGGGTATTTCCCGGGGTTTGGGACATAATCGGGATGGTCGTCCCGGTCAAAGGTGATCGCCTCCAGAGACCAGTTAAGGTACCGGGGAGCGGCCACCTTTACCGAGAAGACCTCCCAGTGCTCCCTCTTTCACTGGCGTGCTGAGAGACACGCCGAAGGCCCGCCGAAGATCATGAAGGCATTGCGCACCTCGGGGAATCCGTTGTCGTTGTCGTCATCCCTATCGTCGGCACCCTTTCTCTTGGCGTCATCGTCGGGAGCCTAAGCTAGGCGTAGTAGCGCCGAAGCATGGTGCACTCTTCGAGGGCATGCTTCACCGAGAACTGGTGGTATGGGCAAGGTTTCTTAAGCATGTCGTCGAAGAGCCCGGGGTCCCTGGGGCCTCAGGGATTCTTGCGTTCTATGGTTGCGACCAGACCGGCCCCGAGGACCCCCTGGTTCCCCTGACGGTCCTTCTTCTTCTTCTTCTTGCGGAGGTGGGAAGCCGAGGCCCCGGGGGCCTCGTCCTTCCGCTTCCCCTTGGTGTCGTTGTCGGGGAAGATGGCCCCAACGGCCTCTTCACCTGAGGCGAAGTTGGTGGCGACGTCGAGCAGTACGGCCACCGAGGTTGGCATGTTTCGGCCCAACTCTTGGACCAGGTCTCGGCAGGTGGTACCAGAAAGGAAGGCTTGGACAATTTCTGAGTCGCCCACGCTTGGCAGCTCGATGCATTTCTTGGAAAAGCGTTGGATGAAGTCTCGGAGAGACTCGTCCGGTGCCTAGCGACAACTTTTGAGGTCCTAGGAGTTCCCTGGGCGCACGTATGTGCCCTAAAAATTCCTGACAAAGACCCTGACCAAGTCGCGCCAGTCGTGGATCTGCGAGGCAGGGAGGTGTTCGAGCCAGGCTCGCGCCAAGTCTGACAGGTACAGCGGGAGGTTGCGGATGATGAGCCGGTCATCGTCCATGCTACCTAGCTGACAAGCCAGGCGATAGTCAGCCAACCAAAGTTCGGGATTGGTTTCGCCGCTGTATTTCGTGAGGTTGGCCGGTTGCCGAAACGGGGCTGGGAAATGGGCGACACGGATAGCTCTGCTAAAGACTCGGGGGCCGGGTGGCTCAGGAGAAGGACTGCGGTCCTCCTCGGCTGGCGCGAGCGGCCACCTCGGTGCACATGGTAGCCTCAGCGGGCCCCTCATTTGTCATGGCGCCGTCGCTTTGCCGGCTACCTCGTGCTCGTCCTGCGCCTCACGTCGGTTGCGTAGCAAGGGGACCCTATTGAGTGCCGGCGCCCGAGCAGGCTCGGGACGAACTGAGGCCTCCCTATCATGCCGAGGCAGTGCTGTGAGAAGTTCTGAGGCACCACCGTGCCGCCGAGAGGCGGAACTTTTCGACTGCTACACATGGCGGTCTCGAGGAGATCTGGAGCTCACCGTGGACCCATCACTCCTCCGTGGTAGAGGGCTCGGGCATTGTTCGGACTAGCATCACCACGGCCATAGCGCTCGTTAGTACGATTAAAGATTGGGGCTGCTCACCCCGTCATCGTCGTTGATGCGGTGGTGAACATTGCGAGCCCTCGTCGGGCTCCTCCACCATCACCGTGACCTTGCTGCTCCTGCTCGAAAGTGTCTCGAAGCTATTGTAGGAGGAGTCGGTCCTGTTCGACCTTGGGCTGAAGTTCATGGAGCTGCTCCAGGTTTGGGCGTCGAAGCTGTGCAGGGGCGGGATTCTCGTTCCGTGCTGTCAGCAGGACAACACGTGGAGGTGTGGTGTCGCCCGTTCCCGGCGAGGCGGGGAACGATTGCCAATCCCTCTCCCCTCATCGCTCGTTGTTGGCATCTCGAGTTCGACGTGGAAGCACTCGTGAGTGGGGTCATAGGTGCCCTCGTCGTCAGAGTCGGAGTAGCCGAAACAGTAGTCCCTCGCGGCCAGGAAGCGGCACATGGATTCAGGGTCTCATAGTCCAGAGAAGTCTGCCTCGGCCCATGCCTCATCCTCCTCCGAGGAGGCAGCGTGGGTGTGGCTCGAAGTCGTGGAGTTGAAGACGAGGGCGAAGCGTTGCTGGCATTCTGAGGGCTCTGCGTGAGCAGAGGCGTAGGCAGAAGCATAGGTGGCGGCGGCGTTTCTCAACCCGAAGGGGTACGGGGATGGTGCCATTGCCAGGCTATGCTCCGCCGAAGCCGATCCCTCAGGAGGCGATAGGGCAGAGCTGGATGATGGGGCGTCGCCGCATGCCGCCGGCGCTTCACCCGCGTCCAGGCTCGGGCAAGTTAGGTCCCCAATCAGGGATCTTGCGCCAACAGCTGGACATGGGGCGTCGGTAGAACGCGGTGCATCACCATGAGCTCACGTGGTGTCGGCGTGGCCTCGCTCATGTCGTGTCTAGCGAGCACGATGAGAGCGGCCGCCCGGGCGCCGTCTACGCCTGGGCTACGAGAGCGTGATGCCGACGTCGGTCGACGGGGCTCTGGGCGTGAGGAGTAGCATATCGTACTCATGTCCTAGAGACATGAACTCTAGGCTCCCGAACCAGATCACCGTGCCAAGACGCAGTGGTCGTACAGGGTCTGCCCTCCGGGAATTGTTGGGATGATGAAGTTGAGCCGCAGAGTCCCCTACCTGGCGCGCCAACTGTCGGTGTTTCGGACAGAGGGGTCCTCAACCAACTAGTAAATTTGTACTGCGTGCCCCTAATCCCGGATGGTGATTCAAAGAGACACAAGGTTTATACTGGTTCAGGGAATCAGTGCCCTACATCCAGTCTAGGAGATCGATCTTGTATTCCTTGCACCGAAGTGCTCGTAGTAGGGGGTTACAAGCAGGGCGAGAGAGGGAGCTAGCCCCAAGTCTCTATGATGAACGGGATGAATTGCTCGAGACGCTGATCTAAGTGTGGGTGCTACGGCCTGTGTTCGTCTTCCTCGTGAGTTCGTATGTGCCTAAGTGTGTTCCAGTTCATGCCTGTGTCCCTCATCCCTAGAAACAGCCCCGGTCCCTCCCTTTTATAGTAGAAGGGGGGATGGGGGTGATACATGCGCTAGTTACATGGCGTCGTGTGAACAGAGGCGGCCTGTCCGAGACCTGTAGCATGTCGCTGTGGCGGAATAGTTGATGGAGTGGTTCTGCCCCTGGCCGGAGCAGCGCACCAGTCACATCCGATCCTGTGCGACGTAATAGCTTGATGTAGGGCATGACGAGCGACGTGCCGGTCGTAGTGCGTCGTCCGCACGAAGTGCCAAGGCTTAGCCGGTGCCGAGGCCAAGCCATCGTGGGGGGGGCTCGGCAGGTGTGAACCCCAAGGTGGTCGAGACCCTGAGGTAAATTGTCGAGGCATGGGTGGAGCGGCTGACCCTGCACACTGATTCCGAGGCTACAGGGATCCGAGCTTAACTCCCCATGCTGCGTCGTCCTCGGAGTAGTTAGAGTTAGGCAGCACAGTGCGGTATGGACATTTAGTCGTGGGCACAGTGCTGTGCATAGTGGCCGGTAACTCCTGCCTTGTCTTGTTTCGGTCGACATGGTGCTGATGTGATTTGCGTCTCGTCGGCCACTCCTCTCGTACCGAGCTGTCATCCGGATGACATCGTGGGAGTGGTTGGTCGAGGCGGAGGTGATGGGGTGGTTTGCTGAGCCCGTCTTGAATGAGGTGGAGCGTTGGTAACTCGCCCGAGGCCTTTTGGGCGGGGTCTCGGGCGAGTCAGAGAATCAGTTTCCTGTTCGAGGCCTCTGAGGCCACTGGCGAGGCGGAGAGCTAGTTATCCATCTGAGGCCTTGGACGTGCCCCGCGTGCGATACGGGGGCCTCGACGGTCAGCGTCGTACTCGGTTTAGGTGGAATAGTAGTGGGGCGACGTGTGTCCGTTGTGGCACGGTAACCCCGCATCGTCGAGAAGGGATGGTAAAAGGAGATTTGATAGTTGTCCTATCGCCCCTATTGCTTTGTGCACGCCGTCGTGGTCGGACGAAGCGTAGCGGGTGCTCTCAGGGCATTAAATGGATGGGATAGCCTGCCAGAGGGATGGTCGAGGCGAAGGCGACGAGGACACGGGACGAACCCAGCCTCGGGCGAGGCGGAGCAGGATCGGGACCTCCGAGACCCTAACCAGGGGCATCGGGCGAGGCGGAGATTTGGTCCGAGACCGGATTCGGTCGAGCCGGCCTCGGACGTCACCGTGAACTGTTTTCTTAGTTCAACTAAGGAGGCCTCATGGGGGTTTTATGAGATTTTTCGGCTTTTGCCTAGGGTACCCCCTTTTTACGGTACCCGACACCTATGTATTAGCATATATAATAACGGTTGGTCAAGTTTTAACACCATTCCCACGCCCATTCCACCCCATTTCTGTCCAGAGCCAGGTTTCGATCCTGGGATCGATATACCACCATCTCCACACCATCACCATACCACACCTATACCATCACTCAGTCGACAGGACAACTCCCTCTCGGCACTGTCTCAAGGCCCGTAGCCCCTAGCTACGTCTGATCACTCACTCCTAGGGGGAGAAGAGAAGGACTCATCTCACTATCTAGTTTAAGCGAAACCCAGGAAAGGTCCATAGCCGACAAGTCGGCAGATGTATCGATCGATCAACCATACACTCTACAGAGGTTTTACATAACCACAAGATCTGCCTTCCTCGCTGACCGTCGTCAACTGGGCTGATTCCGGCCGCTTGCTAGCCTAGGATAATGCCACTCTGCCATTCAGCCCTGGTACACCCCAAGTCCAGTCTAGGGTGGCTGAAACTGTGAGTCATGAGCCGGGTCCACAAGGTCTCCATGAAGTCTCGGAAGGGTGTAGGAGAAATCCTCCGCGCCCCGTACCTCCTTACACTGTCCGCTATCAACCTAGCAGTAGTGGCAATATCCTACCAAGTAGTCCGGCCGTCCCGCACCATATAGGGCGAGTGGTACGTAAGGCTTCCTGGTGAATCTGAGTACTAGTAAGTCCTTAGGGATGACCAAGCCAGAATGTCTTCATCAGGGTTTCCATTTACCGTGCCACCACAGCACCTCCACCCTGGGCTCCTCCCATCATAGGTTCACACCCAGGGCCACCTCATATACCATTTATCCACCATAGGTATCCATTCCAGGGGTGCCCAGGTAGCATCCCATGGCAAGCCTTACCCCAGGCTCGTCATATACTCCAACTTGGTCGACACAACCCTCACCCTCCACGCACCCAAGCCACACACGCAGCACTCTCCCCATAGTCCAGATAACACCAGTTTCCACCACGCATCAATGTAGTGCAAGCATAGTAGAAGTAATAAGCAATGAAATATAGTAGCAAGCGTGTGACTAGCCTAACAGCTAGGTGAACAGGGGCAAGGTTGCATCAAGGTAAAGGCCATCAAGAAAGCTTACTACCATGCAAGTCCTATCATAGTGTGAATTTAACAATAAAGTAAAGCACTAGCAGTTCTATATTAGCCATGCGTAATAGGTGCTACGAAGTTGGGTGGGATGTGGCACCTTCAGTGTAGTCGTCTCCATACTCCTCATGGTACTCGCGATCCTCGTCCGTCCGGTTCTCCTCCGAGTCTGCAAACGATCGCATTATAGTCGCGTTAGCGACGTCTACAGAATAGCACAAAGAAGCAATGAAAATTCAAAAGAGCCAAATGCACTCAAACATGGGTTCATTGCGTAGAGCTTGATTTTAGATGAATTTTGGTCCTGGTCTTGTATTTTTCTGAGGTCGTATGGATTAGTTATGTATTTCCGAAGATTAAATTAAGGCTGATTAATTCAGGGTTGACACGTGTTAGACTGTGACTGGTTCACGTGGCAGGTAGGGACACAGCTGGTGTGGTGGTCGGAGAGGTCACCGAAGTGGTCGAAGAGGTCGCCGAAGTGGTCGGTGGGCTTGCCGAGGTGGTCGGAGAGATCACGGGGGTGGTCGGAGTGGTCGTCGACGTGGTCGGAGAGATTGCCGAAGTCCCCGACGCTGGCGTGGTCTCATCATCGACATGACGTTAGCATGGCGCCATCCGAACTAAACCGCAGCTGTCAAGTGGGTCCGGTGTCTGACAGGTGAGGCACGATTCATGGTGAACTCGTCTGTGTTGGTCCATAGACCGCAGAGCCGGTCTATGAAGAACTTGGTCCACTTACTCCTTCCCAGTGTTCGGTTCACGTGCACCAAGTGCTCGGACATGTGGCCGGCGAGGGGAAAATTACAATCTTCTTCCCCATCGTGCTCCCGCCGGTGGTGAGCTCACCGGCGAGCCCCTCTAGTGGCATGGGTGTGCAATTAAGGTGGGCAAAAGCTTGGCCATGCCTTAGCGGGTGTCCCGGTGAAGTTAATGTGGTGGTCGGGCGGCTCCAATTGGCTGGCCACGGTGAACGGTGGCGTGGGTTCATCGGCGTGCATAGACAGGCTGCAGTGGTAGCGAGAGCCTAGTTGGAGGAGCGTGTGAGCTCCATGGTGCTTCTACAACCATGGCGAGCAGGTCAAAGGGGCTCCAAGAGCTCTCAACGCCTCCGACCACAGTGGTTGGGGCATAGCGGAGGCGGTGGCGCTCCGACGAGGTGCGGTGCAGCAACGCAAGGCTCCGGTGGGCTTCATCCTCGGCTAAGGTGAGTGCGGTGTGTCTCTCATCATGGCGGAGCCAGTCAGGGTGTCAACGTCGCCTTTACCGCGACGTAGAAGACACGGTGGTCTCGCCATGGTTGTGCTCTGGCCATGGTGAGCGTGTGCGTGCGTGCGGTGCGTATGCATGGCATAAGCAGAGCGCTCGACGCTGGCGTTCCTGAGTAGAGGGCTCGGCGTCGCCCCCTTTCTTCCCTTTGCTTCACATTTCCGTTTGGCTCAACAAGAGGGTCGTGGTGGTCCTTCTATGCTACCGGTTGGCTAAGCTGGAGCAACAGCTCATGCTCCGACGTGCTCCATTCATGGTGTCCGAGAGACTAGGTGTGGTCGTGCCGGTGTTCTCGAGCCACTAGGGGTCGGTGGGGCCAGGCCTTGGGCTGGTGCGCGTGCGGTGCGTGTGCAGCGTGTCCAGGAGCAGGAAATCTCTGCCTCTGCGTTCCCCAGGTGCGGGGATGCGGTGGCGTTCATGGCGAGTATGGCTAGTGCGGTGAGCGACAAACAACGTGGCTCACCGTAGGGCTCGTGGCGGTAGGATGGTGGTGCGGTGGCGAGGCGAGGCCGTGATGAGGCGATGCAGTGCCGTGCCGAGCAGCTACGTCACTGTAGCCGATCGGGGCGGCGCTCCTGGCTCTGGCGAGGTACGGTTTTGTAGCGGCTTCCTTCCTCCTCCTTGCTTCTTCCTCTTCCCTCTCTCTTGGCTTGACGCGGTGTGGTGTTGTGCCACCAGCGGCGGCGGTGAACAGGCTGAGGGTTAGGGCTCGCGGGTGTTGGCTTTTATAGCCGAGCTCCAAGGGCTCCGAGGGCGGACGGTGATCGGGCGGTGGCGATGCGTGCGGCGCATCCGACGGCCCGCGTGCGGTAGCGTAGGCGCGGCGCAAGGGGAAAACAAGGTCATGCGATGTGCATGACCCTGGGCCCACGTCTGCCCCGTGGTCGGCTCCCGGTCGCGTGGTGGAGGGAGCGTGGGGAAGACGACGACGCTGTAGCTAGGCGGCTGACAGACAGGGCCCGTTTGTCGGCTTGTCCTGATGCGGCGGCGTGCGGTGCGTGACGGCTGATGGGCGGGTCCGACTCGTCAGCGGCTGTGCACGTGATAGGGCAGGCGAGGCTTGACTGGGCTAGCTAGGCTGGTCAAGGCAGGCTAGGCTATGCTGCTGCATCCCTCCTTTTCCTTTTCTTTTTCTGTTATTTCTTTTGCTTCAATTCAAATTTATATAGAGTTTAAAACTTGAGCTTCGAGTTATGTAGTGGGTCCCACAAGGTGTTTCAATTGGTGGTCAAAATTACATCCCATATATTAGGGTTTATCATAAATATTAAGTAAGTTAGTTAAACATCACATAAGGCAAAAGAATCCAAATCACAAGTGGAATTAAGGATGCATGCATGATTTGTTTATTTATAAATTTAATTACACATGTGGCCTAGAACCAAGCTATGCTTATGAGTTTAACCTAGTTGGGTCACATCTAATCCAAAACTAGGGTTTGGCTTCTACATGTGTCACTCATCATCACATAGGGTTTAAACAAAAAAAATTGTAGTTGTGATTTTTGGTGTGTGCATTTTTGGGTTGTTACAGTGGTGCCATTTCGACATCACCTTCCAACGTATGGAGGGCCTCATCCATCGCGGTCTTCTACACGCACGGACCTCGATCGAGGAGTGGCTGCTGCCCGGTGAGGAGGATCTACCGTCGTGGCCCGATGGCTACATGGTGTCGTTCGCCCACTTCCACGAGCGTGGGCTCGTGACCCTCGCCCACAAATTTCTTCGGGGGCTGCTGCACTACTACAAGATCAAGCTGCAACATCTCAATCCCAATGGGGTCTAGCACATGGCGGCGTCCGTCGCCCTATATGAGGGATTCCTAGGGATCATCCCCCACTTCGACTTGTGGAGGCACTTCTTCACCGTCAACCTCCAGAAGAAGAGGGAGAAAAGCGGCAGGCTGGAGCTGCATATGCCAATGGGGTGCGCTAGCATCCAGCTTCGGAACAATCAGGTCGGCCAGTACCCATCCATGCGGCTCTCTACGTGCAACAAGGGGTATCACTCGCAGTGGTTCTACCTCAAGAACGACACCACCGCCCCTCTGCCGGAGTTCACTGGGCGCCTGATCGAAGAGGCCCCGAAGTCATGGAGGAAGTGGGGCATCCCAGAGAAGGACAAGAAGAAGATCTAAGACCACATCACCGCCATCCACGTCTTGAAGGAGAACGGCCTAAAGGGGTCAGGCGTCATCGGGGCTTACCATGCAAGGAGGGTGGCGTCATTGATGACGTGCGCGCTCCCGGTATATACGATGGCGCCCGAGGCGTCATTCGATGGAACGGCACTCACCGAGGGGACGCTCCCCAACTCTGAGATGATGCAACGTATCAAGGAGGCGATGGAGCCTCTGTGGGACAACATGGGTGCCGCCCTTGACTTTGTCTACCCGGTGCCAGTGCATTCTCTGATACGGCCAGAGCCAGGCTACATCATCTTCATAAGTCCCCCTTTCTCCTGCCTTTTCTCTAATCGATTTCCCAACCCCTTGGGACTAACTTTGAGAGGGGCGGGTCTAGCTGAGGGACCTCATTCTCATGGATCACCTGGCACCGCTGCCGAGGGATTCGACCGTGAGGACGGTGAATCGCGCCGAGGGCGTGCAGCTGAGGAAGGCGAAGGAGGACAAGCAGAGGAAGAAGCAGCGGAAGCTGCAGGCACGAGAATAGGGGGAGGACACCGACAGCGATGATGATGATGACGATGGTGACGATGATGAGGTAGCCGATGATATCGAGTGGGACAACCTAGAGAACGAGGATGTGCTGACAGGTATCGGTTCGTCCTTGTAGGCGTCAGGACCCTTCCCGTTCCATGGAGGAGAGGGTAAGTCTGGGGAGTCGACAGGGGTGGAACATACCGTTGGCCTGCCCTAGGAGCCAACAGAGGTGGGCGGCTCGCTGTCGTCGCCGAGGTGCCAAGCCGGAGGCGGGTGGCTCGCCCGCCGGGCCTCAAGAGCCAAGGGAGCGGGCCTGAAACGGCCTCATTCTGATGAGGCAGAGCAAAGGTCGGGGGGGGGGGGTTCACCCCCCAAAAGAATCTACCGCCCGTCAACGCTATGGTGAGTTATCAGTTCCTTTGTTTTTCCTGTTTTGATTGGATTTCATCGTGACTTATGTTTTTCATCCCCTATAGCATCGGTAGGCAGCAGAATCCTTTGGCGCTGGCGTCGAAGAAGACATTGCCCTCCAATCGAGGAGGTAGCCGTCGGCTGGTGTTGCGCCCATTTTGGGTGGGAGCGGCGCCAATGTGACCGCGTTGTCGGCTGGGCGAACGTCACCCACGGTGGTGCCCGTGCCCTCGGCGGGACGGACTGACACGGGGCTCAAGGGGCTGCTTCAGAGGTTATAGACAGGGCTACTGACCACATTCGTGGCTCTGATCGTGGCAGGCGCAACGCAGCCGGTCGTGACCCCGCCGACGCAGGTGGAGGTGGCGGCGTCCATGACATATGGGTCATAGCCGGGCACAACCATAGCGGGGCCTGAGGCACCAGCGCAACCCATGCCATCGGTGGCCCAAGCGACAGCGCCAGGCACAGGCCGGACGGAGGAGGATGCGGCCGAGGGGTCCTTGAGAGTCATGGTGTTGTTCGAGAGGTTGGCGTCCGTACCGCTATCCCCTTCCATCACTGGAGGGGGCGTCCCGGTGTGGACGTCACGGCAAGAGGGGTCAGCGGCACTTGGAGCCGGTGGGGAGTCGTCCCTGGCCCTAACGTCGGCGAGCAGTGACTCGCATGTGTAGGGTGAGCCCCTGCTCCAATGGGCAGATCCGTGAGATCCGGCATCAGCGCTTTTCCCCCTTGACGACGCCACAGAGAGCATGGAGCGGGAGAGGCTTGACGTAGGGATCGTGTCCGTGCTCGAGGCCCTGAACCACGCCATGGGCATGTTGCGCGATGTTGTTGTTCCCTTCGGTCGTCTATTGTTTGTTCCTGTCTCTTGCCCTTATCTTCCTTTATATACTTTTTATATCCTGACCATCGTCTTTCTGTAGTCCCTTATAGCTCGTAGCTGGGGGAAGTCTAAGTTCCTTCATCAACATAAGGAAGCCTAGGACTGCCTCGTCGAGGAGGCGCGACTACATGGGGAGGCAACAACTTAGCTTGTTGCCACCCAGCAGAGGGTGCTCGAGCTGACTCCCCTTAGCGAGGAGGCTGCCAATCTCCAATCGCGGGAGGCCAAGGCCCATCAGGATGATAACGAGGCTAAAAAGGCGTTCGAGGCCCTATCGGCGAGGTTGCAGAAGGACGATGAGGAGGCCGCTAGGGTCAGGAAGGAGCGGGATGAGTTGCTCTAGAAGGACGCCAAGACCCGCCAGTAGATCCTTGACCTTCTAGCTGAGGTGGAGAAGGAAAGAGATCTGAAGCTGGGGGCCAAGGAGAAGCTCGTGGACCTAGAGAAGAGGGCGAGCCTAGACGCCGCAGCGGTCGCTCGGTTGTGCAAGGAGCGGGATGAGCTGCTCTAAACCTTGGAGAGGCTCTGCTCATAATGTGGCGCGGCTCGTGAGGAGCATGACCAGGCTTTCTAAGAGCATGACTAGGCCTACCAAGAGCACGACGATGCACAGCAGAAGGTCGGCTCCCTCCAGGCCGAGCTCGAAAAGCGCGACGACCCAAAAGCTAGAGGCCGAGAGCGTTTCTGCCAGGCTAGCTATGGACCTCGCCGAAGTGAGGAGAAATCTTCAGGCGGAGAGTGACGAGCTAGATATCCTGAGCGCCACCCTTGGAGTGGTCTGCGACGACCTTGAGGTGGTGAAGTCAGAGGAGACCAGCTCGCTCATGGCTCGTGTCGTTGAGATCACGGCTCGGGTACACCAGCTCGAGAGGAATGCCCTCCGTGCGAGGGTCAATCAGTCCTTCGCGATTGCTCATTCTCATTATGGGGACAGCATCGATCTGGAGGCGATGAGCCATGGCTACGTGCCCAGCTATGAAGTCCATGAGCTAGAGGAGATGGAGACAGCGGTGGCTCCCCTTTCGTAGGACCTGGTGGATAGGATCGAAGGCATAGTTCTCCCCTGGAGGGGTCAGTTAGTTCAATAGGTCGGGCGGTCATTCTTGTAATAAGCGGACAAGTTCCGACCCTTCTGTATCGTTTAAACAAGCTTGTCATTTTGTTTGACCAAATCTGTTCTTTTGTTTCGGTGTGAATGAATTTGTTTTTCCTCCCTTTTATGTGTGAAAAGGGGTTAATGCGTTCTGACCCTTTCATTTGTTAAGACCGTAGGGTTCGAGGTGTAGGAGGGAAACTCTGATCATGCTGGTAAGAAAGAAAGTTGTAGCCGCTAGGGCATAGATTTCTTGCAGTCCGACCAGTCTTACTTAGTCATTTGTTTCTACAAACCTTGCCGCTAGGTTTTTTAACATGAGGAAGGGGTCAGGCATGGCGATTGTTTCAGAAAGGGTATGTATATACCCTTAATAGCCCCTGAGTGAGACCCGACCTCTGCCGTAGTTGGGGTCAGGTGTCACTAAAGATTGAGGAGAGGATAGCGAAACTAGTAGGAGAAAGTCTCTTGTTTTAGAAATGTTATTCTTAGTTTTCACATGTACCCCCTCCTTAGGATCTGAGCCATCGTTCTACAACCGCGCATTTGGTCTCCTTGCAAGTTCGACTTTCCTCGAGCCCCCACGCGTTGCCGGGGTCCGGTCGAGGGTCGGCTCGTCTTTGTGATCATCACCCCATCCATGGTTTCTACAACTGGAGGGGTTGAGCTAACGTCACTTGCCTCGATGGCTCGAGTGACGCGCTCAGTGAGTTCATAATGGGGTTGCCATAGCCCTCATGTGGCATTCCACTGCTCCCTACATGTCTCTCGGTAGCGACCGGAGCCGTCCGATCGACCTTGGGAGACCTGCAGGCCTCTCCTCGATGGAGATTCCACAGGTGGCCCCCTCCAAATCCTTCCTAGTAAGGTGAAGGCTAAAGCTTGGGGTACGGGGACAAAAACTCTGATCATGCTGGTGAGCAAAAACGTCATAGCCGCTGGGGCGTGGTTTTCTTGCAGTCGGACCAGTTCTACTCAGAGTTTGTTTCAAAACACCTTACCTCTAGTTTTTAGCGTCAGAAAGGGTCGAACATAGAGAATGTCTACCGAATAGACACTCTTGCCAGCCCTTTTTGACATGAGGTGGCCTCGAGCCCTTCGTGGGTCAGCCTTCAAACCTCGATCGGTCGGATTCCCAAGTTGGGGTCGGGCAGCTCGAGCCCCTGAGCCCCGTTGGGCTTAGTAGGGGTCGGCCGAGTTTTATGCGTCACCCTGTCTGCGATTTCCACAACCAGAGGGGCTGAGCTAACAACACTTGCCTCGATGGCTCGAGTGCCACGCTCAGCGAGCGCGCTAACGGGCTTGTCCGAGTGGAATCCGGGTCCGTCGTTCATGACGGGGTTGGCATAGCCCTCATGTGGCAGTCCACTACTCCTTAACCCCACCTCCTGGTAGATGCCTGAGTCGTTCCAGAGACCAACTCAGGTGGCCCACTGTCCTCTCCTCGATGGAGATTCTGTGGGCTTGGCTCAAGGTTAGGATCAAACAAGAAGGTCAAGATGTCCCTATCAACTTTTGAGCG
Source organism: Miscanthus lutarioriparius (assembly GCA_904845875.1). NCBI lineage: Eukaryota > Viridiplantae > Streptophyta > Magnoliopsida > Poales > Poaceae > Miscanthus > Miscanthus lutarioriparius. Next base: position 3,983,186 of record CAJGYO010000005.1, read on the forward strand.
GGGTCAGGCAAGGCCGCTGCGGCTCATCTACGTTTTCTCCCTGGCTCCGTTTGACGTGAGGCGGCCTCGAGCCCTTCGCGGGCCGGCCTTCGAACCTCAGTCAGTCGCCGCTCATGTCGAATGAGATGACTACCGCTTCGTCATGCGATGCAAAGCATTGTGATGCAATAATTGCATATGCAATGCTTGAATGTATGGGATGAATGTATGGATGAATGTATGAATGAATGTATGAATGCATGCATGAGAATGGATGAATGAATGATCATGTACTAGAAAAGCAGAAACAGGGGTAGGTTAAGTTACCTTGATGACTCGAGTGACGGGTTCGGGGAGCTCTTACCGGATATGTCCGTGTGGGGTCCGGATCCATCATTCGTGATGGAGTTAGCGTAACCTACATGGGGCATCCCATTGCTCCCTACCCATCTCTCGGCAGCGGCCCAAGCCATTCAATCGACCTGGTCGACCTGGCGGCCTCTCCTCGGTGGAGATTCCACAGGTGGGCCCCTCCAAACCCTTCCTAGGAAGGCGGAGGCTAAAGCTCGAGTCAAAAGGGACAAAACTCGATTATCTTTGGTGAGCAAAATGCCATAGCCTTTGGGCGTGGGTTTCTTGCTTGATCGACCAGTTCTACTTAGAGTTTGTTTCACACACCTTGCCTCTAGTTTTTAGCGTTAGAAAGGTGGCCAAGCATAGAGAATGTCTACCAAATAGACACTCCTCTGCAAGCCCCAAAGTGAGACCCGACCCCTTGCGTTGCTTTGGGGTTGGGGGCTCAATAGCAAAATTAATAAGAGGAAACATGCATAAATTAATGGTGACCGGTCTCTTGGGTGGCCGGCCGAGCCGTCCGATCAACTTGGGTGACCACCGGGCACAGGACTTACCTCGATGGCATGAGTGATGGATTCGGGAGCTCTTTCCGAATATGTTTGAGTGGAATCTGTGTCCGCTGCGTTTGTGATGGAGTTGGCGTAACCTGCATGGGGCATCCCATTGCTCCCTACCAAATCTCTCGTGCCCAAGCCATCCGATTGACTTGTGTGACCTGCGTGGCACAGGACTTACTGTGGAGATAGAGGATGAGAACATCCCGCCAAAGAAATTAGTTAGGTAGATAAGCCAAAGTGGTGACTTTGTAATAAATGGACAAGCTCTTAAATTTCGTTATGGCCAAACAACTTTTTTAGCCCTTCTCCCTTTTTGTATAAAAAAGGTTAGTGCGTTCGACCCTTTTCGGTCATTAAGGCCGTAAAGCTCGGGGTGCGGGTGAGCGAACTCTAATCACTTGGTGAGCAAAATGTCGAGTCATTTGGGGCATATGTTCCTTGCAGTCCAACCAGTTTTACTTAGCGTTCATTTTTGAAACCCTAGCTTCTAGGTCTCAACATGAGGGAGGGTCGGGCACAGAGAATGTTTGCCATGTGGATATACTCTTAAATGCGTACCAACTCTTTCCGTAGTTAAGGCTAAAAAGCTCAAGATGCGGGTGAACAAACTCTGATCACATTGGTGAGCATAGGCGTCATAGCCGTTGGGGTGTAGGTTTCTCGCAGTCCAACCAGTTTTACTCAGAGTTTGTTTCAGCAGACTTGCTTTCTGTGTCTCAACATGGGAGAGGGTCGGGCGTAGAGAATGTCTATCGGATATATATGCTCTTATTAGCCCCCGAATGAGGCCCGACCCCTTGTCGTTGCTGGGGTCAGGTGTCACTAAAGATCGAGGAGTCGATAGCGAAAACTGATAAGAGAAAGTGTGTGTATATTAAGGGTAAAATCGATGTAGCTCCTCGATGTTCTAGGTATTGACGAAGACTACACCATCGATGGTCTTAAGCTTGTAGGCGCCTAGTCGGAGCACCTCTGTGATGACGTACGGTTCCTCCCACAGCGGAGAGAGCTTGTGGCGGTTCTTGTTGCTCGGGACGAGGCGAAGCACCAGGTCCCCAACATTGAAGGCCCAACCCCGCACTCGACGGCTGTGGTGCGGTGCAAGGCTTGCTGGTATTTGGCCGAGTGGAGGAGGGTGACGTCGCGCGCTTCATCTAGCTGGTCTCCTTCCTATGCTCCCCCTTTGTCAGAGACTCCGGACAAGAACCGCTTTAAGAGGCTGCAATCCTTGTATAGGTGCTCGACGGGGAAAGCATGGTTCGGGCATGGCCCTTCGAGCAGCTTCTCGAAGTGGTTTGGGTTACCCTCGATGGGCTTCCGACCCCCCTTACGGTCGGCGATGGCCACGAGTGAGCTCTCGCGCCACTGCTTGTTCTTCTTCTTGTTAGGACAGTTGGAGGCGCCTTCGCTGGCGTCCTCGTCCCGCTTCGTCTTGCCTTTGAGGATGTGTCGGTCAAAGGCCTGAGGTCCCTGCAAGTCAGGGCTTGGGCTTCGGTCCTCGCCGCTGTCGTAGCGTCCACCACAACGTGGGTGGTAGCCACGGCTAGCCCCCTCCCTCACATCGCCGTGGGTACGCCTGCGGGCATCGAGGGTGTCACATGCGTCGCGGTGGAGGCTGAGATGCTCATGCACCGGAACTGTGGTGCGCGGCCTGTTGGCTTACTACGACTGGTGGATCGACATGTCCTCGTCGGATTGTTCTAAGGGCGCATTATGTCTGTAGGCATCAAGGGTGTCGCGTGCATCTCGGTGGAGGCTGAGACGCTCATGCACCGGAACCACGGTGCATGGCCTACCACCTTGCTACGCCTGGTGGACCAACACGTCCTCGTCGGGTTGCTCTGAGGGTGTGTGCAGGTTGGCGTTGAGCTCGCGTCGTCGGGATAGCGAGCTCTCGGTCTGTTATGCTTCTGCACGCTCGAGTAGCATGCGAATCTCATGATGGACCCGACGATCCTCGGGCGTCGCGGGCTCCGGAAGCCCCTGGAGCAAGGCCGCTGCGGTGGCGATGTTCTGGCTTGCCCGGGTGAGGTGTGGGAGGGCTTCATCATCCTCGATGATCCTCTGGTTCATGTCACGGGCCATGGCGTGCGCACATCCACCATCTCCGTGGTGCTCGATCTCTACGTGTTTCTGCTCGACCTGGAGTCGTGCTTCCTCGAGCTCTTGGTGCCGGACCTTTAGCTACTCTACAGGCAGACGAGGTGGGGCCCCTGCATCCCCCTCGACCTCATCGCTGAGGTCGTTTGTTGTGGCGCCTCTCCCTCGTGGATGCTTTCGAGGTATCCCTTAGGAGTGCCTCGCCATGAAATATTCACGAGAGGGGTGACGGCGCCCCCCCTTTGGAGTTAGAGTCGAGGGCTACTCCGATTCTCCCACGAGGAGGTCGTGGAAAGATTCCGTGACATATTGGTCATCTTCGCGAACTCATCGTTCGCGGGGGATGGAGGCATGCGTTGCCCCACAAGGTGGCCAACGGTCTCTGCGGCATTATGGAGACCAGACGGGAGCGCTGTCGGGGCGCTCTAGATGAGGTATTCTAGAGATAGTGGCTCTCCTCCAGTAAGCTGCGCCATGACATTGGCAAATGAGAAGGTGAGGTGGCGCAGGTCCTCCCGGGACGGTCGGGGTCCCAGGAAGGCACCGAGCTGGCGCTCTAACCTTCCATAGTCGAAGGCGAGGAGCTGGTCACTCCCGGGGTGTGGGCCTCGGTGCATGCATGCTGTTGTAGCTCCTCGAGCACCTCGGCTATCGTGTCAGGCGGTGAAGTGGAGAGATTGACGGCAGGCGGGAGCCCGCACCAACTCTCCCTCTGTTGTGACGATTAAGTCCAGGTCCTCGGCGCGCGCGTCGCCGCCGGGACCCAGCTGACGTCGTGACTAGCCATCCGAGGCCTAGTGTTGATGTAGAGACGTGCAAAAGGCCCCTACCTATCGTGCCAACTATCGGTGTTTCAAGTTACCACCAACGAGTAAATTTCTAATATTGTGCGTCTGGCTCAGATGGTGTGCTAAGAGGACACAAGGTTTATACTAGTTCGGACATCCCTACGTCTAGTTCATTGCTGCTGCTCGTGTTACTAGCACTAAAAGTTCGTAATACGGGTTACAAACGGGCGAGAGAGGGATGGGTCCCAAGTCTCTGCTGAAAAGAATGAATGGGTGCTGAGAGCTCGGATGCTACTCGGCCGCAGTAGAGTGGTCAACTCCCTTCCTTTGGGATGTCTTGCTTCCCCTTTTATAGACGAATGGAAAAGCAGCAGTTACACACATATAGAAAAGGGAGAAGAGCTAAGGAGAGGAAGGCCTCCCCGGACTCGCTGGGCCTTTTTCTTCTCCTTTACGTGGGTTCCGACACATGTAGGTGGTGACAGAGATGGCTCCACGCTAGGTGTCTCAGACATCGCATATGGGGGACGGGGGACGTCACCACGCCGAAAAGCCTGTTTCGTCGTTGATGCCACGCCCTGGCGTTGTCAGTGGGTCATGACATCCCATTGCGTCCCGGCGGGCGACGCGGCTAACCAGTTTGCTGGTCAGTGACCATACAAGGAGTGGGTAGCATAGTGACCACGCGTCTATCACTATTGATGATGTGAGTTCCCTAGAGTGACATGTCGTGGGCATAGGTCATGTTGAGATGTGCCCGCTCCCTGCACAATGCCAGAAGTTTGACCTTGGGTTGTACTTTCTGGCATGTAGTGGTTGGCGGTAGTATGGGCTTTCGTCAGAGCCTTGCCTGAGGGGTTGGCAAAGACAGAGCCCCCGACCCAGAGGCTGGGCGAGGCAGAGCCCGCAACCTCGTGGTCAGGAAGTGGCGGAGCCCGTGACCTTGGGTTCGGGTGAGGCAGAGCTCACACGCCTGGGTCAGCGAGGCGGAGCTCATCCCGTGAGAGGCCGGGCGAGGCGAAGCCCGCGACCTTGGGGTCGAGCGAGGCGGAGCTCATCCCTAGAGGCCAGGCGAGGCGGAGCCCGCGACCTTGGGGTCGGGAGAGGCGGAGCTTGCCCCCAGAGGCTCCCCAGAGGTCGGGCAAGGCGGAACCCACGCATCTAGGGGGCTGTTGGAGCCGTAGTCGTACTCTTGACTGCTTGGATGAATTAATGTTGATGGTCATTAGCTTCTCCTCTTCGGGTACCCTAGTATTTGTCCCCGACAAACCCCTATCGACAAAAATTCACGGCTTCACCACATTGGCGCCCGCCCCACTCTGCCTCACCGCTGCGCACTGCGTGGGGCCCCCATCCCGCTCCACTCCGCGTCTGCTGCTATGACGTGCCCACTCCTCCTCCAGAACCTCATCGATGCCGGCGTGGTCGACGAGTCGGACGTCTTCGGCGGCACGAGGACGACAATGACCTCCTCCGGCGCTTATCAACGTGGACCTTCCTGGCGAGGATCTCGACCTCGGCGTGTGGAAGCTCCTAGCCGTTGCGACGCTCTCCTTCGTCGGTGCCCGCATTGCTCGGTTACCTCGTCCAAGCAGCAAGGTGACATTTGCGCAGCGCATGTTGCAAGCTTATGTTTCAAGTGTTTAAGGTATTTCATCTGGATATTGCAAGTGTTTCATCTTGATGTTGCAAAATTAAAGTAGATCGTGATGTTGTACATGTTGCAATAGTTATACACGTACATTTCAAGTGTATGTTCCATATGTTTCATCTATTTTTTCAGACGTTCATTGCAAGTGTTTCGTCTAGATGTTGCATATGTTTTACACGTATGTTGCAAGTGTTTTATCTAGATGTTGCATATGTTTGCAATAATTTTCAAGAGTTTTGAAGTGTTTTGCAAGTGTTTCAGATGCATGTTTCTGCTGTTTCGAACGTATGTTGCAAGTGTTTCATCTAGATGTTTTAAAAGTAGATCGAGATGTTGCACATGTTACAATGTGACCCATCCTGCCACAACCACCTGCTGCAGCTGCTTGGGCGCCGTGCATGCGCATGGGGGAGCGGAGGGCGATGGCGGCAGGGGCGCAGGCGTTCCCCGCGTGGCATGCAGTGCCGGGTGCGGCAAGCGGAGGGGCGTGGGCGAAAAGCGGAGGAGGCATGGGCGTCCGAACAGAGGCACGAGTTGGGGGCGCGGTTTCCTAAGAGCAGCAGATGGCGCAGAAACAGACTACACCCACAGGCAGACGGGCGTCCGTCCGGACGCTTGCAGGGCCCTTATCATAATCCACCAAGTTTTGACTACATGTTTAGTTTACAAATGCTCTGGTTGCAAGTACGGACTACATGTTTAGTTTACAAATGCTCTGGTTACAAATTCTCCACCTCCTTCCAATTCAGTCCTTGAATCCATGAACAACAACTCAGAATCGATGCACGTCCTTTGATGATTTAGAAGCACGCAAAACTGGAATGAAGTAGATCCTACTGTTAGCCCATTTCCAAGCTACAGTCTACTGCTGTACCAAACTACTCCCTCTACTTCACAAAAACGGTTGTTCTAGTTTTGTCCAAAGTCAAATATTTCCATATGTGACAATCAATTTCTTAAAATTAGTACAGTTTAATATCATACTCTGTATGTTTTTTTTGGTACATAATTCACATGTTGTTAAACTAATAAACTATATGGTTTAGGTGAGCGCGCTAAACGAATCAGTCAAACTGACGAACGACGCAGTCGAGAAGCTTCGTGCACATAAACATATATGCGTCGTTTGACAAACCCTTCAGTTCTTCCTGGAGAAGATTCAGCAAAAAAAATCAAGTCAACTAGGTGGTGTACACCTAGTCCATCAGTACTCAATTCAGTAATCAGGGCCATCAGCATCAGGCGCTACAAACACCAGCAAATAAAGCCCACCCAGGACCAGGAGCCAGTGCCATCAGCCAAACAAGATCACGACGGTGACTACGGCCGGCGAGGGCAAGCAAGCAAAAATGAGCGGCAGCGCGGTGAAGGTGATCGGCTTCTTCGACAGCCCGTTCAGCCACCGCGCGGAGGCGGCCTTGTGCCTCAAGGGAGTTCCCTACGAGCTCATCCAGGAGAAGGACCTGCGCAACAAGAGCGAGCTGCTGCTGCAGCACAACCCCGTGCACAAGAAGGTGCCCGTGCTCCTCCACGGCGACCGCCGCGCCGTCTGCGAGTCGCTCGTCATCGTCGAGTACGTCGACGAGGCGTTCCAGGGCCCGCCACTCCTCCCCGCCGACCCCGCCGACCGCGCCGCCGCCCGCTTCTGGGCCCGCTTCATCGACGACAAGGTAACAGTTAACCCCGTCCGGTTGACATCGCAAGTTTCTTCAGGTTCGTTCGAAGTCGTGAATCGTGATCGATCGAATGGTGTGCATGTTCCTGGACGTCGGCAGTGCTCGAAGGCGTTCTGGCTGGCGATGTGGACGGAGGGCGAGGTGCAGAGGGGGTTCGTGAAGGAGATCAAGGAGAACCTGAAGCTCCTGGAGGGGCAGGTCAAGGGGAAGCGGTTCTTCGGCGGCGACGCCGTGGGCTACCTCGACGTCGCCGCCAGCGCGTTCGCACACTGGCTCCCGGTCTGCGAGGAGGTCGCCGGCGTCAGCCTGGTCACCGCCGAGGAGTACCCGGACCTGTGCCGGTGGGCGAAGGAGTACACCTCCCACGACGCCGTGAAGCGGTGCCTGCCCGACAGGGAGGAGCTCCTCGCCCGTTTCAGCGCCAGGAAGGACTCGTTTGTGGCCATGGCGAGGTCAATGGCGCCGGCGCCGGAGAAGTAGTCCTGCGTGCATGCCACAGTACGAATTGTTTGTGTCGAGAGGGGGTTGTTGACTTGGGTGCATGGATAACATAAAAGTATTGTAACAAGTGGACAGGACTGCTGTCATGTATGATGGCTCTGTCAAAGCCCGGGATATGCTCTCAGGCAAATGCCATCTGTCCAGATGCATGTGTTTGGTTCCAACTTTGTTTGACTGCTTTAATAAAAAAAAGGGTACCCGGCTGTGTTCCTTAACTAAATCTTAAATGTGTTTTCCGATAACTTTTTGATTTTTTTGAATTAAGGAATATAAATTTCGGTCTCCAAACATTCACGAATGAATGAGTGTAGCCGTTTAGTACAAATTCATGACACTGACATCATGCTCCACCACACGGTAATACGAATCGTTAAGACTCCATATACAAAGCAAAGACATAAAAATTAGGACTCAATCCGATTTTTAAAACACCACCTAAACTTGTTGAAGATCTTGCTCACCGATATAACCTTTAAAACTAACTTTTGTTTATAATATAATTATCCATGGATAAATATGTCATAACAATTTCTTCACATAATGTTTCTAACGCAATTTTTATATAATAAATTTACTAATAACATAACTTGTACACGTAAGTTTTCATTGTTCCATGTTTTTTTTTAAATATAAGCAACTTATCCTGCGCAATATATAATTTGTTTCGAAAAAAATTTATCAACTTAATTTTTTTTTTGTAGTATATACAAGAAAAATGGTTTGGTTAATATGAAAAAATAAAAAAGGAAAGGAAGAAAGAAAGGAGAAAAAAAACTACATGAACGCTGAGGCTCGGGGATCACTACCGTGGAATCGTTTGCTCCGAGCGAACGTCCGCTAGTTAAATTTGTTCTATGTGTTCTTTTTTAGAGAGTCTAGCTTAACTGGTGTTTCTATATATGGTCCGACGGATCACGGATGTATCATTGTGTGGGGGTGGGGGTGGTGGAGTCAGTTTCTTTCTGTGGTTCGAACACCCAACTTAGTTTAGTTTGTGTTTGGTTTGAAACATGAGAAGGAACGGTCCCATCTTCTCATTTGGTTGAGAGATGAAATCATTCTTATTTTGTGTTTGGATGGATGGAGAGACAAGGATGGATGGTTGTTTGGTTTCCATTAGGAACCATTAGTGTGGTTGTGTGGGGCTCACATGTCATCCGACTTTTCACCTTCTTTTCTCCCGCAAGGACTCACCCACCACGACTGTCATGGATTCCGCTGCTCTAGCTCGATTTGGCTTGTCGGCCCTACTAGTCTAGCAGCATGGAGCTCACCCAATTCACCACCTTCTCTTCCCCCGCTAGGACTCACCCACCATGACTGTCATGGATTCCATTGCTCTAACTCGATTTGGCTTGCCGCCCCTGTTACCGAATTTTTTATTTTTTAGACTTTTTTTTGAAAATTTTCACAAATATGTCCCTGGAGGTATGATTTCAAAATCTGGACCCTTAGCTCGGCGTCATAGTTGTTGGCGCCGAGATCTTGGGCTCGACGCAGACGTGACGGTGACTTGGCAAGCATCTCGGCGCCATAGATCCTGGCGTCGTAGATCAAGGCGCCGAGCTTGGCGCCGTAGATCTTGGCGTCGAGCTTGGCGCCAGGATCTATGGCGCCGAGGTGGTGTTTTAACCCAGCCCCCAACCTTCCTGTCCGAGCCTTCTTGCTCTTCTTTCTCCTCCCTCTCGGGTTTTTTCTCTACCCACTTCGCCCTACCACACGAATCGGCATATTGGACCTTGAAAACTTTGATTTGATCCGTAGATCTTCGAGAGTAAGGTATCCTCGCTCCTCTCCTAGTTTTTTTCGCATCGATTCGGTATATATTAGTCGGATTTTTTAACCTAAGAATCGTCATTACTTAGGGTTTCATGTAATTTTTAATATTTGTATTATACAACCGTAGGATGCCAAGGCGTGGAAAAGCTAGCAAACCAAGGTAACCTCAGTGCATGTTGTTATATTGTGGGTTCATTATTGTGCATCAAATGGGAAACCCTAGGTTTAGGGTTTAATGTTAATTGCTTTCGGTTCTTAGAACGAAATGGGTTGAATTGTAGTTATGGTCGGATGACCGAAAATGCCTTCAACCCATTGCCTCTGCCTAGTGGTGTTCCAGTGCCCATGTGCTTTTGCGGCGATCCTTGCAAGGTAGCCAAGTCCGATGAAGAGGACACATATAGGCAGAGGTATTGGATGTGTTCCAATTTTGTGTTTGAGCCTACACTTCGTCAGCGCCGCATTAACAAGATGGAGAGGAATTGATGTTTGTGTTATATGACATCTTGCATGATTTTTTTGTTTTGTAACAATTGCATTTTTTGCAGACCCCTCCACCGCTCTGTGATTTTGATAAGTGGATCTACACTGAGATCAAGCCTGAAGACAAGGAATGGATGCAGAAACTATTGCGGTGGGAGGCAGAGGACAAGGAGATGATGGAGAACACGAAGAGGAGGCTGCAAAAAAGGAGCACAAGGAAGAGGAGAAAAGGAGGCGTGTTGCTGCGTACGAGGAGAGGGAGAAGAAGCTTGAGCGTGCACACCGAGTGAAAGCAGCGATGGAGGAGAATCCCGATGCCCTAAGGAAGGGAAAGTGGCCTCGTTGCACTCAGTAGTCTCCATAACTTGCTAGTTCTATGGTTTATTCATGAACAATGCTGTCTACCGTCAGCACGTACTTCTAGTATTATTATGTTGTTTAATGTGGCATAGTATTGGACTTTTCATTATGTAGTTATTTTCATTATTTGTGGTCATAATATTTAGTATAATGTTGCGGACGTAGTAAAATGTGATCACGTGCTGCAAACACAACCTAACGAAGTAGGGCATTATATAATTCAACACACAAAACACATGAAATGGCATGTCAGAACATGTACCAAACTAGGGTACAGAGTTCCTTCGACTAAACCTAACATGCCTTAGGTAATTAAACCAAACAACAAACACATAGATGTGCCATGTGAATAAGATAGAGTTAAATCCTGTAGTGTGGCCACATAGCAAATTATGTTGCACCTTCTCCACGTAAGCCTCCCATTGTTGGTGGTGGTGGTGGCGGGGTGACGACGGAGGCCCCTTGTTCTTGTGGTTAGGGCAGGTGCAATATGAATCATTGCAGAGTGTCTCCTGTGAATCGGCACCATTGTTGTTGTCATTCTGTTCGTCATCCTTGTAACCGCTGCTAACTTTTCTTTCTAGATCGAAGATACGGTCCTACAGGTAGTAGATGTACTCCGTATGTAGATAAATAGGTCGAGGATCGACCCACCTAGTGAACCCACAGTTTTCTTCGGCCAAGGAAGACTGCAATAAGTATGTCATGTAAGTTGTATAGAAGAGGAACATATTGAAGAAATAAATAGTAATAGCAATTACCCATGCTCATGGGCATTTGAAGAAACGACGACCTCCATCTACTCCCTCGGTGAACATCTGCACCATGTAGTCCTCACCATGCATGCATTTTGGCCACTCCTTTTTGTTCATCGTATCCTCTCAGTGGTGCCTCTTTGGTGAAATCACTTTTGCTCTCAACTGGGAACCTCTCATAAAGAGCTTCCTTAAAGAAATCGGGACCAAGAGAACCCTCCCACACAATGGTAGTTCCCTTTCCCTTTCTCTCTCCCCTCGGACGACCCTTGAGACATTGGTATGCTGCAACGAAAGAAAATACTAGTTGAAAGTAAGTAGCAATGCATCCAAGATTACGATATATATAAAAAGAGGCGGGGTTTAGTTACCGTTTCAATGTGTTATAACTGGTCACAAGAAGCCTAATTAGTTTCACTGAACAACCTATTTTAATAGACACTGAAAAGCCTAGATTCATTTCCTAAAAAGTCTATTCGTCGTTGACATGATAAATCACTAAAAAGCCTAGATGCTATAGGTGTACTATGTAAGTGAAGTGATATATCGCTGCTGTCATCGTACTCCTCGTCCTTATAACTGAAAAGCCTAGGTTCGTTCGCTGTTACTGAAAAGCCTAGATGCTATAGGTGTACTATGTAAGTGAAGTGATATATCGCTGTTGTCATCGTACTCCTTATCCTTGTTATTGAAAAGTCTATTTTTATTGTCTAAAAAGCCTAGATTCGTTCACTGTTACTAAAAAGCCTAGATGTTATAGGTGTACTATGTAAGTGAAGTGATAAATCGCTGCTGTCATCGTACTCCTCGTCCTTGCAACTGAAAAGTCTATTTTCATTGTCTGAAAAGCCTAGATTCATTCACTGTTACTGAAAAGCCTAGATTCATCTGCAAAGCGTCTGTACGATACGATTAGACTATACACGTTCTAATGAATTTACATTTAATATGTGTACTATATGTGCATTTTTAGCAAAGGTAGTATAATTAATGATTCACAGAAAAAATTCGCAAGAGTTTCCCTTGTTTCAGGAGCATCCACAGTTACAAACAGAGACATCATTATATAATCCAAATATTTAATCATCCAAAGAGCACAATACAACCACATCGAACATCACAATTAACATAACATGTCCTGCATAGTCTAAATAGTCCACAATGTCCATACAACCCCAAATAGTTATAGGAAAGTAACTATAAAATCTATAATAGTACATACTAACATCTACCACAAACCCTCACTGCCTCCTAGTATTACCCTTACCCTTGTGACCAAGAGCGCTAGTACCTGAAGTGTAAGGGTCAGGTGGACGGCGTCGCCTAGTGCATGGAGGCTGTGTAGGCTGAGTCGAGGGAGCATCCTAGAACTGAGAGGGGCTAAGCTCCTCGTGCCTCTGGTCCACGTCGTCCTCGTCCTCGTCCTCGTCCTCATCCCATGTAGGTGCTTGGCTAGAGGAACCTAAGCCTCTTTTGCCTGCGGAAGGAACGTACACATCTTGCGTCATGTCTGTCCTGCAACCACAACGAGCAGCCGCACAGCGTAGCCGACGTGACAGCCTCTGTTGTACAAAATTATGTTAACTGAAAGAATCTAACTTATTAATAATATGTTTGAAAGAATATTTTGAATCTTACATCTAGGACGCTATGCATGTCGTCATCCCTGACTCTCGGACGAAAGCGCTCAATGTCTTCAATGGAGCATTTGAGGGTATTGCCCTACAACAAAGTTCTCAGTAATAATACTTCTGAACAGATAGCAACAGGTTTTGTTTTCATTTGTACAAGAACCTAACGTATTATAAGGATGCTACGGCTTGAAGGTGGCACTAACTAAAATAGATACCTCTAATGCATAATGTATTTTATATGCAACTTAACGTAGAAAAATAAGGCAATTGACTTACCACTCTGTCCAAGATTGGTCCTGCCTCCACCTGTCTTCCTGCACGAGTAGATTGGTCGTACGCCGTGTCTTCATTGTCGGAGGACTCGATGTCGGCGTAGTCATCTTCTATCCATTGTAGCCTCAGCTTGCAACGTGTTGCACGTTGGTACCAAGCTTGGTACCGCCTGAACTCACGGTTTGTGTGCGGCTCGTTGTTCTCGTCCACGTTGTCGTGCATCTGCTCTCATTGCTCAATGTAGTACTGGTGGTGCTTCTCCCACTCAAAAATCTTTCTATTCTTTTGATGATCCAACCTGCACGTATGTCATCGTTACTTGAATCCATGTACATGCCACCATATTAATGGAAATGGACCATCATGAGACATTTGAAATAGCAAAACACTTACTTGTGTAAGTCAACGCCAGTCGAGAACGGAGCCATTGGCCAAAGCTATCTTACTCCAAATTGGCATGCAACTCTATCTGGCAGGTGGAACTCGATAGCATAGAAATAGATTAGAGGGCACCTCATCCTATAGAAGTCGTTGTCGCACCCACACATGTTGCTCAAATGAAAAGGAAGTGCCCCCTCTCCATCGTACGACTCCCACGACACCTGCAACATGTCCAAACAAGATGCTAGATGGTATACTAAACCATTTCAAACCAGCATGAGAAATAAAATTTACTTACACTAGATGCCGTGAGCGTGTCTAGCTTGTTCGTGAACTCAATGTACGCCCGCTGTAACCTCACGTGCGGAACCCAAACCTGGTCCCAAAGGTACGCCCACGTCGGCTGCCAATGTGGAGGCTGATCTGGGAACCACTCATGAGGAGCCAGAACCTCAGGACGGCCAACTGGTAGACGAGCCCACATCCACAACTGAAGCAGGTACATGCATCCACCAAGTGACGCTGTGGACGAAGTCCGACGACACCCCTCGCAAAGCTGCCAGTAAAGAAAACCCAAGACTGTAGAGCCCCAGCTGTACTGACCCGCCTGGTCCCAGTCACTGATGCATTGGACCCACATCCATGATGCAGTGTCACCTGTGGCGTTGGGGAAGAGAACGCAGGCAAATAGGTGGAGGATCCACGCCCTATAGTAGTACCCAACTGTCTCCTCATCTGCCTCCTCGGGGCACTGTGTGAACTCTTGCCAGAGCCAGGAGATTAGAACTCTAGAAGTGCGAGCCCCTTGCTCGCCAACCTCACGCCCAAGGAAGGACTCTACTCGTGCTCTCTAGCCTTCTAACCTGCACTGCCCAGTGATTGTGTTGCCGTGAATCATCAGGCCTAGCATCTTCTGATAGTCCTGGAGAGTGACTGTCATCTCTCTGAAAGGTAGGTGGAAGCTGTGAGTCTCCGGCCGCCACCTATATTTTAGACAAAGCAAGATTACATGTCAAAAAGGCAAGCGCATGAACAAATGGCCATGAATGGAGGCAATGATTGAAGATAATACCTATCAACCAACGCAGTTATGGCCGCTGAGTTGAACTTGGGTAACCCACGACGAACCTGAAAAGAGATGACATCCAGACCAGCTCTTTGCAGGAAAGGAGTGTATCTATTGTCGTACTGCATGTCCAAGAACCCATTATGGGTTCTAGGACGAAGGAGTGGAAGGTCCTGCATGGAATAAAACATAGTCTCCCATTACTTCATGAACACATGTACGCTCACAAAAATTTGAACAAAACGTATAGATTATTACCTGCCCCTCCGCTATGAGATGTCCTCGGTGGGTCGCCTCGTACATCAGGTCGAACAGGTGGAATTGCGCCATCCTACAAAAAAGTCAATGAAATAGAAATTCAATATACAATGAAACATGAACTTAGAAATGTATAAGTAATTGACACAATTACATGCATAAATTGAGACATGCATAATTAATTAAATGAATACGACAAATATGAAATAATGAAAACGACCAATAGTCACACCTCACTAATCTGCCAATGGCAAGTGCGTGAATTGTGGCCCAGTCTACCACACTTGCCGCACTCATACTGCTTGGGGTCAGTAAGAAATGGGGTTCCTCTCCCACGCCTCGTTCTTTCGGGTATCTGATCCATAACCATCCTGTACCTCGTCCTCTTCCTTGATCCATGCTTGTTCCAACGGTAAGCTGGATCCACAATGTACTTTGGCCCATCATATGGAGGCTACTCTCTAGGGTCCCGAAAAGGCACGAAGCGGGGGCCCCATGTGTGCACAGGCGTGTCGACACTGAACTCGTGAGGTATCTTGCTCTCGATATTATAGTTGCGATGCCTAACTGCTGCCACCAAATGGGAACATAGAAAGTGGTACTGCCTTGGTTTACCACAAGTGCATGTGAAATTTTGGAGGATAACCACATGCATCCTCGACTCTCGGACCTCGCCGTCGGACGTTTTACCGCCCCTATGCTCGACCTGATAAGTCCCTATGGCATGGTCAAAGCATGTAACCTCATGTGTGCCAGCCCTTTCATTTTCCTTCTCTAGGTGTGCCTTTGGTTTTAGAGCCCATATCTCTCCATCACTCCGCAACTTCAATGCATGGGCGTGTCTATCATTGAACCAGGCAACAAGCTTGTAGAAGGTGAATTGAACGATTGCATTCACGGGCATACCACGTATCCCCAATAGCAACTTATTCAATGACTCCGCCATGTTGCTACACTGAAACTCGTACCTCCATCCACTGGTGTCGTGAGCTCTTGTCCATTTCTCCAAATCCCTCATCACACCATCCTTCCAGAGTAGATTCTCGGCAAGGTGTCGAGTACACCAACGATGGTGCAAAGGTGCATACCCCTCTATCTGCTCTTGCACGGCATTAAGTATGCCTTGGTGCCTATCAAATATGATGCCAACCTCCCTGCTAGGCCCAACCACATGTATCTAGACTAGTCTCAAGAACCATCCCCAACTGTCATTATTCTCCTTCTCAACCAAAGCAAATACCAAATGAACCAACTTGTTGTTCGTGTCATAGGATATGGCTATAAGAAGTGTGCCCTGTTATTTGCCAATCAAGAATGTACCATCAATGGAGAAGACATGACGACATTGCCTAAAGGCCTCTCGACACACTGAGGGAAGCACCGAAAGCACGGAAGAATATCGCCTCCCATCCTTCCATGCATTTGGTTTTGGGATGTACTCATAATGCATGCCTGGATTCACCGCTTTGATTGCATTGAAAAGTACTGGCAGAGTGGTAGCTGCTCATACCCATCCTCCCAGTCCCCATATATCATCTTCCACGCTCACGCTTAGCCCTCCAAGCTTTACCATAAGTTATCACATAACCTCCATACAATGCCTCAACGGTCCTGATAATTGTCCTAACCTTCATGTTGGGTTCTCCTGCAATATTCCCATCAACCGCTTGGCAATGAGGGTAGATGTCAACTATCGACGCTTGTTGGTCAGCACATGGTCAACATAATTGTGTGGCCCGACAACTTTTGTGATCTTCCATTTTCCGGTGACCTTTTGCTTCCTTGCCCAAACCTTCCATGGGCAGCGTTCCTTGTCACACACAAACTGTGTAACGGCACTCGATATGAATGCAAGACCTTGTAAGGTCTCTTTCAGTATCACTGCAAACGCTGCAACCACCTCTTCAATGCAGGGAGGTCCTTGAATACCCTCCCATTCTCAATTACCATGTTAGGGCCGGCCTCAGGAGCTTCTAGGAGCTCATCATCACGTCCTTCTGCACATGCCTGATCGGAATGAGCAAGATCGTTGAACTTGTGAACTCTTGGATCACAATGGCCGGGAAAGATACGTCTCAGCATCTCAACATCACTCTCTGTCAGCTCTCCAACAGGGCAATCATCATCAGAATCAAGAGCCCCTGCCATCTCATATGGCTCCGAATCATTCATAATTTCAACACTATTAGAGCCACAGAATCCATCTCCACAGTGCACTTGCACAGCAACAGGGGGCACATCCACATTGTCAGGAATGTCTCCTGCAACATAAGTAGAGAAATAAGGAAAGAATATAAGAAATAGATGTAAGGAAGGGGGTAAGCTCCCAATAACCATGCGGATAAGACACTTACTCGGATGATTCTGTGTCAAAGGGATCTCATGAGGAGGATCTGCCACAACAACATAAGTTTGACAAACATCTCCAACTACCTCATTAGGGGCAGATTGAGCATCGGGAACCATAGGTGCAACCTCCACATCCATATCAGGTTTTGGGATGGGAGGGTCGAAGTGTGCCTGCTGACCCATTGGTGGGGAAAACCCATGAGGGATGGGATCAACTAACACCCGACGCATAACCATGTCCAAACATTGCAGCTGGCTCTTCATAGCCGATCTCACATAGTTCTCCCACTGATCCGCACACCTAATTGGGATCATTCGCCTGAGGATGTTGGGAGGAGAACCTAGGTGCAGTACACCCTCAACTGCAATGCCATCATCATCATTGCCAAGGCAATGCAGCTCCTCCCGAGCCCTTGCAACCATCTCACTAAATGAAGGCCTATCATTGAATAGCATAGGCATGCTTTGCATATAAACAACCTCAACATATCCATAGCGATCGCATTCAACGGTGCCTCCATGATATATGGTCACTAGGTTGTCCATCTAGTTCAAACACATAACGAAACACATGTCCTTTAGTCCAAATTAGACGATAGATAGTACCTAACAAGTATTTTTAACTACAAACTAAGTAAATAAGATAATAACTACGTATATATATACAGTGTACTCACAAAATAGCTATGTCTATGTACCTATGTATCTATGTTTCTATCTATCTACATATCTAACTATATCTATGCACCTATGTATCTATGTTTCTATCTATCTACATATCTATCTCACTAGATCACTAACTAAATCAACTACCTGAGTCATCACATTAACTAGTAAATAACAATTAATCGAACTACTACATTACAATCAAAGCTAACTAAGCACCTACATTGCATATTAACAATTTTTACCTGGCGCGGCCGGGCGGCTCACAGAGGTCGGGGACGGCCGGTGCGGGCGCAGGGGCAGGCGGTGGCCATGGCCACGGGGGACGGCCATGACCATCGAGGGTGAGGGTGTGGCCGAGGACGACCGACGTAGGCGTGGGCACGTGGGCGGCGCGGGGGGTGACGGTGGCTGAGGGCACGGGCACGTGGGAGCGGGCATGGGTGCGGGTGGGGCGGCACGGGCACGCGGGCGCGCGAGCGTGGACGGTGCGGCGGCGGTGATGGCTCGGTAGAGAGAAAGAGAGAGGAAGAGAGAAAGGAACCTCGGGCCCATACGTAAGAGAGGGCTTGGCACCAGGATTGTTGGTGCCGAGCTCGGCGCCAACATCCACGGGCGCTGAGTTGGCTGCCATGTTAGCGTCCATGGCGCCCAACATGGCCCCGAGCTCAGGCGCCAAGAACGATGGCGCCAAGCTAAGGGTTCAGATTTTGAAATCGTACCTCAGGGGCATATTTGTGAAAAAATTCAAAAAAGGGCTATAAAATAAAAATTCGGCCCCTACTAGTCTAGGAACACGGAGCTCACACGATTCACCTTGTCACCAAACTCTCTGTTTGCCCATGTGCATCCCGCTCATGGGTGCCTGGCGGCGGCGTGGTGGCCCCTCCTTCATTTACGACAGCGACTCCTCTCGAGTCGCACTCTTCCCATTGTGCCTAACATCGGCACCTTCTATCGAGCCTCAGCCTCCACACCGGCTCTCTCTCTCCTTTCACACTCCACTCAGATGCGGTGGCCACCCATGTCGGCACCTCGCCATGGCCGTCACCCATAGCTCTGCTCAAATGCGGTGGTCGCCCATGGCCATCCCTGCACCATGGTCATTGCCCACGATCAGATTTGCTCAAATGCCCCAAGTCAGTGTGGCCCTCACCTGTCTCGCTCATCGCCGTCGTCTATCTTGACACATGAAGAAGACGAAGTGCAGATAAAGAAAGATGTTGTGGAAGTGGAACGGGTGTGTTTGCCAAAAAAAACAAGAACATTGGTGCACCCGAATCTAGCTGAATACTCCCTGCTGGGAATCTAGGATGATCCCATCCTTTGGTGTTTCAGACCAAACACTGGGATGGAGTGTGATCTTATCTCGTCCCTATCCCTTGCTTTTCTCGGTAATGCTCTGAACCAGGCATCCATCTGCCGGGACGCTCCGTTGTTGGGCCGCGATGCCATCCCAACAACCCACACTCTTTCGTTTCTAAAAAACTACTCATCCACTTATTTCAATCCACTCGTTCCTCTTTCTATTGCTCTTATCCGCTCGCCTGTCGCCTCCGAACGCACGGCTGCCTCTGAGGCGTAGCGCGTGGCTGACTCCGAGGTGCATCGCTTGGCGCAGCCCGAGGCGCTTCGCTTCGCCGCTAGTCTTGCTGTGCACGGCGTCGGTTGATGCCTTTTTGAGCGTGGCGCTTATCTTCCGGCCCGTTCAGGCGCGGCGCCCTGCTGTCCTTCCTAAGTCGCGCGGCCGTGGCCTCCCCGCCGCTCGTGCGGCTGATGCCTTCCTTCCACGACATGCAACCACTATCGCCGGCCCGCCACGTAAAAGCGTCGCCAAGCTGCTGCCTCCAGTGAACACCACACGCTAATGAGCCTCCATTCTACCGAGCAGCAAGGAGATGTTTCGTTGAAAGCGCATGTCGCAAGAGTATGTTTCAATGATTTCAGATGTTTCAGAGGTATGTTGCAAGTGTTTCATATGAATGTTGCAAAAATAGATCGTGATGTTGCACATGTTGCAATGGTTATACACATATATTGTAAGCGTCCGTTCCAAATGTTTCATTTGTTTTTTCAGACGTATGTTGCAAGTGTGCTTATTTGGATGTTGCATATGTTTCACATATATGTTGCAATAGTATGCTCGAAATGCTTCAGTTGTTTCAGTCTTATGTTGCAATAAGTGTTTTCATATTGCAAGTTGCAAGTGTTTTATCTGGATGTTGTATTTGTTTCACACACATGTTGCAAGTGTATGTTCCAAATATATTATTTGCTTCAGACGTATGTTATATTCAAGTGTTTCATATTACCAGTGTTTCGTGTTTCAGATGTGTATGTTCAGAGAGTCATGGGGGCATGGCCCGGGTGTAGGGGAAGGGGGGCGGGCCGGTGGATGGGGCGTGCTCGTCGTCATCCGGCTCCCGGGGCCCGCCCGCGCTAAGAGAGAGGAGGGGTCAGGGGAAGGAGCAGCACGCACGGGGCGGGGCGAGACGGACGAGGGAGGGGTATGCGTGTGTGGTGGGACGAGACAGACGGTAAAGGACTGGACTGGGAGTACGGCGCGTTTCTGCTGGGCCGTTCGATATCCCATTGAAACGTCCGGGCGCTAACAATTTGTTACTTTTCTCGGTGGGGACTGACATATTCAATATGTATTTTTTATTTTGACATAATGATAAAAAAGGTCTAGTACATATATTTCTTTTTTTTTGTTCATTGGTGAAACCAGAACTCTGCATACAATTTCACTAGTACTCCGGTACATCAGTAAATCAAAAAAATAAAAAACTTGTTGGTTTTCAGAATTGAAAACTCGGAACTACAGTACAACAGTACTACTACTCCGTATTTCACTGGGCACATCTACGTTATTCTGAAAAAAAAAAGCCTGCGCGCCATACGTGTCCCACGTACACGCGCAGAGACGACGTGTAGTAAGTACCCAGTTACTGAGACTTTTCACTGCTGCGACTGCGATAACGTCGCATTGACGGCCGCCTTGTACCTGTCGAAGTTCTCGGTGAAGTAGGCGAGGAGCTTCTCCCGATCCGGCATGCACGGCTTGAGATCCTCGCAGGCGCAGTAGTCCCTGCTCCACCGGCACAGGTTGGGGTGCTCGTCCTCGCTCAGCAGGGTCACTCCGTTGAGCTCCTCGATGACGCTGCGCCAGAGCGCAAGCGCGGAGGCGGCGACGTCGAGGTATCCCGGTCTGTCACCGGCGAAGAACTTCTTCCCCTCGAGGCGCCTCCAGCAGCGCCACGAGCTCCTTGGCCTCCTTCTCGAACCGCAGCCGCGCGTCGCCCTCCTCCACCCAGATCGCCATGAAGAAGGGCTTGGTGAGCTTGTTCTCGATGAAGTCGGCCCAGGAGCAGGCGGTGGCGCGGTCGTAGGGGTCGGCGGGGAGGAGCGGCGGCCCGTCGAAGGCCTCGTCGACGTACTCGGCGATGACGAGGGATTCGGAGATGGCCCTGTCGTCGCCGTGGAGGAGCACGGGCACCTTCTTGTGGACGGGGTTGTGGTGGAGCAGCAGGTCGCTCTTGGTGCCGAAGAGGTCCTCCAGGATGAGCTCGTAGGCCACGCCCTTGAGGCACAGCGCCGCCTCCGCGCGGAACGCGTACGGGCTGCCGAAGAAGCCGATCAGCTTCACCAGCGGCGGCGGAGACGACATGTCCACCTTGCTAGTTGCTGCTTCCTACTAGCTACTATTCTTGCTCACTTGCTGCTATCCTGGCCAAACAATCCTAGATTTATGGCCACATGAGCAGATCAGGAACCATCGAGTGCCATAACTGATTGCCTGGCATAAGCAATGACCTCAGCATAGATCTGAGGGGTTTTTTTTAATTCCTTCCATTTTGTTAAGCAAGCTTCAGCGGTTCCATAGTTGAAAGAAAAAAGTTTCAGTTCAGTGGCTGACCCACCCGGTCGCTTTTGGTGGACTCTGGTGGCAGCTTCAGACATTTTTTTGTTTTTTGATAAGCTTCAGATGTTTCTTGTCACCCACGTTCGTTCCACCACTTATGTTATTTCAGCGCATGCCACGTGTGATTCTTGCACCCAATTAGTTCCTGGCTTACTGCTGCAACCTTGCATTGGACAGCGTTTTGTACTTCTCCTTGTTTTCAGTGAAGTAGACGACTAGTCGGTCTCTGTCCGGGACGCACTGCTTCAGAGCTTCGCAGGAATTGTACTCCTTGGACCACCGGCGTAGAGCAGGGTACTCATCTTCGTCAACCACCGTCACTCCATTCACCTCCTCCAGCACGCTGAGCCAAGGACCCAACTCACAGGCGGCTACGTCCAAGACCCGACGGTGTTGCCCCTAAAGAACCTCTTCCCGTCGAGCTGCGCCTCCAGAAGCGCCAGGCTCTGCTTGGCCTCTTCCACTAGAGCCTTCTGCGCCTTGCCCTCTGTCCAGTGTGCCAACCAGAACGGCTTGAGGAGCTGTTCAGCAGCAGGTTCAGTAATTAAAACTAGCAGATGTTTGAGATGTCACGAGAACCGTCTTCTTGGATCAGATGATTACCTTATTGTCCACGAAGTGTGCCCAAAAACGGGCCATGGCACGGTCGTAGGGGTCGGTCGGCAAGAGAGGCGGCCCGTGGAAGGCTTCGTCCACGTACTCAACGATGACGATGGACTCACGATCGCCCGGTCGCCATGGAGGAGCACGGGCACCTTCTTGTGGACAGGGTTGTTGGCGAGCAGCAGCTCACTCTTGTTGCTCAGGCCTTCTTGGATCAGCTCATAGCGCACGCCCTTGAGCTACAGAGCAACCTCGACGCGGTGCGAGAACGGGCTGCGAAATGGCCGATGATCTTAACAGGTGGACACATATCTCTGCTAGTTAGTCCTTGCTTGCTTCTTGGAGAAACTTACTAAACATGTAAGCCATTCCTATAGTTATAGGAGAAATGCAAATGCCTGGGTCACATCGATATATTAGTCAAAGGTTGGTGGGCTGCTGTTTCTGCAACTGCAAGAACATCAAAGCTGTTCTCGACTTCTCGTTTCTGGTACTGAAGAAGTCACTTTGGCTGCTTCACTCCACTGACTAACTTGAGAAATTCCCCCCTGTCTCTTGGCGTGTAAAACTCACTAAACATCGTTGAATGCAAACCTACAGGTGGAGCCGTGTTAGTCAGAGAGGTTTGGTTTACCTATAAGCTAGAGTAAATCACCACACAGTCACAGCGCAAGCTGGTCGGGCCGGGAGCTAGAATGAACCATATATCTGCCATAAGCAGTGACATCAGTATGTAGTGTGTGGGCGTTTTTTTCTTCCGTACGTAGCTCAGCAAGCTTCAGTTTGGACCGGGGAATTTCTTATTTACAGCTTCCAGTTTGTACAGTTTTAAAGGCAAACGTCATTTGAGTAAGAAATTTCAGGTCCCTGGCTATCCAATCTGGGTTGGGAAAACTTTCAGTTTATAATTGACAAGTTCTATGTGGTTTGGTACCCATATACAAAGGTGTATATTTCTGAAAACAAAAGTAAATATCCATAAAATATAAGGAAGGTATATATTTTTCATATTTTTATATAAAACAAATTTTCAAGACAAACCTAGCTACTTATATCACACCAAACATTTAAAATGAATACTAAAAAACATCCTTGAAATGTTGACTTCAGATAACTTCAAAGGATCACATTTAATTTTGTTCTGCACAGTGCACACACCGTTTGTGATTCGATCCATACATTATTCCTCACATAAAGTCATGCATGCCCTTGTATTGCACCCAACTACTGCTGCAACATTGTCTTGGCCATCATTTTGTACTTCTCCTTGTTCTCAGTGAAGTAGGCGACGAGTCGGTCCCTGTCCGGGTGGCAAGGCTCGAGAGCTTCACTGGAACTGTACTCCTTGGCCCACTGGCATAGAGCGGGGAACTCGTTGCCGTTCACCAAGGTCACTCCAGTCACCTCCTCAAGCACGCCGATCCAAGGACCTAACACACACGCAGCAATGTCGAGGTAGCCCGGTGTGTCGCCACCAAAGAACTTCTTCCCGTTGAGCTGCGCTTCCAGGAGCGCCAGGTTCTCCTTGGTCTCCTTCACCACAGCCTTCTGCGCCTCGCCCTCCGACCAGTATGCCAGCCAGAACGGCTGGAAGAACTGTGTTCAGTAAAACCAGCAAATGTTCAGATTCCATAAGAACAGAACAGGTGAGGCCAGCAGGTTCTCTAAAGTAACAAACAAATGCAGCAGCATACCTTGGTGTCCATGAAGTTGGTCCAGAAACGGGCCATGGCACGGTCATAGGGGTCGGCCGGCAGGATAGACGGCCCGTCGAAGACCTCGTCGATGTACTCGACGATGACTAGGGACTCGCAGATGGCCAGGTCGCCATAGAGGAGCACGGGCACCTTCTTGTGGACAGGGTTCTTGGCGAGCAGCAGCTCGCTCTTGTTGCTCAGGTCTTCTTGGATCAGCTCGTAAGGCACGCCCTTGAGCTGCAGAGCGGCCTCGACGCGGTGCGAGTATGGGCTCGCGTAATGGCCGATGATCTTAACAGGTGGAGACATGTTTCTACTATTAGTTGGATGGTTCTTGGTTGCTGCTATCTGCTTGGACAAACTTACTGAACCATTCCTATTTATAGGAGAGAACCCAATATCTACTTGGCTTCTTCTACAAGAAGTTGGAGCACTCTACACAACCATCAGAATATCTGATCCTGAAAGAAGTTGCTTGGTTATGTTCCTTCAGTCCACACAGTAACATAAAAAATGGTTGTCCTGTTCGTTTGGCTGATAAGCAGCTCGCTGAAAGTACTATTGGCTGATTTGTCGTGAGAGAAAAATACTGCTGAAAAAGTACGGATTATAAGCCAAGCGAACAGGACGTGCTTCTATTCCTTGGCCCCATAAACATCGCCGAATGCAATTAGTCCATGATCACTTGGATTGATGCAGCTGGAGTGAATGAGTCAGAGAGATCTTAGTGGCGTAAGATCTGGAGCTATAATGAGCCATGTGCCTGGCATAAGCAGTGACCTCAGCATATCCATAGGTCATATACGCGGGCATTTTTCTTCGGTACATAGCTGAACAAGTTTCAGTTTGGGCATGTGAACTTGCTTCAGTTTCAGTCTGCAGCGTCGTAAGGGCGAACATCATTCCAGCAAGAAATTTCAGGTTCTGACCTTTTCAATTTGGGTTAGGTAAACGTTCAGTTGAGATTTTCAAAATTCACTACGCAGGCTTTGAACTTCCGGTCCAAAGCATAAAGATATCTGACAACAGTGAATATGAAAATTTCGTTTCAACTTTGAAGGTTAAGCTTCCAATTGAAAAACAGGGGAAAGGATTCTGAGCCTTAAACTTTGAAAAAAGATCATCTGTTTTTACAAGCGTGGCTACGATTTCGCGGGTGTGAATCGGCAGCTGCGGCAGCAAAGTGGAGGAAGGAAGCAGAGAGGGATGAGAGAGTATGGTCCGTCAGATCAGCGGTGGCGGCGGCGTCTGATTCGCATGGACGAGATGAGGGCGTCAGCCGTGAGGCGAGAGCGGTGACTGCGCGCCGAACAGGGAAGAAGAACGCTCCAACGGACTTTGGTTGACTAGGGTCAAAAGATTATTCCAATCCAAGAACATCATTATCCTTACACCTTACTAGTAACAGTCTTCTACCATACTGATTTCAGAGTTTGGCCACACGTTAACATTTGTTCCTTTTTGGCATCGCCTCGCCGGCCGAACATCTCACTTTTGCGAAGCAGGCTGCCGGCGGCATGTCCCGGAACATGTCCTTGCACGCTGCGGAGTACATGGCGACGAGCTCGTCCCTCCTGAGCAGGCACTGCTTGACCATCTCGTCGTCGACGTAGCGCTCCGACCACCGGCACAGCGCGGGGTACTCCTCGTCGCTGAGCAAGGCCGGCGCCACCCGCCGACCTCCTCGAAGACGCCGAGCCAGTGAGCCAGCGAGCCAGCGGGCTGGCGGCAATGTCGACGAGGCCGACGGAGTCGCCGCCGAAGCGCGTGCCCTTGTCCCTGAGCTGCGCTTCCAAAAGCGACAGGCTCTGCTTCGCGACCGCCAGGATGCGCCGCCGCGCCTGCGACGACGACTCGCCGTCGGCGTCGGGCAACAGCAACGACATCCAGAACGGCCGTGGGAACTGCAGTTCATTGATTTAGGCTCTGGAATGTATGGCAGAGAAGCAGTCAAGTGCTCCTTTCAAGTTTCAATTAGAGATAAGGAGATTTGTTTTGTTGGCCTGGCTCATTGATTTTGTTCCCTGTTTTGATTATTCAACCATGTTTATCATCCCTGGATTAAGGCACCTGGTTACAACTCTATCGTGTCATCATGATATCATCTTGTCTCAAAAAACCAGACGTTTGACTAGAAGAAGATAAAAACAGAAGAAAGAAAGGAAAAAAGCTCTGAATTCTCGGAGAGAAAGCAGCACACTGATTATGGTATGGCTACTTCAAATCAGTATCTATGGGCGCCGCCACCCGGCCCTCCTGCCGGTGGACCCCTACGGCCGCGCCATGATGGCTCGTTTCTCGGCGCACTTCATCGATCACAAGGCATCTTAACTATATCCTGGCCATGTTTAGATTGCAAAAAATTGCAACCTGATGAATAGTAGCGTTTTCGTCTTATTTGGTAAATATTGTCCAATTGTGGACCAACTAAGCTCAAAAGATTCATCTCGTGATTTCCAACTAAACTGTGCAATTAGTTATTTTTTTTACCTACATTTAATGCTCCATGCAAGCGGCTAAAAATTGATGTGATGGAGAGAGAGTGAAAAAACTTGGAATTTTGATGTAAACTAAACAAGGCCCCTGTTTCTTTCTCCTTGTGGATTCCAAAGTTTCACTGATGAACGCTGGCATCGTACAAACCATCGATGCAGTACGTGCTCGAGGCCGTTATGGCTGTCGGTGTGGTCGGAGGGAGACGCGCAGGCGGAGGCCCTGAGGGAGACGAAGGCGAACCTGGCGCTCCTGGAGGCGCAGCTGGCCGAGGGGTCGGGGAAGAGGTTCTTCGGCGGCGACTCCATCGGCTACCTCGACCTCGCGGCGTGCGGGCTGGCGCACTGGCTCGGCGTCATCGAGGAGTCCACCGGAGTGAGCCTGCTGTGCGACGAGTAGTTCCTGGCTCGCGCAGTGCCTGCCGGACAGGGACCGGCTCCTCGCCTACTACACTGCCAACAATGATAAGTACAGACTGATAGCCAAAGCAAATAATGAACTGAATGTTGCAGCGGTAATTTTGTTCTTCGAATGTTTCAAAAATAAAATGTTCTTCGAGAATGTGTACGCCTTTGCAGTTTTCATGTGTCATGTACACGATGTTTTCCAATAAAAATGATATTTCTTACCATGAGAGAGATATGCACATTCACCGCTCTATCAAGTCAGATACTTCAGATTAAAAGTTTCTGCCGAAAGTGTCTATGGGTCACTTGTATATTGCACTGCGCCAATACATAAACGCCAACAACTCAACAAGGAAACACGACATGGCACTGGGTAGTGGTCCTTCGTGTAGAGAAATACTAAGCGACGTCGCGACTCGCGACGAGCTCATCTCCGCTCCTCAGGCACACCGCTCCTTGTCCTCAATCAACGAGTGCAGTAGGGCATTTGAAATGGAAAAGGCATTGAATGCATGCGGGGCACAGCCCCGATTCCCGAGAAGAAGTGGCCAATAGGGCGGCGGCTGCACTGGCATCTGCACTCCCATGGCCTCCGTCCGCTTCACCAGTTGCCAGTGTGTCCCAGCGCGAGTGCGCGACCGACTGCCACCTCCCTCCCTCGCTCCGCCAGTCAACGCCGAGCCGAGCTTCTCCTCTGCATCCTATTCCCCTGTAGCCTGTAGCCAAGACATTTGTGCCAAGCTCCAGATCGGAACGAGGGAGTCCAGGCAAGGCAGGCAGCTCCAACCCATCGGCCACCGGCCACCGGCCACCAGCGGCCAGCCGCCGCCGCGCCGCTCACCACGGCGAGCCTGTTGCGGCCACCTCGCTCCGCCGCGTCGACCTACCTCCTCCCAGCAGGTGCCTCCCCACTCCTTCCCCTTCTCTGCTTCCTGACCTCACCCGGCCTCCTCCAACCACGTTCTCTCGCATCGCACGCATCTACTTGTATGCAACTCTGAGCTCTCAACCAACCACAGGCAAAGCCAACCACCATGGCGGAAGCAGTCGTTGGGCTGTTGGATGGCAAGCTCGGCGCGGCTTTGCTCAAGGAGGCAGCAAGTTCCAGCGCGTCGCTGCTCTGCCATGAAGTTTCTGCCCTCAAGGGTATCTTCAGTCAGATCCGTGAAGCCAAGGATGAGCTTGAGAGTATGCAGGTTTATCTGAAAGGGGCGGAGCGGTTCAAGGACACTGATGAGACCACCGGCCTCTTTGTCGAGAGGATCAGGGGCTTCGCATTTGAGATCGAGGATGTTGTCGACGAGTTCACTTACATGCTGGAGGACAAGCACGGAGGATTTGCTGCCAGGACGAAGAAGAGGATCAAGCATGTCGAGACTTGGCGCCGGCTTGCGCGCAAGCTACAAGATATCAATGGTAGGCTCCAAGGAGCTAAGCAGAGGAACCAGCAGTACGCCATGACACAAATGGGCAGAAGTGCTGGAGGTGGTGCTTTTCATGCTAGTCAAGCCTTGAATTTCACCAGGGATGAGGACCTTGTGGGGATTACTGAGAACAAGGAGCGATTGACTCAGTGGCTAGCTGGCGATTTAGAACATAGATGCAAAATTACCACTGTTTGGGGCATGCCTGGTGTGGGAAAAACAACCTTGGCTGCTCATGTGTACAAAACCATCAAATTGGACTTTGATGTTGCCGCGTGGGTTACCGTGTCACAAACTTATGATGTTCAAGAGCTACTGAGGAATATTGCTAGAGAGTTTGGCATAGAAGCTGATGTGGCCAACATGGAAAAGGAAAGAGTAGCTGAGACCATCAATAACTACCTCCAAGGTAAAACCATCAAATAGAAGATGATGTTTGGACTGTTGATGTCTGGTCAGAGATAAGGACAGTTTTTCCATCCAATTGCATTGGTCGATTTGTTATCACATCGAGAAAGCGTGAAGTATCATTGTTGGGAACCAATAATTCAGCTATTCACTTGCATCCACTTGAACAAGATAAGTCTTGGGAGTTATTCTCAAATCAGCATTTTGGAATGATGTTGACAGAAAGTGCCCATCACACTCAAAGGATTTGGCTTTGAAATTTGTCGAGAAGTGTGAAGGGTTACCTATTGCTATTGCATGTATAGGCAGCCTACTATCTGGAAGAGGACAAACTTATGCTGAATGGAAAAAAACATATGACGAGTTAGAGCTGCAATTGGTTAAAAATGTGATGCACCGTGTTGACACAATTCTAAAAGTCAGCTTGGAGGACCTTCCATATGACTTGAGAAACTGTTTCTTACACTGTGCATTATTCCCACAAGATTATCCTATCAAGAGGAGGACAGTAATGAGGCAATGGATAACTGCTGGGTTCATCAAGAAGAAGGGGAACCAAACATTGGAGGAAGTGGCGGAAGAGTACTTGATTGAGCTTGTGAACCGAAGCCTACTACAGGTAGTGGAGAGGAATTACAATGGGCGGTTAAAATGTTGTCGGATGCATGATGTCATACGGCTTGTTGCGCTCAATAAAGTGGATGAAGAATGCTTTGGTAAAGTGTATGATGGCAAATGAGAATTTTCTATAGAGCACATACGACGTATATCAATCCAGAGTAGAAATCTTGACAAAATTAGTCCATTAAATGCGTCACACATCCGTTCACTTCATGTTTTCGACAGGTATATCGATATTGATTTGGTGCGGCCCAGCCTAGCATCTTCATATTTGTTGTCAACATTGGATTTGCAAGGGGCTTGTATCAAGATGTTGCCTAGTG
Organism: Miscanthus lutarioriparius; assembly: GCA_904845875.1. Taxonomy (NCBI): domain Eukaryota; kingdom Viridiplantae; phylum Streptophyta; class Magnoliopsida; order Poales; family Poaceae; genus Miscanthus; species Miscanthus lutarioriparius. Next base: position 4,012,700 of record CAJGYO010000005.1, read on the forward strand.
AGGTATTCAATTTGTTTAATCTACGGTATTTGGGACTTAGGCATATTGCTATTGAAAGTCTACCTCAAACAATAGGAAGGTTGCAAAACTTGGAAGTATTGGATGCTTTAAATGCTCGATTGTCATACATACCAAGCAACATTGTAAAACTTAAGAAGTTGAGATACCTTTATGCATGTTATGTTTGTCAAGGAGGAGAATTTAAACCTTACGGTGGTGTAAAGGTGCCTAGTGGCATAAGGCACTTGACGTCACTGCAAGTTTTGCAATGTGTGGAAGCAAGTTCAGAAATTCTGTGTGAGGTTGGGGATTTGACAGAACTAAGAACATTTTGTGTCTGCAATGTGAGAAGTGAACACTCTAGTAACTTAATAAATGCTATCAACAAAATGAGCCATCTTGTTCATCTAGATATTATTTCAGCTGGGGAGAGAGAAGTGTTGCGGCTAGAGGGACTTCATTTACCTCCAACCTTCTGTGTCCTTTATTTAGAAGGGCACTTGGAGAAAACATCAATGCCTCAGGTTCTGTCATCTTGGTCTCACCTCAGTATGCGAACACAAGGTTGATATGTGCTCTTGTGGTTCGGATTTGTGATGAGTGATTGTCAACGTGATTCGCGTCTTGGGTAAAGTTTGTGAACCATGGCGTGAGTTGGGTTGTGCGACATGTCTCTTGGCTTGTGGTGTGCAGGTGTGGAACTCGGAGGTGGTGGTCGACGGCGAGGTGAAAGTCAAGTAGAGACGTGGCGTGCCGACGGACCGGGAGCGATGAAGGACGGACGTGAGGCTTGGACTGAGGGACCAAGAGGCCAGGTGACCAGCTACGGTGGCCGATATCTGGGACATCGACAAGCGTAAGTGTACATGGGAGTGACCGTGTTGACTGAGTCAAGACGGCGGACGTGCGAGTCGAGCAGGGCTCGGGAGGACTTGGCGGTCGGCCGGTCGAGGACGGCGGTGACACGTGTCGAGTGGCGGGGGACGCGTATGGAGTACGCTACTCGCGGGCGGTTTGGTGGTTTGGGCCTCAAAACCATCGGTGCCCGGTTTCACGGGTTTCGGCCTTAAAACCCGGGCGGAGGTTCCGAGGAGGAACGGACGGCACGTGGTGGCATCGAGGAGTTCGTGTCGAGGCGAAGCTATCTCGTGAAGGGCGCGATGGCTGTCGGATGAAGATTACCTCGAGTTGGACCATAACGCCCTCGGGTTAAGTGGTTCGACTCAAAATATCTAGGAGCAAAACTGAGATTGTTTAATAGCCCTGTTAAATAGGATGAGGGAGCTCCCATCTCCCTCACCTCTTTCATTTTTTGCTTCATCCTTCTCTAGGTTTTCCCCTCCCCTTAGGTTTTCTTGTGAGAAAGGTCCACAAATTGGAGAATTTGTGTAAAAACCAAAGATTGCAGCGGGAATGGAGGCCCTAACCTCCCCGTGTCCTCTGGATTTCGATTTGTGAGATGTTCTTGTGAATCGCGTTTGTGTTCTTCGCATTCTCCCTTTCTCCCTTATCTTGTGTGGTTCGATTCGTCGTTTTGAGACCGTGTTATTCGTTCCTTTTACACTAAGATGAACTAGGACGTGAATTGAGTCTTTCCACCGAAGGATTTCATCTAATTCCTCATGAGTTCATAGATCAGGGCGAATCAAGCTTTAGGGTTGGAAAACCGGTGTTCTTCGGGGTTTCTTGATTTCCCGTTGATTGGCTTCAAATTGGGCGATGATCTCTTAGGGTAGCTCACCTATTGGCTTGTGACCATGTGGTTAAATTTTGGTGGCAATTGGTTTTGATTTGGCCGCAAATCGGGATTTTCCTTGCTCTGGGCGATTTTCGGGCGACTCTATTCGTGCTGATTCCGTGCCCCGCGGACAGTGCGCCCCTGACCCGCGGACAGTCCGCCCCTGCCCCCCGGATAGTCCGACGTACTGTTCACGGCGTGAGCAGAAGGTCTCTTTTGGTCGTGTTTTGCTGCTCTGAACTCCGTACAGTCCAGGACCTCACCGCGGACAATCCGGGGCTGCTGTTGAAGCGTGTCTAGAACTGTTTCATAAAGTTCGTTTTCTGGTGTACTTGGAGACCGCCTCCTCTTCATCGATGGTGACGCATGGCTCTTCAGCTTGTTGATGAGCGTCTGCAGGCGGAGGGAGAAGTCCTCCACCATTTCACCATCCTTGAACTTGAGGTTGGCGTACTCCTGCTTTAGAAGCTGGGTCGTCGCCTTCTTTGCGCGGTCGGAACCGACGCGCGTCGCCGCAATAGCCTCCCACGCCTCCTTAGCAGAGCTCTTCGCCCCCAATGGCTCCTTATACTCCGTCGGTACAGCAGCGAGGATAGCCTCCAATGCTGACATGTCATCTTCTTCATTATCGGTGCCCTTGTCAACAACATTCCAGAGCCATCGGGCTCTGAGCTTGACCTTCATGGTCATCAACCACTCTTCATAGTTGGTGCGAGTCAGCGTCGGCCAACTGGTGCCGCTGACCTCCCGCACCGTGCGAACAACGACATTCGGTCGTGGCTGGGCAGGCACAGCAGTGCCACTGCTGTCGCCCATCTCCGAACCACCCGTTATCGCCAGCGGTTAGTCTGGCGACGGCGCTTGTACGGCTCCGATACTACTGTTGGCCCACAGGATCACCGGCTCAGGTGAGTGAACCACTCACCAGCCTTGCCGAGCACCCGCTAATGTTGCCGAGCACCCACTAGTCGTGCCGACCACGAACAAGCGTTGTCCGTCCCCACGCACTATGGCTAGAGTATCACAGCAGTGGGTTATCCGACAATGAATTCTCAACCAAAGTTGTAAGTGAATTCAGCAGCGTTGTCTTCAGAGCCCACTATCTTGTCGCTACAAGACGACAGTTACTGTTGTTTCCTTGCATGCATGGATAATATACGCCCCTGGTACTTCGTTTCCTAATTGTTAGCATGATATCATGTGTGTCGTCTCTTTCTTTTATATACGCACATAAGAAACTGGAAAAGCAAAGTTGCAAGTTTTGTGTGGAAGTAATCAAAGCAAGGTAATCATGATCCAACTGAATTTTGATTAAGAACTTATTATGCTTTTTTCAGGGGTGGGGTGTTAGATAATCTACTGCTTCCTTGTGTGAACACACAGCAAGGGAAGGCGACGCCGAAAAGGCTCTCTGTTGTGGTATTGTAGCCGCTGTAGAGGCATGCGCCGAACGGCTCACCTGCCGTACTGTAGCCACGTGCAGGGACAGGCGCAGAAGTCAATCCTGCTGTGTTATCTAGTCACTGTTGCAGCAGGACAGCTGTACTAGAACTATATGGATAGAGTTGTATATATAGTTTGCCACTGCAACTCAACAAAGAGAGTTCAGATTTGCCATCTCCTATACAGGGCTCCGGGCATGCTTGTACTGAGTGTGTGTATGATCTGTTCTCCCTCTTCTTCAACCTCTAGCCATAGTGTGTGTGGTCGAACAGCGCTCGTTCGTGGTCGGCTTAGCTAGTGAGTGCTAGGTAACACTAGCGGGTGCTCGGTAAGACTGGTGAGTGGTCAACTCGCCTGAGCCGGTGATCCTGTGGGCTAACGGGGGGTTTGGTTGGGGTAGGTTGGCACCAGGTCAAGTTGGTCAAAACCTATGAAACAAAAAATAAACTACAACCAAATAATTATTAGGGGGGGAATGCACAGAAGAGAGTATGTTTGATTAATTTGGTTCCATTGAAGTAAACCATAGACAATTTTGGTGATTACGAATACTAACAATCTAACCACAGACACTGTTAGTGGTTAAGAATACTAACAATCTAGAAACTACTGATGTTTTAAGATCTTTCATGGACTGCATAATAGAAAATAATGCAGAATTATCCTTCAGGAGAGGCTGTTTATTTTGAGCTCGTTGCTGAGTGCATGGTTGTTTGAACACATGTGTTTCTGTAAAAATCTAAGGGGTGACTTAATTTTCCTTCAGCAATGGTCTGGTTTGAATATTGAAACTTTCATTGCCTGGAATTTGTTTTTCCGATCTTCTAAAACTTTTAAGCCGGCACCTGGTATTCCCATACCCCAGCCAATTTCATTCTGTCAGTAGTTGTTGAGATAATACTGTATATGTACAGCACAGACGCCGTACTGAAGGTCTGATGACATTGATCGACTTTGTCAAAAAATGATGCAGTATATAAAATTTGCAGGCAGGCAGGTCATCACCTACAATTTCCAAATGGACTCCTATCCTCCAAACTTGTCTTTGATCTTCCTTTATTTTGCCTTGTGATGAGGGGTTTGTTTTCTATTCTTTGTGTGAAAATAATATAATATGTTGAATAAGAATATTAATAGATTTAAGAACTGAACCATGCAAACTGAAATATGTGGGGCATGTTCGCTTGTCTGAATTTTGGAGGAATCTGGATAGTTTGGAGGAATGCTGGAGGAATTTGTGAGAGAAAAACATTGTTCTAGATGAAAAAAAAATAAACGGATCAAGTCGAGTTTAAGGGCATGTGAACGGGCCGTGGTGTGTATCGGTGAAAGATAAATAATTTATATTCTTCATAGGACTCCTCTTCATTTTGGCATTTTATCCGACCTGAAATGATTTCAGCCGTTAATTCTTCCTCAATGAAAAATGGTGATTGATATTTCTGATGACTGGATTATTGGTTTGGCAGGGCTACAGAAAGGTGGATCCTGACAGATGGGAATTTGCTAATGAGTAGTTTCTGAGAGGACAGAGGCACCTTCTCAAAATGCAATGGTTGCATGGTGTGCAACTGTGCATGCAAACTGTCCGAGATGTCTCTGTGAACTTCTTGTACCAACGGAGGGTGGATGTTTTTTTCCCCTTTGGCAGCAAGTTTAGACCTCTAAGACCCACTAGCCTACTCACTTATACTCTCCGTGCGCAGCTAGAAAACTAAGTTAATATTTGTGGGAGAAACATCTTATAATTGGGTTTTGCCTTTTTTGTTGAGTTTACAGATATTTGCTCTTCAATGTGGTATATTAAGAGGTTAGATATGTGTATGGCCCCCACATCCATCCTGTGAAAGTGTTAATTAGATTGCACCCATGTTTTTTCATGAGAGCCTTAGATATATAGTCCTATAGTTATACAAAACTATCCCAAATGTAGTAGTGTAGTAATGGTTTGGATGGTGAAATAGATTGATTTGGACCCATTTTTTTTCATACTCTTATTATGTTGAAAATTTTAAAGCCCTGTAGCAACGCACGGGTATATGCTAGTTCAACATACAATTCGTGCAAGCGTTTATACACGCTCGTGACTTCGTGAGTCGTCTTCTCTCCGAATATGCATGAATAAGCAGTATACGTACAAACTTCTATCAAAATTTGATTGTATAAGTAGTAACCAATTGATCAGGCTATCAGAGTAGAGAGGAAGCAAAGAGTACTAGGGTAGTCTTTTCAGTAAGAATTCATTTTGCACAGCGAGCCCTACTGCCCAAGTGCAACACAACTATTTTTTTCGATAAGGAAAGCTTTATTAATTTCAAGATCGTTACATTAAGATGATACAAAACCCTTGAGACACTTCCGACCTCTATATAACAAGGATACACATAGCCTTACATAAGATTTTTTTTTAAAAAAAATACACTAATAACACTCAATCTGAAGACTAGACTACCACCCATGTGCCCAAGTAAAAAAACTTCTTGGCCACTTGCGTCAATTATTGAGATGCCGCTGCAACCAAATCTTATGAAGTTGGCTTCTGTAGCACAGGCCATGAACGAAACCAAACGTATAATCGAGTAGATAACCCGTAAAGAAAAAAAAAAGTACGTTTTTTCTTTCGAAAACCAGGTCGTTCCTTCGTAACCAAAGCTTGCTGCTCCTAGCAAACTAGTGAGTTCCGCTTTCTTTGCGGGAGTCAATGCCACCAGCGAGGCAGCGACATCACCAAACAAGTGTTGACCAAAAGCCATTAGCTAATCGCAATAATCTGCAGCAGGTGGCGCGTGCGACAGCGACGGGCGACCAAACGTGCTAAGCAATAAGCCTTGTCCTACATGATGAGATTGACGACGACCTCAATCTCGATGTTTATTTCGGCATCGTCGATCTGGCCACCGAGACGCACTTGTCCCTGACGCCGGCGAAGTAGGCGAGGAGCCTAGCCCGGTCCGGCAGGCACGCCTGCACCGCTTCGCAGGACCTGTACTCCGCCGCCCACCGGCGGAGAGCAGGGAACTCCTCGTCACTACCGCTCGTCTGGACGCTCACTCCGGCCACCTCCTCCAGCACGCCGAGCCAGTGCGCCAGCAGGCCGCCGCCGGCGATGTCCGCGAGGCCGATGGCGGCGTCGCCTCCGAAGAACCTCTTATTCTTCAGCTGCTCATCCACCAGCGCCAGGCCCGCCCTCGCCGCCTCCATGGCCGACCTCTGCGCCTCGCCCTCCCCGAACAGCGCTAGCCGCAGCCGCTCCAGGCACTGCTTGTTAGTTGTTACGAGTACATGAGCGTCGGAATCGAAGGTGCAGGCGTGCTGAATCATACGTTACCTTGTTCTCGATGAAGTGCGCCCAGAAGCGCGCCATGGCGCGGTCGTAGGGGTCGACCGGCAGCAGGGGCGGCCCGTCGAAGGCCTCGTCGACGTACTCGACGATGACGAGCGACTCGCAGACTGCTCGGTCGCCGTGGAGGAGCACGGGGACCTTCTTGTGCACGGTGTTGTTGGCGAGCAGGAGGTCGCTCTTGCTGCTCATGTCCTCCAGGATGAGCTCGTAGGGAACGCCCTTGAGGCGCAGGGCCACCTCTGCGCGGTGCACGAACGGGCTGCCGAATGCGCCGATGAGCTTCACCGGTTCCGCCGTCGTCATGTTCATTGTTCCCTTAGCGCTCGGGGATTGTCGCGGCCGGCCGGCAGTAGTTGGGTGCCATGTATATGAGGGTCATCATCGGGTTTTGGTCGGTGCAGCTTCGTTACAGAAATGCAGGTCAAAACCAGACGATCGATTTCTTTTGCTTATCTAGTCTAGAATGTATAAATATTGGTACACAGGACAGTAGCACATTGACGGATTGACCAATGGACGATGGAACGAAACTGCTGCGAAACACTCTGTTCGTCCAACTCTCGGTCTCGGGTAATAGACAACAAAATTGTTCTACTCTTGGATGTCACATATGTGCAGTCAGTAACACTCTTGTCTTAAAGAGCAAAATTTATGCCAAACTCTAGATTTTCGTCCAGCCCAATCATCTATTTGCGGTCTAAACTTGTACGGACTTGTGTTGGGCATAATTTTGCTCGGACTCCCATCCAGCCTAGCTGAGGCTTGCCTTCTTTATATTCCGTCCGCCCCGCTCGTGCTTCCCTCCGTCCGAGCAGCGTGTACGGCTACGACCATTGTGCTGCAGGGATACTGGCAGCCATCCTTTACCGTGAAACGGCACAGGGTTTTATAGGACTCGCCCTCCACACTTGGAGGCAGGCGGTTAGAGTCCCGGCCTACCACCGGCGTCCACGTGGCGCCCCCTCCTTTCAGTATTTGGGTCCTTCCATTCCCGCACCTTAAGTACTCCTGCGGTCCTACCACACTGGTGGCAGTGGACTAGAAGTGGTGCAGGGATGGAATTTGGCACCTCGGGACGGTCATTATCTGCTAGAGAGACATTATTGCCTATCTTGGAGTGATTAGAGCGTGGTTTACTGCACGCGCAGCATTCTGACACTCGCTCATGGGCCTGCCGTGCCTGCCTGCCTCCTTGTCGTATCTGGGGATTCTAGGGAAGCTGGAGGGGTGGCGCCCCGAGGCGGATCGCGCAGGTGAAATTTCTGGTGCACGCATGGCTGGATGTGTTCGTGGGGGATGGACGGATGATGACCAGGCTCGGGTCGCGCCAGGTGGGCACTAGCCACTGGGCACGACCGTCATATGGGGTTTGGGGTGGGAGAGACGCCGGGACGGACTGGACATGGTGGGTCCCAATAAAAGCGCGAGGGCGGGGCGCGGGAGTGGAGAGCTTGACGTGGAGGCACCGTCGTGGTCGTCAGATCCTGATTGGACGAGGCGTGACGGTGACTCTGCTATCTTTTACAACTAAAACGAACAAAACGTGGATACTTTTTTGTGCGACTTTTGTTTCGTCGCTCTCCCCCTCCCCGGTCCGTGCGTTCCGCGTCACACGACGATACGGGAAAGGAAGGAAACCTCACGCGGCGTCGGTCTGCCCCATGCGACGACGACGCTCGCGCGTCCCTCCCTCCCCCGTGCGACAATTCCTCCGATAAAAGTGGAAACAAATCAGTCAAACAACGCAGGAATCAATCAGTCAATCAATCGCATGCTCGCTATCCGCGCCCACGCCTCGCTGAAGTCGCGACTATCCCGGCCTCGCTGGTCGCGGGTCGCGCACCGCGCTTCTTCGCAGAACCGCCGCCGCCTGCCGCCGCCGAGGGAGACACGAGGAGCAAGGATCTCATCCTCGCACCGCGCACGCCCTCTTCACACACAACGCCGACGCCTGGCCCCGCTGCCCTCCCCCACCGGGACTCCCTCCATGCCTCCCTCCGGTCGTCGGCCGCCGTGCGCGCCGCCCTCCACGCCGCACGGGGTGGCACCCTCCAGCTCACCTGCTCCCTCACCCTCCCGTTCGCCACCATACGCACAAAAGCGAGGAGCAATGAGGTGTCGCCCGCCCCTGCAAGGCGCCCGTCCATCGGCGCCACTGCACCGGCTGGGTCATGGTGCCCTGTGGCCTACTGGCCTCTCGTGAGTGCTTGTTCTTCTCCATTCCACTACTTTCCCCCAATTCCCAAATCTCATTCTCAATGTTAGGGTTTGGACATCATTAGAGAAGAAGGAAGATTGAACTGTAAGGGATTAGGGATTGTGGATCTGTCATGTGTGAGCTTATAATTGAATGGAATCTGTTGTTATTTTTCATGAATCTGTTGTATTATCACATCACCACGGAAGAACGCCCATGCTCGTCGCCCTGGTCAACTAGGGACTCAGCGCCCTGATAGATGGTGTCTCAGTCGCCAATCACCATAGTAGCAGCACATCACAGGAAAGAATTGATTGGACTGCAATTCTGTATTAGGCAAAGGTGATATGTGCTATTGCTTGTTTTAATCAGGAATGCAGCAGCAAGTGTGCCAATAATCAGTTCCCTTGATCTATTACACGAATGAACCAAACATATTTTCTGATATGTTCCACGAATTAACAATACTCTGTCTTGAATTGGAATGCATCAGCACCTTACAACTTTTGTTCCACGCATAACCACTGATCTGTCCCCTGGTATTTGTTCTACGAACAACCACTAATTTGTTCTTGATATCCCCTAATCTCACGTGCGTTATCATGGCATTATCAAAGGCGCCACAGGCCCAGAAAATTTCCATACAACTGCTATCTATTGAGTTCATGGCATTATTCATTTTGTTCTTAATTCATGTCATTAGCCATAAAAAAATGTTATACATTGCTCTATGCAAGTAGTACGATATGCCTATCTTTTTTAGCACTTGTGAATTTTTTTAATGAACTTTCATATATTATCTAAAGATGGCTCAACCTTCTTTCTCTCGCAGACTGATGCCAGTAATTGTTGATGGTTATTTTAGGGTAGTGGCTGTGGACAAACATTTAAGGTAGCAAGCCTAATGTTTTGTGTCTATGGCAAGTTATGGAATAATAATGTTATATGGAACAAAAAAAATTGATAAACCTTGTACTTTATATCTGGTGTGTTTCATGTTCTGATGGAGCAAAGAGTCAATTTTAGAAAAATAGTGGTAGCAAGCCAGTGCTAAACCGCATTTCGTGCTTTCCTTTGTGTTTTTTTTTGGTAATTGTGATTTGCTTTGATTATTCTGAAGTTAGCCAATCCAGTAAGCGAGTCCTATTAATGGCTTTGTGATGGACCAATACAAGTTGGTAACAAACCTTAGAATATACTCAGCACACCAGCAAGGACTCAACAACTGATTACTAAACCAATGATGCTGTGACATTGGTTAGTTAGATATTTGCCGAACAATAAGTATTACCTAGCCTAAAATAATATAGAATTTGAACTAAATTGATTTTATTTGGTTGACGACTTAGGTTTACGCCATTAGAACACAAGGGTCAAGAGCTTTATGTGGCAATGGTATATGAAGCAATGGCGAGGCCCGAAAAGGATAGACCCAATTAAATTCGAAACTTATTTGTTCTCCTGAATCAAAAGTACACAATGGGTTCAGAAGATTTAGTGTTTACTTAAGTTATTTTTCTATAAATCCTTTGACTGTAAATGAGGTATGATATTTTCAGAAAACTACCGGAGAATTTAGAATATTCAAGGAGTCAATTTGATGATTTTAATTAAGCTTTAGGTTTTATTTCTGTCAGTGTTTGCATTTGTTTCAGAATTGTTCTATCAACCAGCAAGTGCCTGGTAAATTTACTTCCCCTAAGAAATATATCGAGTAGTGAAACCATGTAGGCCCGCCCTGAAGTTTCCTGCATTCCAATTTCAGGCTGAGGGGATATTTCGCATTAATCCAAAGAATGACCAAGAGGAACACGCGAGGGACCAGCTGAACAAATGAGTTGTACCTGAGGACATTGGTGTCCACTGCTTGGCCAGCCTAATGAAGATAGGACATCTGTCAGCTTGAAACAATCATGAAACTATGTTTAAATTGGACATTTAAATTGGACATGCATGGTTCGGAGAACTGAAACTTTGTACATTTAAATTGGACAGGCATGGTTCATGGAACTTCCAGAAGGAGTCCTCGATAGCCTCTCCCCTGAGCAAGTGCTTCAATGCAATTCTGAAGGAGAGTTCCTTGAGCTTGTGATGAAGGCCTCTCCACATTTTGAATTGTAAACATGGATGTTTTGTAACTTATTGATTTAGTGATCATGATGCCATAAAACTTGCTTGAAAATGCCTCATTTTGTGAATCCGTTCTTGGCCTCATAGCTGCTTGAACATGCCTCGTAGTCTTGAACGTGCCTCATAGTCGTTATGCGACATTTATTATGTGATAAAAATATTTGGTTATATAATATATGAGACGTGAATTTTAATGAATTTGATCGTTTGTTTATTTTTTTTACAAATTTTATCTTGTTTTATTTTTACCAACTTTGCCTTTTGGATTAAATGTCACTTTAACGTCGTATTTAATTTCACATTATTGTTATTTTATTGTGTGATCCGTATATTTTTAGTATAAAAGTGTAGCTGTCCCGTAGCAACGCACGGACACGCTATATAGTATATAAATAAAAAAGTCTTTCCTCTGAAAGAACAAAATAAAATAAACCTATATATAGTTTTTTTAAAAAAAAATTACTCCGGCCTTTGCAAGAGGTTTGCCAGCTAGTACATACAAACCACTAAACTTGGAATGGAACACACCGAAGTCGTCGTGTACAACCTGAAGGAAAGTTACACCTTATTTCTCACATGGCAAAGAACACAGCATTTACGATGAACAAATACTGCCTTACAAAATGATGTGCTCACCTGATAAACTTGACTGATTCGGACGCATGGAATCTGCAGTTGTCGTTGTCGCCGGCGGATCACGCCATCATGGAGTAGTGCGGTGCGGCAGCAGGAGCTGCTCCCTGTCCTGAAGGCACTCTCCTCCTTCACCGCTCCAATAGCATCGCCATCGCCGCACAGAGCAGGGTTAGTCCTCCCTCGTCGGTCAGGACGGTCATTCCGGCAACATTCTCTTGTCACCTTTCGAAAAACATTCTCTTGTCAACCACACAGCACGGCACAGTTGGTCAAAGTCTCAAAGATGGAGCTGGTCAGAAGGGTGACTCATCAAATGGGCCGTAAGCTGGATTCCAGAATCCTCCATGGAGGCCCGTATCCCCATCCCGCCCCCTGCAGGCTGCAGGCCAGAATAAATGGGCTACGGGTGAACTGATCTCAGGCTGGGCTTAGTGGGCTCAACGGCCGTGTTGAGACCATTGGGCTACTTCTGCCTTTTTCCTTGTCTAATAACTTTCCTTTCCTTTTTTCTTTCAAAAGGAAAAATGGCCTTCTGTCTTTACAGTGAGCTTCCGACTGAACCGAACCGCAGAATGTGCTGCGATGCGAACCTTGGAATTTCTCGTTTCGAGATTCCAGCGTGAGCATGAGTTCATCCTAGGTACCTTCATCAGTAGTTTAATTATATTGTTATATTGTTGTCCTAAATACTAGTAGTTCATCCTAGGTACCTTCATCCTTTTTGACAAAACGGTCCGCATCAGCGGACTTGGGGCACATTGTTTTTAATTCGTCCACACTTGGTAAAGAGACGGGACAAATACGCCCTGTCGTTTGTCTTATAATCCATGTTTTTCAACTTGCTTTTTAGTTGGAACAGTATTTTTCTCTTACAACAAATCAGCCAGCCAACAGTATTTCCTCTTACAACAAATCAGCTCCGACCAGGTTTATCAGCCAGATACCGACCAGCTAACGAATTAAGTGCACCACATGGCGTGGGCGTGCGCTGTGCAGGACGCTGCGGTGCAGGGCAGCCCACATGCAATTTCGGCCGAAATTCCGGACCGTGGACTGTAGCTTGACCAGGCCACAGACCACACAACACGCCATCGATCGGTCGATTCTGGGTTGGAAATGAAATGAAAGCAGTGCGAGCGCCCCCGTCGTCTCTGTCACTAATAAAAAGTTTAACAAGTGGCTGGCCACAGCCAGCACTGTAGAGTGTCGATCCATCCATCGATGTGTTGCATCGCATTGCAGCCACTGATGGATGGAGTGATGGGTGGATGTGGATTTAACAATATCTATCTTGATGGGAGATAAGCACATCGCTTGTTGATTGCAGCCAGATTTATTCAACCAGCCAACAGTATTTTTTTCTCATAATAAACCAGCACCAACCAGTTCAGAAACCAACCAACGAACAAGATGAAGTGCTCCAGAGTGTACTAAGACCCCACACCAACAATAGTACTACAGTACACTACGGATGGTTCTAGAGGCACCCAAGAGTAGGGAGTAGTAGTGCTACGATCAAAAGGGTGTGGTGTCCATGACCAAGTACTCTACGTGATGACAGGCTAGGCTTCGTGTGCGTGCCCGGTGCCCCCTCTTTTTGTGCGTGGCTGCCCAGGCCCCACACCCCCAGTGCATGGAAGATCTCTGAATATCCAGCAGGTCGTCCCTGTCCACCCTGGTCCAAAACAGAGGGCACCGGGCATTGCATTGGTGTGTTGATGGATGGACATGGACTAGTGACGAACCGGTCACACGCCATCATCTATGATTAATTATCGTCCATATATGCACCCGTCAGTTTCCAAAAGAAACCATTTAGCACGCAACCACACGTACTACGTAAACGGCAATTACAGAAGCGCGTCGCTGGGCAAAGAACAGCCGCTCGGCGGACCCGCTGCAGTTATGGATTACGTCAACGCGGTGGCGTACAACGCTTATATATGCGGAGTATATATATAATAAAGTATAATAAGTTAGTAATAAATGGTGAAATGGAGGGGTCCGATACGCCTCGTGTGCAGACCCGATAAGCCATACAACTTGACAGCACTCTGGTCGGCACGGCACGGTTCCTAATCGTGCCCTGTCCGTCTACGGGTTGTACATATATATGGCCACGTATATAAGCCCCTACACTGTCTTAGCTTTGTTTGCAGGTGTTGGTCGTCAAGCTTTTGGTATCTATCTATACATATGGAACCAAATCGAATCCTTGGCGGTCTTGTGTCAAGTCCCAAGTCGCATCTACCAGGCCCAACCTTTTGACCTACAAAAAAAAAAAGTGCAGCCGCGTTGCAAATCGCGACTCCAGGAATTAAAGGTAACTCGAAAGTAACAGGCAATCAAAATGTACGCAAGTGCTCTATTATACGGAGTAACATATATATAACGCGTAGGAAACGCTACGAGAATAGAAATGTCACTACCCGCACAAACAAACACGGTTCGTAAGTTGCATCCTGAGGTGCTACCTTTCCACGTTTCACTTGAAACCATAGCATATCTCGGTTCTGTGTTTTCTCTCGTCCAGATTCATCAACTTTGAAAATATTGCATCACGACGACTACCGCTAACTTGCTAATTGTACCTACCTATATCACTGAAAGTTTGGTCGACGTCGGCACAGATTAATTTAATCAGGGTGATTTGTATCATGCACGATATATCATATATACAACTAGCGCATATAGAGCCACGGATGCGCGCAGTACACACCCACATGTCATGAACTTGGATAGAGACGCCGTGCAGTCGACCCAAACTGCCCAACGATATAGGAAAGCTCGGGGTCCCCAGGCCCGAGTATGTACAAGCAAGCGTCTAGACCAAAAATACACAAAACTTCACAAGTTGAAATAAGCAAAGAGGAAATTAAGGAAAGGCAGGAGGTCATACTCTACACAAGTGGCTGTTTGTCCTCCTCCCATGCCAATGCCATCAGCGGGGGACGTTGGCGACCGGAACACGGTGGGCAGGGACCGACCGACCGACCGACCGACGCACCCATGGCGACCGACCGACGGAACAAGCGCGGCGATGCGCGGAAAATGTTGCCCTGTTCGGGGTTCGGCTGTTCCCTTCCTATGTAGACAGACCACACGAACGCATACGGATTCATCAGATGTTATATCTTCAGTAGTCAAGACAAGTGGACCGTGCAGCAACAGCCGAGCCGAGTCGGCCTCCATGACTGTCGCGAACGCGGAGGGACGAGGGAGCCTAGCCAGGCAGTGAGCTGTGAGCCAGCCCAGCCACCAGAGGTCTCGCTCTCACCCACACGCCCAGCCTGTTTTTTCCAGGTAGCCGTTGGCCACCGTGGCACCGTCACCGCTAGCTGTACCCCCTTACTACGGCGGCCAGCCAGGCAGAGGCAGGCCACCGGCGGCTGGCATTGGCAATGCCATGACCTCCGCGTCGTGCGGAGCACGTAGGCGGGACACGCTGCCTCAGGCCTCAGCCTGACCGCCAGCAAATTCGGTTTCCACTCGGGAATTCCACGAACCTGGACGACGACGCCGGCGCCGGCTCCTCCAGTTTAGTGGACTTCAAGTTCAAGACATGCTATGCCGCTCGTGGTCTGGCACTTATCATAATCTTCATCATCATGTTAGTAACTAATTTGCACGATCGGACGGTCAAATCTCTCGAAACTCATGACTGGTTGTCTGGCTTTCTTCATCGCTTCTGACCATTGCCGATCAAAGTAAATCAAATCCGGGTCATGCGCCATGAATCTTTGCGATCATCGCTCCATATCTTTTACTAATAATAAGAGGAATAGAAGATTACAGGCCGTCCAAGACCGTACCGTACGTTCGTTTGAGCAAGTGTGTATCTGTTGCCAGCGAAACGAATGAATGAAAACGTTGTTTTTTTTAAAAAAAAAATATTCAATCCTTCAGGTCAAATGCTCGAATGATTGTTTGTCCAGATGGTCGTTGACATTTGACATGCCAATAGAAAACACACACACATTCCGCCTGGCTTGCAAGAGGGATATTAGGTAGTTTCCTCAAAAAAAAAAGAGGGATGTTAGGTCGTATAGATATGCTGATACTCGACATTTTATTATTTGTTCCATGCGCTGGTCTTGTCTTTCATATACAGTGGTATTATATTATTATACATGATATGCTGACTTTGGGACTAATATTTTTCTCTCTGTTTTCCCCGTAAATTATTGCCTTGTTCGCTTGGTTGATAAGCCATGGATGAAAGTACTGTCGGCTGATTTGTTGTGAGAAAAAAATATTATTCGTTGGCTGCAAAAGTACGGCTTGTAAGCCAAACGAACAGGGCATATATGATCACAAAGGATAAATAAAAGCGGCGTACAAGTCAAGCACCACACAACTGTGTTCTTCCACGCATAATAAGCTCCTCTTTATTTATTTGGTATAATAAACAAAAAATAATATGTAACACTTTATCTGTGTTGTTATGGTGGAACGTCCACATTGTGATTCCTTAGGGTCTGTTTGGTTCTACGCTTGGGCCGCCGTAGTTGAAGCGGAGGAAATTGATGCTACAGTTATGGTAAAAAATCACACGCAAATGAATTGAGATTTTTGTGGCTCGTTGCACCTTACATGGAAGCCAAACAACAGCCTGACTTTCTGCGGCTAACCGTATCCGTGCAAACACAAAGGCTGGAAACCAAACACCCTCCTAGACTTAACATTGATGATCGCAATTTTCTTTTGTTTGACGAAGAAAAATCAATATTTATTAGTGTTAGGCAACATACCCATCAACATAGAAATAGTTGTCGTGACTTTCAGCCTGTTCGTTTCGTCGTAAACGGTCGTGGATTATTTACTGCTGACTGGTTTGGTGTGAGAGAAAAATACTGTTCTAGCGTATAATCCACGATCGTATATGAGCAAGCGAACAGGCTGTTTGTCGATCTTGAAATCTCTTGCTTTTAGGTCTTGACTTTAGTATCTTGGGGGTGCTTATACAGGTATAATGTGCATGACTTCATAAGGGTGAATATCTGCAACTCTATGAGGGTCTGAATCTGGATCATGTTTCATACGAAATTGTATCTAGCCTACAAGCATACATGAACATTGAATAAAAACACACACACATAGACAATACAATTACATGGCCCTGTTTGCTCATACAAGTACTGCTGAAGTAATTCTAGATATTCTGCATCATCAATGATCCTATGAAAAATCATACGAAATACCAAAGTACAGACCACTAAAGATCACAAGAATCCTTGTGGAGGCTCCACCTGCCAAGGGATCATGAAAACAGAAAAAGATTCACACGTTCTAAACGGAGCTTAACCACTGCACAAGAATCGCATATTCATAGCTTGCAATGTTTCTCAATGAGAGTCTAAAGTAGCAGTGACCTTTCCGAAGTCGGAGCTTTTTTAGCAGCCATGCAAATGCAAGGCAGACTTGTGCTCTGATGTTGCGACTACTACTTTTGATTTACTTGAGCAGTCCTCCAACTAAAAAAGGCATACATACTATATGGAACCTGGAAAAAGGAATAAACAATGCAAGCCCTCCTAACATAAGCAATGCCTTATCCTTCTCCGTTGGCCATCCATCTATACATGGTTCGGTATCAAATCGTAGTTTTGCATGTGGCGCCATGTTCGTTCGACCCTCTCGCTCATGCCATCTGCATGATTTGGGGTGTTTTGCGAGGCAAGCAACCTTTAAGCATATCTTTTTTATTTTTGATTTTCCCTTTTTAGAACTTGAAGGCTGAAATGGAAACATCGTACATTCGGTAAAACTTATGTTATCGTGATCATATGGGTTAGTTCAACTTTAAAGCTTATTATAATTCTAGAATTAAGATGATTGAGTCTCAAGCTAAACAAAAAGGTAAGGATTGTTGTTCTAATAAGAACCTCGTGGTGGATATCTAGGCCATCTTTGACAGGGTTTCTCAGCTATCTCAGCTCTGGCTTCTCTAGTTTTTTAAATGAAGCCTACTAAACCCGCTAACTCATGAAACGGCTACGAGAAATTGCGGAGGAAAGAATTCATTTTTTTACTGGAATGGTGGATCAACTTAAACGTGATTTTATTGGTTTCTGATTTTTATTGGAACCCTACCAAATAGTAGAACCTTGTTGAAACAAAGAAAAAAAATTCCCTTTACATTTACTATTTTCACAAGCAGGTTTGCGGTATCCGCAATCCACTTGGGCAAGCACGGCTTCCCACTCGGGCCCCCAAATGCAGGGACCGTAGCGCCACAGCTAGAGAGCGCAGCTTCCTCGCCCGGCCTCCCTGGCTTGCACGGCTCCGATCCGTGATCGATAATGGAAAACGCCACACCTTCTGCCACCTGCCTCTGCCTCTGCCTCTATAAATACGCGGCCGGTCTCAGAAGCGAAACCGCAGCCACCGCCGTGACGGAACAAGCCGAATCCCCTCCAGCCCTCAGGCCACGCCTCTGCCACGCGACCAAACCAAAGTAGCGAGGCGAGAGAGCGAGAGCCGCCATGGGGGAAGATCAGGATGATAGGACTGGAAGTACAGTGGATAAAATGCTTAATTTATATAGGAGACTTGGTGATATACCTCGCTCTAGGATAGTTGCGGCCAAGGCGCAACAGCGACATGGCCGCCGGTGTCGTGGCAGTGCAGGCGCGGTGCACTGATGGCGGTCGAAGGCAATGGCACTTCCCGTCGCTCACAGCGCCTCTTTTGATTGGACTAGGGTTAGTAACTTCGGTGTGGGACTGGCGGCTACCAGTGAACTTCGTGACCTGTGTCATAGCCCCCACCGTTCTTTTATGGTGTTGCGCGACAGGGGTCCATCAGCAAGTAGAAAGGCTAAGCGCCCTCAATCAAGGTGCGGATCAAGGGCCCATTGAACCAATTGGTGGAGATCAACCTAACATTCTTTCCCTTGATCTCACCTTATGACTTAAACTTAATTTTCTTTTTCTTTTTTCCATTCCATCATAGATCAGTGCATAGAGCGTGCCTCATCGTCACGGTCAGTTGTCATTAGATTTAATAGCTACAATGCACCTCTCTGTTTTAAAACAAATACTCAACTAAGCCCTTAGTATCCAGAAATTATAGGCTTTTCCGTAAACCCATGTCGACTGTGTGTTCTCTGAACGCACTGGGTGGTTAGCCTTTGGTAAGCGGATCCGCAAGTACTTGCTTGGTACTCATATGCTCAATGCTTTCAAAATGATTCTGGATTTTCTCTTTTACAACATATAACTTAATGTCAATATGTTTGACAGACCTGTTGTCTTAGGAGTTAACTACTTTAAATGGTTATTATTGTTGACTACCATTGTTAAATCCAGGTACTAATTCCTTTAACCTCTTTTTGCCTGTTCCTTAAGCCTCATGTCAAGCTATACTATGGTATGCATCACTGATGACACCATAACTGTTTTTTTGAGCTTTTCCACAATAATACTCCAACTACGAGTGTTACTAACTACTGTGGATTTCACTACACATCTCGACAAGACTTAACATTTGTACCCTCAACTATTTGATAGTACTTGTTCATTTTTACTCAGCATGAGGCCTATGATACTTTGTAAAATTGCAAAACATTCTTAACTCCATTCCAGTGATCTATATCTGGACTGGACTTCTGCCAAAATATTCCGGATACGTAAACTACGTCAGGATAAGTTCTTACTTGTACTTGTACGCACATCAAGCTTCCAACAGCTGAAGCATATGGAACCATGTTCGTTTGATCGATCTCATATCGATTCCTAAAATACTTAAAATTCCCAAATCTATTACCCTTGACTATAGGAGCAGACATAGGTTTACTCGTATGCATACTTTATTTCTTTAGAATCTTTTCTAAATATGTCTTTGCGATAGTCCTAATACCTTATTTTCTTCTATCTCGGTGAATTTCGATTCCTAGAACTAATAACGCTTCACCAAGATCATTCATATTGAAACTTGAGGACAAAACTTCTACTTCTCCAATGATAGATTAACATCACTACTAGTGAGTAGAATATCATCTATTCACATGATGTAGAAAAAGAATTTAACATTCTTAAACTTCGCATAAACGATATTGTCCTTCTTATTTTCTTTGAACCCAAACTTTCTTATCGTTTCATCAATTTCAAATACTATTGTCTAAAGACTTACTTTTAACCCATAAATAGATTTCTACAGGCGGCATCCCATATGTTCTTTTTTTCCACGATAAAACCTTTTGGGTTGTACCATGTAAACGTTTTCATACAAATCCCCGTTGAGGAATGTCGTCTTTACATCCATCTAATGTAACTATAAATCGTAATGTGCCATTAACACCATTACGATTCTAAAAGAATCTTTGCATGAGACTGAAGAAAAAACCCTCATTGTAATCTATTCATTCTTTTTGCGTAAAGCTTTTTCCTACAAGTTGTGCTTTATATCTTTCTACATTCTCTTTAGAGTCACGTTTTATGTTGTAGACCCTTTTACAACCTACTGTTTTGGCTCCATCAGAAATTTCTTTTAAGTCCCAAACATCGTTGGTATTCACCGAATTCATTTCACTTCCATAGATTCTAGCCATTTAAACGAGTAAACGCTTCTCATGGCTTCTTCAAATGAGGTGGGATCACCCTTCATTTGAATTTCTTTACTAATATAGACTTCATAGTCATCAGAAAAATTAGTTTATTAATTCTTTGAGACCTTCTGGGGCCTCATCTACTGGCACTTTCATATAGGGATGTTGTTGCTCTTGATTGTCAAGAAGCAATTGATTCCATCTTGTATTACAAGATCATTGTTTACATTATTTATTTTCTTCGGAGAGCTAACAATAGGTGTTGTATAAGTCATACAACATCAACAGGTATCGAAAAATTTATTGTTTTGAATCACTGAAGTGGGCACGCAGTCCCGCTTCTCTTCAAGTCTTACATCTCTATATACCTCTACATACCATGTTTCCCTATATCTTCCCATCATTTTTAAAGATAGTGTATCTTTAAATATCTTATTTTGGGTTTAATCTGTTAAAATCTTATATGACGCTTTAAGCACCACCTTAACATCTTTGAGGCTAACTACGCTATCTTTTTGTCGAAACTTTAGAAAATTCAGGAATTTAGCTATTTCTCAGCCTAGGGGTATCATTGTTTTGACCATTGTACTCCTTCAACGGTCGCATTCATCTTAATTAATCTTTATCTCACTCTTAATGAATAGTATTTTCTTAATTGATCTTTATCTCACTCTTAATGAAGAGTATTTTTTTAATTGATCTTAATATTCTTCCCTTCGAAATATGGAATGAACTTTGCTGTCATAATTTCAAGAACTATTCAGAAAACCTGTGAACGAGAATACACTTATAACTTACTTCATTCACATGATTATGTCATGTAAACAAAGTTATTTTTTAATCCATTTAGGAGTACACTTTTCTTATTTCACTTAAAGAACTCAACGAGGTCTTTCATTAGCAGTATTTTTGCAAGTCACGCTTGCATCTTTTCTTATCTTTTGGTTAGTATTGATTATGACGATGTATTTCTATTGTGCCACGGTCAATACTAGGACAGCATAAGAGCTATCCAAACTTCTTTTGCTATGCGGGATACAAAAACATATGAGTCATCACAAAACTTCTCTCCGCCATGAAGGATGGACTGGCATAAGTATTATGCTAAACTTCTCCCCATACGGGATAAATCTATATACAAACACGCATGCTTAATCCAACATTGGTCACATTAGACATGCATGTTATTTATTGCAACTCTTATCATAAAAATATTCACTTATACTTTATTTTTCCAATTAAAATTTTCCATTAGTTTCAATTTAATCAGAAAATTAATAAACTAACAAAAACAGTCCTGAACTGGCTTGACTCAAGCCTTTTCATTCACATAGCCCAGCATTGCAGCCCGTTGGCATGCAGTCGAGTGATTTCGTCGGTTAAACAAACAAGGTGATTCTGCATCAATTCTACGTCACCGTTGGCAGAAAATAGAATTAATGCATAAAACTTATAAATCAACTTAAAATACATATAACTACTCTTCAAAATTAAATTCTTCCGTTGGTTCGAATTTAATTAGAAGATAATCAACATCATTGCAGCAAAAACTTGATATTAAAATACATTCTTATAGTTCAGGAGCATTTCTTGGTCCTTATCTACTCTCTAAAAAATTGACCACGTTGGTGTAAAATTTATCAGAGATTTAAACTTCAAACTTAAATTCATTATAATATTGTTATCATCAACGTTGGTCAGAAAACAACAATACTATAATCTAACATAAACAAATCGGACTACTCCTCTCATTTAAGTTTTGCCGTTGGTTCTAATTTAATTAGAGAATAAACATAATTATAATTTACTAAATGTAAATGCTCTTCGAATTAAATTCTTCCGTTGGTTCGAATTTAATTAGAAGATAATAAACATTAAACTTTGCCGCGGAAACATAAGAAAATTCTTTATCAAATTTTCAGAAGCATTTTACTTTACTCGTCTACTCTTCGAAAAAATCATCCCATTAGTTCAAATTTTGAGAGAGATTCAAACTAGATAAAAAACTTCAAAAATTTGCTTCTGAAAATAATAAAACAAAACAAAAAATGTCACTGTGCATTTAGGCCGAAAACACTCGCGCGCTATTGAAAGGTCCTAATGGCTAGAGGGGGGTTAAATAGCCTATTAAAAAAATTTACAACAACACTTAACAAATCGGTTAGACAAATATGAGACGAAGCGAGTGTTGCGCAAGCCAACTAAAAATGCAAGCCACCTACCACAATTTTAGTTTATATAGTCTATATCCACACAATGGCTATGTCACTACACTAAGTTAGTGTGCTCTCAAAGGCTAACTAAAGAGCCACACTAACCAAACTAGCAAGCTCTCACGACTAGCTACACTAAAAAGGTTGACAACTAGTTTGCGATAATGTAAAGAGAGAGCGAGCAATATGGTAATACCGTCGAGTCGAGGAATAAACCAACAAATCACAAGAATGAATACCAATGAAGACCAATCACCCCGGAATCAAATGATGACACAATGATTTTTTCCGAGGTTCACTTGGTTGCCGGCAAGCTAGTCCTCGTTGTGACAATTCACTCATTTGGAGGTTCACGCGCTAATTGGCATCACATGCCAAACCCTCGATAGGGTGCCGCACAACAAACACAAGATGAGGATCACACAAGCCACGAGTAATTTATTAGAGTACCTTTTAGCTCTTCGTCGGGAAAAGGTAAAGAACCTCTCACAATCACCATGATCGGAGCCGGAGCGCTGCAGGCCATTGATCTGCATCCGACGGTCGTTCGCGCTTCTCACCCGAGTAAAAAAACCACCGTCGAAACCCTAGGATCATTCGTCACTTCGCTTTCTCTCTCTTCGCCTCAGCGCAGCCGGAAGAGAGAGGAGAGAGAGCAACGCAGTGGCACCGTCGCCGGTCCCCTCGACGGTGTGTGATCTCGTCCTAGGCTAAGTGCGCCGCCGTTGAGCGGTCTGGGCGACGGTGCCCTCATCCCCCATATGCGCTTCTGTGGAGCACGACCCCAAAACCCTAGATATTATCGACGCCGCCGCGGGTCTCTTTGCCGGAGCGCGCGCTCACCAGTGGGTGAGCGCGCCGTTGTCGAGCGATCCTGTGATGGTGCTCTCGGCCGGGCTCACGCGCACGACGCTGAGCGCAGCTCGGCTTCTCCCCGCGCGCCGTCGAGGCGACGACGGAGCTCCTTCCCGTGCGACGGCGGGATTCTACCCGCGCGATGGCGATGATGATGCGCGGCGGAGAGTCCGGGTAGGTCATTCCCCCCTTCGTCCTTACTCTAGGGTTAGGGTTAGGGTTAGGGTTAGGGTTAGGCAGATTCTGGGTGACTTCCCTAGCGGCGTCGGGGCGACGACCGACGGTGGTGACGTTGTGGGCAGTTCCCAGGTAGGAAAAAAACCCTTCCACTTTCCTTTCTCGTTTTCTTCCCACGCGCCCGCGAGGCGGCGGTAGTGGTGTGGCGGGTTCAAGGTGAGCCCGCCCATTTCTCTTCTTCTTTGCTAGGTTTAATTCTCTCTTTCTATTTGCTTCTCTCTTTTCTACCCCGATCTAGATCTACACACTAGAAAACTTGGTTCTGTTACCAATGATAGAACTGAAAGTAATTCTAGGCGTAGATCTAGTGGGTAAAACATAACTTAGATATGGGAACTTGCTTGGTGTACCTCATGTCGAGCGCAGTCGCCGCCATGGCGCCGCTGACGAGGTAGCAGCGACGTGGAGACGCAGTCTAGTGGCGGCGGTGAAAGCGATGTAGCTTTCCGTCGCTCACAGCGCCTGTTTTGATCGGACTAGGGTTAGTATCTTCAGGGTGGGACTGGTGGCTATCAGTGAACCTTGTGACCTGCGCCCTAGCCCCCACCATCACTGCCGCCTCCATCGCGCGCGTCCGCCTCCATCGCGCAGTGCCGCCTCCATGATCGAGGGCGTCGACCAGAACGGCGACGGCCTCATCTCGTTTGAGGAGTTCAAGGTCATGATGGCCGGGGGCGGCTGCTTCGCCAAGATCGCGTAGGTTCCATTCCCCCCCTTCTCGCGCCCGTCGAATTTGCTGCTCCATCCATCGAGCTCGTCGTCTTCCTCTCCTTTTTTTTTGTCCTCTCCTCCCTTCACAGCCGAGCGTGTGGTGTGTGCGGTTTTAAGTGTATATAGAAGCAACGATCGAAAGATTATGAAGCAGTAGCGCTAGAATCTTTTTTCTACTAATAATCGGGAATCGCTGAGGATATTGGTTGGAATATTGGAGGCTGGAAAGCAATGGTTCAGAGCTAACTTCTGTTCTAATCCTCTTCCTGTTCTAGAGATGCGATGCTTTGGTTTGTGAATGAAAAAGCAAACGATTGGAATCTATGGATCTCTACTAATTCGTGTTTCCACTGTTCGGAAATCGGAATCTATGAGCATTTTGCAGTAGTAATTCTTGTTTGGTAGTTGTTTGATCCGGTGTGAATCTGATAATTTTTGCAGTGTTAGCTTGATCTCAGTAAGCTGACAATTCAGTTCGATTCAGATAAAGCTGTAGTAACCTGTTACTCCATGTTCCTTCTCCTTAAGGAATCCAAATCCTACGTGCTTTTGTTAGCAGAACTCCACCTGGTTGCAAAAAATATTCATCAGATGAACTGAAGTGCGAACAAAATATTCATTAGGTGAATGAATTGGGTTATACTGCCGTTGAAATGCTGAGATGCAGTACGAATGAATTGGTTTATACATACAAATCAGAGTGGAGTCCAACATGATTCACACTTAAGATTGCAGTTTAGTTAGAAATCTGGAACTACGTGGAATTTCCAAAGCAGGAGTATATGTTTACTATGTTTCTGAATGAGTAGCTTACACAGGATCGGATAGATAGTCATGATAGTGGTAGGTTTGTACACCACCACCAACATTACATACAACATTCCTTGCCATTTGTTTGTTAAACTTGGGGAGAATTTTCTAAGATCGGGCCGTGGGCTGGAAACATGGACTAGGTAGTGATGGTGAAGCGAGCAGAGCTGGGAATAGGAATATTCTTGGGAAGATGGGGGGGCTTGAGGAATTGTCCTGATTGCGTACTACGTAGCTATCATTGGCATCATCAGGACGAGATCGGAGCTCGAATCTCCATTAGTTTATCTCCTGATTGGAACCACAACTGAACAAGCGGGTTTGAGACCTTCGGTGCATCTATCTGCCCCAAGATTCTAGTAGAAGATACGTACGGATCATACGAAATCCTGTCAGAAGTTGCTTAGTAAAATAAGTACTACTGTTACTACCTCCGTTCCATTAGTTGTTAATAGTTAGCTAGCTCATACTAAGGCCCCGTTCGCTTCGCTGAAAAAATAAGTCGAAACATTGTTCCGGCTGATTTGTTGTGAGAGAAAAACACTGATGGCTGAAAAAACAAGCTGAAAAAGACGGATTAGAAGAGAAACGAACAGGACCAAACTGGTTTGGGTTGATAGTCGTTAGTCGGGTACTCCATCCCTTATAAATTATAAGTCGCTTTGACTTTTTTTATATCTATTCTGCTATACATCTATAATAATATGTCTAGTTACATATTAAAATGGATGAAAAAAAGTCAAAAGCGCTTATAATTTGTAACGAATGGAGCACTAGCTAATGATTATCTAGACTATTAGCTGGACCCATTTGCTAAATAAGCTAATTATTAGCGGTCAACTATTAGCTCTATGGATCTTAAAGAGCAAAAACACAATGATATGTTTTGTCAGGGTCAAATTAATTTAAATTTAACAGAGCGTACCCATTTAAGACTCAAATCTAATAAATAAATATAATATGGACATATTCTGTGACGAATTTAGTGATATTTGTTTAGCATAATAAGCATTGATGTCCTTTTTATATTAAAATATTTAATTCAAGATAATTTGACTGATAAGCAATATTCTAGAATCAATCTTTTCTGGGATGATGGGTGTTGTTGATCAGTCTGTTCGTTTGTTGGTTTTAGCCATGGCTTATCAGCCAGTCAACATTGTTTTTCTCTCACAACAAACCAACACCAACCAGACTTATTAGTCAAGAAACCAACCAGCAGCGTAGGATGCCTCCAAGGAAAGACGTAGCCGAGCGCCCGAGCCTCGTCCGCGTCCGTCAGTCACATGGGTCCAGCTCGTGTGGTGAAGATTGCGAGCATTACTGGAGCGGGGAGGAGGAATATCCGACACCCTGTGTGTGCTGTGCGGACGAGACGAGACGAGATGACCCAAGCGGCCAAGCACCCAGGGATGGGATATTGGGGGGGCCTCCAACCCATTACAGCTGGTGCATTAATTGAAATATCAGGAGGGTGAGAGAGAAGACGAGGTGAACAAAAGAAGAAAGAGAGCAGCCTCTTTCAATCCTGTTCTACATCGTCACTCAATGCATGCATCCACCATCCATGTGCAGTTTACGCGGTGCAAATCTGTGCCATCTGGGGTGCCAGCATCCATCCGATTCCGAACGAACTCGTCAAGTTCGGCAATCGGTATCTGACATGTTCGCTGGTTTGTTTCTGGGTTGATAAGCTCGATCGATGCTGATTTATTATGAGAGAAAAATATTGTTAGGCTGAAACCAACGAGCCAACAGATATCATCTCTAATCTCTACGAACAAAGGTGTGGCCAGCGTGCCTCCGACTCCGAGTTGCGTTTTGTTTTGGCTCAGGGAAAAAAATTCAGCTCCGGATGGGTTGCTAACGATAACGAGTCTTGAGCTGCCAGCCGGGCCAACGGAAGGGCGCTGCTGCTGAGCCCAAATGCGCAAGGCCGGCAGAACACAACACTGGCCGGGGGTGGGCTGCACTGCGAAAGCGGATAGGTTTTGTTCTATATAAATTAAAAGACCATAATAATTCCCTAAAAAAAAGACCATAAACACCCATCAGGCGGCGGTGTTATTTGCCGCTTAATGGCTATTAATAATCAATAAATACAGTACAATTGAAAATTTTCACACGGAACATTTTTTTTCTTCAAGTTGAACATATTTACCACGTTAGTTGAAAAAAAGTATGTGTTCTAGAAGAAGAAAAAAATCCACGAAAAGGAAAGAATTCTATTCTACAGCAAAAGAAGAATGAACGTTTAAGAGTCAGCAATGTGTCTGCTTTGAGTGCCTTATACGCTAGTACAATATTCGTACGGTCGTACCCACCAATTTCACCTACGGGGCCCGGGCGAATCGATCAGCTCGGAACGACACTGGGTCAACTCCATTCAACGATAGACCAAGCGTGGGGAATTCATAGAAATGAAAGCGTGAGGAACTTACATATGAACGCTATTTTGTTAAGCACATTTTATATAGTTCAAATGCATGTCAATTTCATGCGACTATGAAATTTCCCAACATCTGCATCAGTGGCTGGAGTTATGGTAGGAGGGTTGCCGGGGAAGGGTTTCATAGCTGCTGAACTTAAAAAGGTCAGAGTGGGTAAGCAAGCTCGAAGGTGGTGGTGGTTTGAGGGCGGAGCGGTGAGGCGGTGAGAGCTGCCGGCGGAGGATATCCGGATAGGAAGGGTTGAGGTGGGGGCGACGGTGGCCACGGATTAGCGCATTGGGGACAGTGATTAGCGTGGCGGGAGACAGTGGTGAGCGGCTCAGCGTCGAGGACGCCGCCAAAGCTGGAGGAGCTAGGCGATAAGCGGGGAAAATGAGAGAAGAAGACGAACAATCTAGATGAGGAAGAAACATTGGCCCGGTTCGTTTCGTTGAAATTTGGCTGATGCTGATTTATTGTAAGAGGAAAATATTGTTTCTTCGATGAAAAGTATTGCTAAAGTAGTGTTGAAAAACAGAGCGATTAGGATCTTTATCCAATGGTTGATGTTTGTTGCCTGAAAAGGCTCAAAGAAACTGGTGCCTAAACTATAGGTGCTCCTTTTGTTAAGGAATCATAGAATGTCATTGAAGGTTGTAGGCCCTGATACATTAAGCTAGATTCGTCCATACAATGTGGGTGGTGGACAAGGCAGCTAACCGGGAATGCAAGAACCGTAAGACGATGATGTTAATGATAGGGAGTGGCAAAATGAGTTATTTGGCATCCATGGAGGATGTTGGTGGTGTCTTATTACTACTTGAGAGGCTAAGACCAGTGGAGGTGGTGCAGGGTCAGCAATAAGAAGAATACACGCACGAGATACTGTAAGAATCATTGTTACGGTTTTTTGATGGGTCAACTAAAAGGTTACAAAATTTAGGACATGTTTGATATGTAGCCAAAACTTACCACATCTGAAGCCAGGCGCGAGTAACGTAGGTTTGACATGACGCAATTTCTCAAACTTGTCTGTAGTATTTTGCTTCAGATTTTCACGCCAAAAAGCCAAACTTGCGGTGCGGGCAGCCAAGAGGCTGATGAGATAGGGCAAAAATCGTTGCTCCAGGATGAAGATGAGTTGTGGTGTCTTCAACGAAGATCTAACGGTTTTTTTATGGGTCAACTAAAAGGTTACAAAATTTAAATTCTGTTTGGTACGTAGCCAGAACTTACCACATTTAAAGTCAGGTGTGAGTACCGTAGCTTTGACGTGACGTAATTACTCAAACTTGTCCGTAGTATTTTGCTTCCGATTTTCATGCAAAAAAGCCAAACTTGCGTGGTGGCAGCCAGCAGGCTGAGGTAACCAGCCAAAAGGGCCCTTACTCATCTCTTTATCGATAAACACAGGAAAACACACACATTTCATACGTGAACGCATCTCCTCTTATGAATGTCCACGAAAGACTGGGTTGACATATCTACGGATCAATAAGGCACGTTTCAATGAGAGTTTCATGGCTCTATTTCTAAGACTCCATGGTGTTTGAAGCAGTATAAACAAGTTTCATCCTCATGAAACTCATTTCCCTATTTTCATCTCTCTCTTTATTTAAACCATGTCATATCAACTAATCTAATACCCCGAAACTCCCATAAAACTTCTGTTGAGACTGGCTTAAAAGTCACCTCAGAGATAAGCAGTTCATGTACAAACGGAAAAAAATTAACGTAAGCACCGTTTAAGGCAGATGATGGTTACAATTTGGTGCGTTATATTAATAGTTATTAATTACAACACAAGTAAATCAGGTCAGTCGTGACGAAAGCTACTACACTGCCTCCTCCATTCTTTTTTTAAGGCATACCTTGACACTGCACGGTCTTCTAAATTATTCTCTGACCATCTATTGATTTTATTTCATATTATTTATACTTATAAATTAATAATAATTGGATAGTACATTTAATTACAAATCTAACTATATCAAATTTGTGTTATAATAATTAGAAAATGTTAGTGAAATTATTGGTCAAAGATTATAAAGTTTAAATTTTGATATGTGTGCACCTAATAAAAGAGAATAGCATTTTTTTTTGTTTTCTATTTTTTTAAAAAGAATCCGTGACGAAAGTTTTTTTTTGTTGAAAAATTCCGGGACGAAAGCTTGTGGGTGCAAATGGAAAGGTCCCGTGTACGTGTGGCTTTTCCCAACTCTGTCTCTCGCGTCTCGTCTCTTCCCATCCGAGCTCCATCCCCTTGCTCCTCTTACCACTGTACCAGCACGGAACCGGAAATGAGCGGCGGCGCCGGTGGCCTCGGCGCCGGCTTCTCATACCAGAAGTTCGTCCACTTCGCGCTGGAGCAGACCCGCCTCCGCTCCATTCTCGTCCCCCACCCGTCCCAGGTTCTTGCTCCCCCAGCTATTCACTCTCATATACGTTCTTCAGCTGCCTGAGCTAGCTATGTGCTCCCGTTTCTTCCATTGAAGAGGAACTCTAGCTCTGGGTTCATGGAGACCTCGGTACTGTTACTCTTCAAGTTTGCAACCGCTTTTAGGAATAGTGAGAAAAGCCCTGCTGGTTGTTTGTGGCTGGTCATGTAGGTGTGCCTCCGTAGCAGGATTGTTCAAAGTTCAAACAGAGCCAGATGCTCTCAGTAGCTGCTTTAGCAACTTCGAATCAATTCGAAATTGGGAATTATACTAAGCTGCTGCAATATATTGTCGTGCTACCACTTGAACCTTTGGTGCTTGTCTGCTTGATCTCAGTCTGATAGTGCATGCTGCTACCATCACCGAATCCATTGTCCCGGAATCTGGAAAACAATCTGTTGAGTGTGCTTGTTATTCTGTAGGTTCATCAAGAAGTTTGATTTGTGATCATTTTTTACATGCCGGTAATAGTATTGAACTGACTGGCAAGTTTTATTCTGCATTTGTTTTCTCGATAATGGAAGCTTGTACTAAAATTCAAGACAATTACAGCGAGAACGAGAAGACACAATCATCTTGAACTCAGCCCCGACCTCTGTCTGTAACAGGATGCACACAAACAATAGAAAAGTTAAAGAGCACAGACTATATCGCCAGTTTTATTCAGCACTTATCAGTCAAGTTTGTCACTCCCTTGTTAGTTGCCGTCTGCATATTTCATTTTCAACAAAGTTGACCTTTATTTCATTATTATTCCAGGAAAAGTTCAAGTTCATAAAACCAAATGAGGATAATACTGTTCTCAATACTTTGTCATTCAGCACTTCCAAAATTAGACTGCTTCGGAGCTTGACAATTGAGCAGAAGAACTCGGTTCAGGTATTTATTCTTTTTTTGGTGCTCTTAGATTCTTTTTGTTCTTGGTTACTAATCTACATAAACCATAAAAAAATGAACTGGCAGATTTAATAACATATTAGAAACTGTCCCTGAGTCACGACATAGTTGACATATGACTTCAGAATTGAGAAATCATGCTTTCTCGTTTCTTCTAACTCGAAGACATTGTGTTAGTAAAATAAATAAATGCTTTTTTTGAGTTTCCATGCTTATAGACATGCACCTTGGATAAGGATTTGTTCTCTATAGTGCATCTAACTGTCTAACTGTGTAGTGATACTACTCCCCTGAAACCTTTTCATTTCAGGTGGTGGTGTTTCAGCATTTTTCTTGAATTTTGTTCAAAGTGATAACTCAAAAATGATTGTAGTTATAACTTGTATATGACTTTCCTACAAGTTTACCTACAGGAGAAACATGGCTTTTGTTTGGTCTGACATTATTACTCTGAGCCCTATGACTGCAGTTATAACAGTGTAGCAAATGATGGCCCGCCCTGTTTGGCTTGTTGGGTTCTCGTTTTACCATTCTAGATAGATAAAATTCTACTGTATAGGCTTACTTTTGATGGCCCAATCTGTGGCAGCAGATGTTCTAGTACTTATAATGCATGTGCTAATGCAGGTTCTTGACTTCGCTGCCTTCTCAGAACCTGAATATGACTTTCCTATATTTTGTGCCAATGCCTTCTCATCCCCTGCACGTAGTATTGTTGTCTTGTAAGTGTCAGAAAATGGTTGGGCTGCAAACAAAATTGTCAGTTAACGTATGACCTGAATGAATAGTTTGTACTTTCAGGGACCTCAATCCTTTGTATGATACCACTGAACACAAGGATTACAGGGAAAAATATTACAGGAATTTGATGCCTCTCATACACAAGTACAGCGAGGTATTTTGATCTGGTCCTTTCCCCCAGCATAACACGTTCAGAAACCTCAAGCCTTCCTGTATTTACTTTATGTGTAGCTCGATGTCTTTAATAGATGAAATGCAGCTTCTGCCCTGGGGTGGCAAAATTACAAGTGAGTCTCTGAGATTCTTCTCTCCCATTGTTATCTGGACGATGTTTGAGCCAACTGAAGCCAACCACCAAGCTCTATACTCCGCCTTCATGGATTACTATGAGGTGCGCGCCATTTCTCTCGTCCTCAAATTTGTTTGTGCCGCCAGTAATTCTCGAGATGCAGGTCTGGCTTGAGTTAATGGATGGAGCGGTTCGAGAAACTAGCGAAGAAAAAATCGATCGTAATAGGGAAGCGCAACATAAGTATCTCACATGGCGAGCAGAGAAGGTTTGATTGATCTTGCACAAGAATCGTTGGTTCCATGCAATAAAAGATCGCATCGATTGGATTTACATACTTGATGAGCATATATATCACTTGTATTGAATTCCTGTTGCTTACTAGTTCATTACAAAAAAAAAATGTTGCTTCGCTGGTGTCCTAGTTCCTTGTATATATATGAAATACAACCTGTACGGAGGATCAGTCATCACCCTGCTGTCTTGTTCATTTTTCAGGATCCTGGTTATCCACTGCTAAAGAAGTTGATTGGTGAGAGCGGCGCCAAGGTTTGTTTCCTTCCTTGTTACCACTGATGAACCAGATTAGCGGCAGCAGTATTTACTTTTGGGCCATTTCTGTGGTGTTCTTCCGAGCTACTCCCTCCGTCCCATTGAAAGTGTCGTTTTTAATTTTTAATTTTTTTGTTTTACCATTCGTCTTATTCAAATTTTTTGTATAAATATTATTTATTTTATTATGACTCATTTTATCATTAGAGACACTTTAATAATAATTTATTTATTTTATTATTTGCATAAATTTTTTGAATAAAACGAACGGTCAAACAAGAAGTTTAAAAGTAAAAAATGACACTTTCAATGGGACGGAGGGAGTTCGTAGGAGTATAATATACTCGCCTCCATATATGTATACAGGATCTGGTGAGGGAGTTCCTCTTCGAAGGAGTCGGTTCGCTCGGAACCAAGTCGTTTCTGGAGTATTTCCCCGAGTACGCGCAACAGGACGGGACGGTGAACAGGAAGCGGAGCATGGCCGGGAAGTCCTTTGGAACTCGGCCTTGGGACGCTCACGGACGGTTCGTCGGCGACGCTAGCTGTTGATATATGGTCAGCGGGTTAGCGGCTGTTATCTACTTCTACATGAGCAGTCTTTCGGGTGTTGTTTCTAGTGGTTTTGTTTCAGCAAAGAACTGGACGTTTGTGTTGGCTCTGGACCTCTGGTTTCAGATCACCCCCAAGCTTTCCCGGTTGCATCTTGCATGCCAGCAGGCCCGCTGCGACTTGTGCTTGTATTCTGTAGCCTGTAGGCCACCTGTGCGTAGTTCGTTGCACCAGCTACCACCACCAGGTTGCTTGGACACACTGTACGTACTACTCCCATTCCATGGCAACTCAAGGCGCCCATGTCCGTGCACTGCTGAGTGCTGACTGCTCTGCCTGAACGGCTGAACGCCACAGTGCCTGAAGCAGCAACCTCAAGGAAAGGAGAAGGAACCGGGAAATTGTCCATGGGAAGAACCTGAAAGCGAGTCCGAAGCAAGGGGGTGTTTAGTTCCTCCAGATTCCAGACACTATGCAAAAAGAAGATTCTCCGTCACATCAAACTTATGGTACATGTATGGAGTACTAAATGTTGACGAAATCAAAAACTAATTGCACAGTTTGGTTGTACTTTGCAGGACGAACGTTTTGAGCCTAATTAGTCAACATTTGGACAATTATTACCAAATAAAAACAAAACGTCACTGTAGCTACAGTGTAGCTACAGTGAATCTGCCGCCACCAACTCTGCCCAGCTAAACGAGGGCCAAACTGGACAACGGAACAAAGCACTGTCCTCGGATCCTCTTTTTTTCCCAGCACGGCCACAGCCGCAGTCAGCTACTAGCACAGAACAACGACGACTTGACGGTGGTAAAGAAGCAGAGCCGTGCATGTGCATATGCATATGCATATGCATGCGCACGCGCGGACAGAGTAGGGGATTCAGCAAAAGACAACTCGTAGTAGGAGTACTCCCTGCGCCTGCAAAAGTGAAGCGCCATTCATCAGAAAAGAAAAAGGTAAAGTGAAGAAGACAAACTTGGCTTGGCTAGGCTAGGTTAGGTACTTCTCCGTAGGTGTGAAAGCTGCGCCAAACCGGCAGCCATTACTCGCTCGCTTTCCTTGAGATTTGGAGGAAAACCTTTCCTAAACCCACTTGTGTGTAGGTTTACTCGTAGTAGTAGTTCTCGACCAATCCAAGTATCCAATCTACAACGTCTTTGCAGTTCGCAGCACATCGGCTAGCAGCCAAGCACCAACACATGGGTCGTCCTCGTCTCCCCTGGCCACTGGACAGGTCAGGCATGGCATTGGATTCACTGGGCCAACCACACCGCCAGAGGCAAGCAGAAAGCTGGCTGTACTGAATCCGCATGTGACCACTGCTCTGCTCTGCGACACCAACACCAGTACACCATCACAGCAGTGAAGCAGGCAGTGAGCGGGACCATCGTCCCGACTCACGAGGCACGGATGGGCCCCTCCGCTCCGGCGCTCCGGCGTCCGACCTCCGGGGCCTCGGCTCGCATATGTGATGTGATGTGATGTGATGTGATGTGATGTGAGAAGGCTACGGCGTCGCTGTTGCTGTCATCGTCTCGTCTCGTCGGCATGGAAACGGAACGGCCTCAAAAGCTGCAATGCATGGAAACCGGCGAGAAGGTTCACCGGCAGCCTACTCCCTACCTGGGGAGTTCCCTAATCAAAAACGAAAGAGGGCATCGCAATCGTAAACAAGGGGAAGCTGCAGCCTAATATCATGTCATGGGGAGTCGCAACCAATGTGCTGATCAGCATGTCAAGGCAGTACTAATAATGGAATAAACCCGTAAAGCATCTCCAGTATTAGTAGAAAACCTCAACCTCAAGACTAGTTATCGGGAGCTATAACTTTATTTTGAGAGTTTTAAAAGGCTTCATTTCCAATAGAACCAGAAAATCTCATATTCTCACCCCCAATACCTCCTCTAACATGTGAGGTCAAATTGTCTACACCATTTCTCCCCACCCGTTCGCTCTATTCCCGACCCAGCAACGCATCTTCTTCCGCCACTACTCCGAGCGCCGCATCTGATTCCGCCACCACTCCTCTTCCTCCTCCGCCGCCATTCCCTTCCTTCCTACGCTCCTCCAATACTGCTCCTCCGCCGGCGCCGGTGCCTGGTGTTGCTCGCCGTTGCTGACAATGGAAAAGACTCCGAGACCGCTGGTGACTTGGAAGACGTCAGGTGCATGCTACTGCTCGTATTGTTGGCGAGTCCAAGCCCCTCATCGTTGAGGGATCAGAGGTTAGATTTTGAGCGACTGAGGGAAAAAATTTGCTCATTTGGGGTGAGATTGGGATACCGTTGGAGCTCTCAAATCCCTTAAATTACAGTTTTTTTTCTCATTAGAAGTGAAAATTTGAGGATTGTTGGAGATGCTCTAAAGCAATTATGAATATCCATCGATTAGATTTGTGACACGTATCCTTGCTTACATATCTGTACAGTTGGTGTCCATGTTCTAAGTAAATTTATCCGTAATAACACTGGTATCAATAAAGTACTAAAAGGACCTGTCACCAGGTACTGTGCTCCAGTATATTATGGCGCAGTATGGAGCAGTAGCAGATATTCCCTTGGGTCAAATACTCTGCTTTGACCTGACTCCATGCATGTGTTCAGTGTTCCAAGGACGTGCCTGTGCCTTGATAAAATAGCACTCATTTGGTGGGCAATAGTATAAATAGCAGTATAGAGTATACTACCTCCCGTCTAAAAAATAATACAATTCTAGCACCGTATAATGATTTAGTATCTTAAGTTTGATTAATCATAAATAAAAAGATATCAGTATTTATGATATCAAATAAATATCATTAGATGAATTACGAAATGTATTTTTATAATAAATTAATTTGGAGTCTTAAATGTGAATAGCATTTGCTAGAAATTTGTCGCTTGGACTTATGAGTCATGTAATAGTATTTTTCTCTCACAACAAATCAGCTTTAGCCGGCTTATGAGCCGTAGAAACTATCAGCCGAATAGCTCGTTGGTCAAATGTGAACTACTTTTGCCGACTCGCAACGTGTAGTTGCATTCTTTGTTGGACTGAGGGAGAGTACTAACCAACCGCACGGATTAACCGGAAAGTTCAGAGATTTCAGTGCAGCTATCCGTAAATAATGTAACCATGCTCGCATGTCGGCAGCACAACTGGAACTTGCATCCAATGTACAGGCTGCGTTCGGCTGGCCGGCTGGGGCTGGGCTGGCCAGTGCAGTCACACTTTACTGTTCACACGAACAGTGTTTTTAGACATAATAATATTTTTCTCTCCCAACAAGTATTTTGGCATATTTTTATGAACAGGAATGCCTATTCATAGACTTGAAATTTGTGCAATTTCCTCTGGCGGTCTCGACTGGTCTGACCCCATGCAATGCAACTGGTGTGCAATTTCCCCTGGCCCAAACGCAAGTCCTGTTGCAGATTCGTACCTGGATGCCGGAGTGTTGTCGTTACTCGTCACTCGTTGTCAAAACGCAAAAGAGATGGCTTTTTCTAGCCTCGGGGTTCTGTCTAGAAATTCCAATGCAATTTCCCCGGTGAATCTTGGATGCTGAAAATTTCTGTGCAATTGCTCCAAGCCTGACTTTGCAACTTGCAGTCAGTGCTCATCATCTGCATGATTGTGTCTGATTACTGTACCTGTATATGACTATATGAGTTCGATTTACTTAATAGTATGATTGTTGTGTGATCATGGTTCGCTATGAGTACGGTGTTGATGAGATGTGGTTTCTACGCCGGGTGAAGCTGTTTTTTTTTTTTTTTGAAAAATTGAAGCGAACCTGGCGGTTGCTTCAAGCACAAAAAGGTACTACCCGAGTACTAATCCTTAAAAAAGGCTGCACTCCACTGCACCCTTGGAGGATACCAATAGGGACTGAAACTTGTGTGAGACCGAAACTTGCCTTGCAATTCTCTTGTTGGAAACTGACGGGCCCTTTCTTTGAACAACAGTGGAAAATGAATAGTCCTTCCTACTCTAATGAATATGCAGTGCTCCTGCTAACCCTTTAAAAAAACTGTGGAAAAGGCAAGGCCTGGAAGAAGAGGAAGAAGAAGTAGAAGAAGAAGAAGAAGAAGAACAACAACAACAACACAGTTTTTGTCATTTCCTGGTAGGGAGAAAACAAACAAAGACGAATATGAGTAGCTAGCATGTGCCGGAACCGGAATTGCCTCAGAAACGAGAGTGAGGAAACCAGGGACTAGCGGATATGGGCATATGGCTATGGCATGACAGCATTCTTCTGAACTTATAGACGTTCGTACCAAAAATACAGTTACAGGTCACGAGAGCCTTATCTTGGGCGCTGAAGAAAATTTCTGGTCTGATAAAACAAAAAGAAACAAAAGCAACTAACAATGACAAAAGATAAGTGTGCAGTACGTATCTCCCTTTTGGTAGCGTCATATATAAACTTCTGTCAAGGCCCAGTTTACTCATTGTAACCCGTGAGTCTTGTTCAGGGTTTTTGGAAAGGAAAGAAGAGCAATGTTGCTACTTCATGCTCGGTGACAGGACAAACAGCAACGAAACGAAACGAAGGTGAGCGGAAGCAACATGGTAGCACTAGATGACGAGGAGCAACGGACAAAGAGGGCACTCTCGCTTGGTCAGTCTCAGTCAGCAGCTGAGACGCTGGCTCGCCACGTTGCCGTCGCATTCGGCAGTCGGGCACACGCGAACTCGAATCTCCAATCATTCATTCATTCCATACGCATGCAGCCAAGATTCCACCAAATTCTCAAATACGAATCTCGACAGGACTCTGAGGAGGAGAACGAACACATGCACGCACAACCGGTAGCAGCAGGATTCAAATGAATTCAAATAAAAAAATTTGAAAGAACGAGGCATCCATTCGCCATGCATGCCGGTCACTACTCACTCTCTCGAACGGATTTTACAAGCTGCATGCACGGGGCCTTTACTATCGTGCATGGATTAGCAGCAAGCAAACATTTTTATAATAATAACGATTTGTAGCACTCCTACTAGTAGGTGAGGCGGTAGCCTATCATCCTGCGCGCCGAAAAGACTCTTTTTTCCTTCATCACAAAAGAAGACGGCCTCGCGTCTCGCTCGCGGCCGCAGCAGATTAGATGATCTCCGGCGCGCATCAGGGCCATGGTGATGCTTGGCGTTGGCGGGGAAGGGGAGAGGGACGGGGATGGAGAAGCCGAATGGACGGACGGATCACAGGAAGGTCCGGGCGTCGGCGGACGTGGCGGCGGTGGCGGTCATCATGCGCGCGAAGTCCTGGAACCCGACGAAGCCGTCGCCGTCGGCGTCGACGCCGCCGATCATGCGGCGGCAGTCGTCGAGGCTGCACCCACCGTCGGGCCCGCCGCCGAGGATGCCATCCAGGACGGCGCGGAGCTCCTCGGCGGTGATGCGGCCGTCGCCGTCGGCGTCGAACACGCGGAACGCCTCCATGAGGTCGCCGTCGGCGTCTGCAGGCGGAGGCTGCGCGGCGAGGGCGGCCACGGCGTCGAGCTCGGCGTCGGACGGCTCGGCGTGGCCCAGGCGCCGCAGCACGGCCTCCAGCTCCCGCCGCGGGATCTCCAGCGGTGCTGCCGGCGCCGGCGTCAGCAGCACGGACCGCGGCGTGGAGGACCGTGCCAGCGCGTCGTCAGATGAGGACGAGGATGTCGAGGACGCGAACGACGGCGTCTCGCCGCGCGACAGCGACCGCTTCTTCTTGTTCTTCCCGTCCTCGCCGCCGCCCCGCTTCGGGGACGGCAGGGACAGCTTCCTGGCGAGCGACTGGATGGACAGCTTCATCTTCGCCTTCTCCGTCTCCTGCGCCGGCGCCGCTGGCTGGCAATGGAACACAACACGGGACCGGATCCGATCCGAGGGGCTTGGGTGGTGGACGTGCTGGTGGTGGTGGACAGGAGGAATGGAGAGGACTGGGAGGCGGGAGGTGGGAGATAAAAAGGCGTGCGGGCGGGGAGCGCGGGAGTGAGCTTCCTGGAAGCTTCGTGGTCGTGGGGGCGATTTTTTTTCGGCTTCGTCCCCCGCCCCGCTGTGGCGTCCCCTGTCCGCCTGGCGTATCCTTCTCCGTCCGTCGTCCTAGGGACTGTGCCGCGCCGGATTTTATTTATCTTTTGCGGGGGCGGGGTCGGGGTCGCGGGGACCGTTTCCTTGCTCGGCCGGATGGCCGGCGGATTGCCTGCGGGAGCTGGAGGCTGTTGCGCGGCCTGTGGTGCCTGTTCGCCCACCTCTGCGTTCGTCGAGTTGGCAAGGCCAGGCGAGACGCCAAGATGGTGATGGTGTTCCCAGAAATAGATGAGGCGTGTTGTGCATGTGTTATGCGAGCTTAGGTGGAGCCCAAAGGAGTCAGTGCACACAGGCTTTTGTTATCACTTTCACTACGACTAGGGCTCTGTTCGTTTATAATTTATACTTTTTAGCTTGGTTTTTTAGTCGGGACAGTGTTTTTCTCACACAACAAATCAGTCGGAACAGTGTTTCGGCTTGTTTTTTTTCCGTGAAGCGAACGGGGCATAGTTGTAGACATGTAGAACACGGATGCGTGCATGCCTACTTGAGTGCAAACGTCTGCAGACTTGTCTGCTATAAGCAATACTAATTGACCCAGCTTCTTCCATCAATCTTAATTCTTATCTAACTGCTTACAGCGAGGGTTGGTTTCTGGGCTGATAAGCCCGACTGGTACTGGTTTGCTGTGAGAGGAAAACACTGTACCATGACTGATAAGCCCTGGCTGAAACCAACAAACGAACATGTTAGAGATTCTTTTCCAAGCCTTTACGTGAGGCATTTTTCTAGCGACGTACTTCATCCATCCCAAATTATATAAATCATTCCATTAATCTTATCTAAAACGGCTTACTAGTATTGGTCAGAGACTCTTTTCCAAGCCTTTTACGTGAGGCACTTTCTAGCGATGCGCTAGTACCTCTTTGCAACCGGCTTCGCCCAAGAGTCGGAAAAGTTAGATAAGTAATGTTTGTGTGGTTTTACGCTTGTAGTACAAAAAATGACTTATCTGTGTTTATCTAGCAAAGCCATTTCTTGAATTAGTGCTTTTGCCGGAGCCAAAGAAACCATAGTTGAACCCCATTAAGAAACCATGTCCCAAACAAAGGCTAAAGACGACGAGACATGTTAGATAGAAAAGAATAGGTTCTATACATTCGCACAAAAGATATAAGACATTCGGTACTTTATGATAGTCATATACAATGATTGTCATTTGGTCTATTATGCTTTCTAAAAAAATTGTCAACCTTTGTTATTATGATGCTCTAAATAAAATAATTCCCAAGAATTGTATCAAAATTACACATTTCTGTTATTACGAAAAAGAACCTAAGTACCATTAACCTTCATAAAAGCTACACTGTCAGTAGCGGAAAATATTATAGGGTGACCAAAATTTGCATGTAGATTACTCATCTCCATCACTGTTAAAATTAGTCTATATATAGTAGGCGTAATAATTGCTTGTGAAAGCACCTAAATCTATCGTTGCAAAATTATATGAGTTATTAGTCATTAATGTCTACTATAACTCGATACGAATAAGAGAGCACCAACCAAACTATAAGGAGAGAGCAGGTTCAACAAGTTTTCGTTAGCAGTAGGCCTTGAATTCTTAACATATACTTCTTAAAAGTCACTAACAAATGTAAATGCACATGTTGAAGAACTAGTTTTTATGATAAAATCCACTGATTTTGCTTCAAGGTAAAAAGAATATACTAAGCCTAAAGTGTATCGTATTTCTAGGATAATTACACTCCTACATTACCATGACGGGTGCGTTTGGTAGTCTTGCTGATCTGGGATATAGCTCAGCTGGGCAAGCTTGCCAATTTCAACAAGGTCAACCTTGCCACTACAGCACGTTTGGTTTTTTTTGCCCAGCTAGCTTCGTCGTTTGGTTGCGTATATAGCTTGCCGACCTTGCTGCCTCATTTCTCTTTGCAATTTAGCATTCACGTACATGAAAACAGATATAAGTGTGCTGAATCAAATTGCTCATAATTGCATAAGAATAAAATACATATAAAATAGCCATTGTCTAACTAAAATATTATCAATTTAAAACATGACGTTGCCCCGCTCAGTTACCCCAACTGGTTTAGACCAGATAGATAAAACGTGCAACGTTGCCCTCCTCCGCTCGGTCAGGTACCAGCAAGCGTTACGTCGGTACCACAACCGTCGAGTGTGGGGTCAGGCCTTCAACGTCGGGACCTGGTGCTCCGCCTCATCCAGAGCAACAAAAACCGCCACAAGCTCTCTCCACTGTGGGAGGGACCATACGTCATCACGGAGGTGCTCCGACCAGGCACCTACAAGCTCAAGACCATCGACGACGAAGTCTTCATCAATGCCTGTAACATCGAGCAGCTATGTCGCTTTTACCCTTAATATACGCACATTTTCTCTTATCAGTTTCGCTATCGACTCCCCGATCTTTAGTGACACCCGACCCCAGCAACGGCAAGGGGTCGGGCCTCACTCGGGGGCTAATAAGAGCATATCTATCCAAAGAGATATTCTCTACGTTTGACCATTTCTCACATTGAGACACGGAAACAAGGGTTCTGTAAACGAACGCCGAGTAAAAGCGGTCGGATTGCAAGAAACCTCGCCCCCAAATGCTCACGACGCTTTTTGCTCACCAACATGATCAGAGTTTTTTCCACACCCCAAGCTTTTTAGCCTTAACTACGGAAAGAGTCGGTACGCGTCTAAGAGTATATCCACCTGGCAAACATTCTTTGTGCCCGACCCTCTCTCACGTTGAGACCTAGAAGCTAGGGTTGCGGAAACGAACGCTGAGTAAAACTGGTCGGACTTGCAAGAAACCTATGCCCCAGCGCCTACGGCGTTTTTACTCACCAGCGTGATCAGAGTTTATTCACCCAAGACTTTTTGAGCTTTACGGCCTCAACGACGAAAAGGGTCGGAACGCACTAACCTTTTAATAAAAAAAGAGGAGAAGGGCTAAAAAGTTGTTTGACCATAACAAAATTTAAGAGCTTGTCCATTTATTACAAGTTCGCCACACGGCTTATCTCGCTTAACTAATTTTTTTGGGCGGGATGATCTCATCATCTATCTCCCGTAGGTAAGTCCTGTGCGATGGGTCACACAAGTCGATCGGACGGCTTGGCCGCCACTGAGAGATGGGTAAGGAGCGATGGGATGCCCTATGCGGGTTATACCGACTCAAATCACGAACAACGGACCCGGATTCCACTCGGACATGTCCAGTAAGAGCTCTCCGAACCCATCACTCGAGCCATCAAGGTAAGAGACTGTGCGGCCAGGACACTCAAGTCGATCGGACGGCTCGGGCCGCTCTAGAGAGACGGGTCATCTCTAAGTAACACCCGACCCTAGCAACAAAGAAGGGGTCGGCCCTCACTGGGGTGGCAAGAGTGTCTATTCGGTGAGACATTCTCTATGTCCGACCCCTTTCTCACGCTTAAGACCTAAAGCCAAGGTGGTGCGAAAACAAATCTTTGAGTAAAAGCTGGTCAAACCAGAAGAAACCCCACGCCCGGTCAACAAGCCACTGGCGTTTTGCTCACCAGCGTGATCAGAGTTTTTGTCCCCGTACCCCAAGCTTTAGCCTTCGCCTTCCCAGGAAGGGTCTGGAGGGCCCACCAGCAGAATCTCTATCGAGGAGAGGCCAGTAGGTCGCCTAAGTCGACCAGATGGCTCAGGCCGCTACCGAGAGACGGGTCATCTCTAAGTGACACCTGATCCTAGCAATGGTAAGAGGTTGGGCCTCACTCGGGGGCTGGCAAGAGCGTCTATTTGGTAGACATTATCTATGTCCGACCCCTTTCTCATGCTAAAACCTAAAGGCAAGGTGTGCGGAAACAAACGCTGAGTAAAACTGGTCGGACTGTAAGAAACCTACGCCCCAGCGGCTACGACGTTTTTGCTCACCAGCGTGATTAAAGTTTTCGTCCCCGCACCCCGAGCTTTAGCCTCCGCCTTCTCAGGAAGGATTTGGAGGGGCCCACCTGTGGAATCTCCATTGATGAGAGGCCAGTATATCACCCAAGACGATCGGACGGCTCAGGCTGCTGCCGAGAGACGGGTAGAGAGCAGCAGGATGCCTCATGCGGGTTATGCCGACTCTGTCACGAACGATAGATCCGGATTTCACATGAACATATCCGGTAAGATCTCTCCAAATCCGTCATTCGAACCATCGAGGTAACTTTACCAACCCCCACTTTACTTCTCCAATGCATGAGCATTCATTTCCATGCATGCATTCATACATTCATCCATTCTCATGCACATATTCATACATTTATCCATACATTCATCCCATACACCCAAGCATCGCATATACAATTATTGCATCACAACGCTTCGCGTCGCATCACGAAGCGGTAGTCGTCTCATTCGATATGAGCGGCGACCGACCGAGGTTCGAAGGCCAGCCCGCGAATGGCTCGAGGCCGCCTCGCGCAAAACAGAGCCAGGGGAGAAAACGAAGATGAGCCCCAGCGGCCTTTGCCCAACCCGCTCAGAAGCAGACAGGGTCATCTCGACCTTCTCGTTTGATCCTAACCTCGAGCCAAGCCCATAGAATCTGCATCGAGGGAAAGCCAGCGGGCCACCTGAGTCGGTCTCCGAAACGACTCGGGCATCTACCGGGAGACGGGTTAAGGAGCAGTGGAATGCCACATGAGGGTTATGCCGACCCCGTCAAGAACGACGGACCCGTATTCCACTCGGACATACCCGTTAGCGAGCTCGCCGATCGTGACACTCGAGCCATTGAGGCAAAGTGTCGTTAGCTCAACCCCTCCAATTATGGAAACCGTGGACGGGTGGCGATAAAACTCGCCCGACCCTACCGAGCCCAATGAGGCTTGGGGGCTCGAGCCGCCCGACCCCAACTCGGGAATCCGACCCGACGGAGGTTCGAAGGCCGGCCCGTGAAGGGCTCGAGGCCACCTCGCGTCAAACAAAACCAGAGGAGAAAACGCAGATGAGCCCCAGCAACTATACGAGGTTTGTATGCAAAAGATCAACTCTAACAGGTTTGATATTAGAACCTTAAATTTGATTGGATCCTTAAATCCCCCTCACACCTGGGAATGCCCTCAAATTTCTGTTGCG
This sequence comes from Miscanthus lutarioriparius, assembly GCA_904845875.1. Taxonomy (NCBI): domain Eukaryota; kingdom Viridiplantae; phylum Streptophyta; class Magnoliopsida; order Poales; family Poaceae; genus Miscanthus; species Miscanthus lutarioriparius. Next base: position 4,056,589 of record CAJGYO010000005.1, read on the forward strand.
TCCTTTCCTCTTCAGCACGCACGTAGAAACGTGCCCGTTCATCTACATCCGCCCCCGCGTCGCCTCCTCCTCTATCTTCGGCAACGTCTTTCACCAGCACGTACGGCTCCCCTGGCACGCCCCCGCCTCCTTTCCTCGGCTCCCTCCAAAGCATTTCCCGTGTCTGTCTCAGATTCTTGATGGCCGTCAATCGATCGGTAGCCAAAGCTGGGCATGATTATTGATGGATACTCCATTTTTTTCTAGAAAATGAACGAGGAGTACTTCTCGTATCTACGTGTCCGCACTTACGTTTACAATATTATATAGTTTTATTAGTGACATTGCTGATAAACCTGGGGATGACGAATTAGTGATAAAGTTAGAATGTTGGATTAACATCAAAGAGCCAAGCTCAGTCCATTATGGCTCATTAAGTTAACGAGTTGTATAGGCCGGTTTAACTCCGTAAGAAAAGGAGTTAGAAATTTTAGCTCGGGACTCACAAGCCACCTCATTCACACAACAACTAATAATAATACAAAGCTAGTGACTACTAGTTACTCTCTCTATTTTAAATTGTAGTCATTCTTGCTATGTACTTACATAATGTGTATATATATTAGTTGTTCTGGATTATGTCAATTGTAGTCGTTCATGCTATGTACTTACATAACGTATATATCTAGATGAGGTGTATTTACATAATGTATAAGGGCAGTCCCAATAAAAAAAACTAGTAATTTCTATAACATAGGATACTGTACCAAAAAAGTACTGCTTTCAAACCCATGGTTTTTATGAGTAATAATTATTTTCTCTTTCTCTCTCCCAACTCTATCTTCTTCCTCCAATGGGAATGCGACACGAGCTCCCTAAAAACTGGTGGTTTCTCCCCAATGACGATTTCATGGTTTCTTGATGTATTGGGTCAAGAGTAGACCTGATTTCTTCATGAGGAAACCATTTCTATGATTTTTGCTCTCTTTCTTCATTAATTATGTTGCCATATCAATATTTTACCTACGTGGTAAGTCATTTAATGATGATAGAAACTACATCAATACACCGTTGGGACTGCCTAAGTCGTCGTGGGGTTCAAAATCTGTCCCGGAACGGAAGTCGTTGTAGAGTTCTGGCAGGTACACCGGCTATTGTCGTAGCCTAGTTCCAGCAAAGAGTCAGGCGTACCACCTGCCTTTGCCTCCTCCGTTCACCTGTGTGTAGTGGGCACTTAACAGCAGCAATTAATGCAGTTCCTTTCATTTGCTCATAGGGGTAATGCAGACCATTTTCTAGTTCCTGGTACTCCCTCAAGTTGCAGAACGACTTGCATTTTGAAATGGAAGGAGTATATATCTAGGCGAAGATTAACAATTATAATTTTAAATAATTCTGAACGATTTATAATTTAGAATGGATCAAGGAAGTATTTTCATGCATGTAAATATCAAACCAAAAATATGTATGATATTAACTTGTGAAGTAGCTCACAAGCCTGCTCATTAACTTAACAAGCTAAAATATGCTAGCTCTGCTCGTCAGAGAAAGAAAACGAGAGGGTGATCAAGCAAATAACGAGCTATGAGTATGTTTTGGTGTCCACGCCGGGTGGCTGACCAAATTAAGGACACTTCACATTCATAGAGATGGAGTTGCTCCTACATGATATGTATGCGTAGTACAGGTACAGGTAGACATGATGTTGCACGCCGTTTTGTTTGGCCAGCAAACTCATGTGAGGTACAGGTAGCCTGTTCGGCTGGTTTTCGGCTGCCGCTGGGCTGATGCTATTGGACTTTTCAGCCTAGCCGTTCGACAGCCCACCTCTAGCCGTTCGGTTGGAGGTATACATGAGCAGCCGACGGCGGCCCTCTTCCCTCTCCCTCTCGCTCCCCGTACGCTCGCGCGTGGCTTAGGGTTTCCCCGCTCCAATCGTGTTGCGCCCCTGCTGCTCGCGACTCGGCCGCTGTCCGCCACCCGCACCCCGCACCCCCACCGTCCGCCCTCCGGCCCTCTCTCGTCAGCACCCTCTGCCATCTGCGTGCTCGCCCCTCCACCCGCCGCTCCTCGCTGCCGTCGCTCCCTCGAGGCCCTTCAGTGAGCAACATGAGTGCACCTGGAGTGAGCCCATTATCAGATGAGTGGTTAGCGTCAAATGAGAGTGTGTGATATGGCAAATGTCCGTGAGTGGATCATGGCTGGACTTGGACTACTGGCCGGGCCACAAGTACGTGAATGTATGTTGTTTGAGTTCTTAATGATGTGATACATCTAAGTTATCATGTAAGCCTAAGTTGGGTAGGATGAGAATTTGTGTACATGTAGGCGACGGCGTTTGGTTAAGGACATGTTGTACTTGGAGTACAGGATGGCACGAAGAAGATACAGGTTGGGTATCTAGATTTTGCGGCATGCGTTTCTTCTTCTTGCTGTTTGATATGTGCCTTGAAATGGGTACACGTTTTGTAAAGGTTCCACTTATGCATCAGTAAGATGTAGAGGACTGTAGACATTTGAAAATATTTGGTGATTACAAGTAATGAACCATTGTAAGGGGCATTAGGTTGGACTTGAACTGTATTTGGTTATCTGTTCAACTGTTTTGGCGCCACCGTTTGAATTGATGTGGTTCATTGGCGCCATTTTTTTGAATTCAATTGGTTGATTTGAATGTGCCCAGCTGCTCGGCTGCACTGGGCTGATGCTGCTGGTAGCTGCAGCAGTAGGCACAAATCAGGCACCAGCAGTATGCACCTTCCAGGAAGCTTCCTGTGCTTGCCAAAGGTGTCTCGTCCTCTCCTCCGATCCCTCCTGCACGACCCGATCGTCTCCTCCAGGAAGCTTGCGACGACTGTGCTGGCGCACTCCTGCTCAGTGCTCACTGGACACAGCACGCAGACAGCAAGATAGGACATGGCAACGTTCGTCTCGTAATTTCTAATCAAACTGTGTAATTAGTTTTTTTTCGTCTATATTTAATGCTCCATGCACGTATCGCAAGATTCGATGTGATGGCTACTGTAGCACTTTTTGGGAAAAGTTTTTTAATTAAACCAGTTGCCTGTTTAGTTCCTAAAATTTTGTAAAATTTTTTAAGATTTCCCGTCACATCGAATCTTTAGACGCATGCATGAAGCATTAAATATAAATAAAAAATAAAAACTAATTACACAGTTTAAACGAAATTCACGAGACGAATCTTTTAAGCCTAATTAGACTATGATTGGACACTAATTACTAAATAACAACGAAAGTGCTACAGTATAATTTTCCAAAAAATTTCGCCAACCGAACTAAGGGCAGTCCCAATGGTGTATTGATGATGGTTTCTATCATTATTAAATGACTTGCCACGTAGGCAAAACGTTGACATGACAACGTAATTAATGAAAAAAGAGAGCAAAAATTATAGAAATGGTTTCCTCATGAAGAAATCAGGTCTACTCTTGATCCAATGCACCAAGAAACTATGAAATCGCCATTGGGGAGAAACCACCAGTTTCTAGGAGGCTCATGTCGCACTTTCATTGGAGGAAGAAGATAGAGTTGAGAGAGAGAAAAAAAAATAATTATTACTCATAGAAATTATAGGTTGAAAAGCAATACTTTTTTTATGTGGTATTCTAAGTTATAGAATTTATTAGTTTTTTTTTATTGGAACTGCCCTATGGCCCTAGCCTTTGGAGGTTTGGACACGGCCTCCTCCCCCACCATTCCCAAAACCGTGTTGAAACTTGAAACCGACTGGCTTGGTGCTGGTGGTCGCGTTCGTGGTCTGCTGGCTCACTTGCACTAACCTTTCTCTGCACGCGTCCTCGTCGTCAACGGTTGACCTGATGGTATTGTCCAGTTGGCCACGCTTGGTTTCTCCTAAAATTTAGTCATGTAACATCGAACGTTTGACATTCATTTAGAGTATTAAATATAAATTATTTATAAAACTAATTACACATATTACGATCAATTTACGAAACAAATTAATGCATGATTTAATAATATGGTGCTATAGTAAATATGTGTTAATGATGAATTAATTAGGCTTAATAGATTTGTCTTACGAATTAGTCATCACTTATGTAATTAGTTTTATAATTAACTCATGTTTAGTCCCGACGGGTCAGCCTTCGAACATTTGATGTGATAAGGACTAAACTTTGGCTGTGTTTATTTCCCCCTCCTAAAATTTAGCCCCTGTCACATCGGATGTTTGAACATATATATGGAGTATTAAATATAGATTAATTATGAAACTAAATGCACAGATTGAGCCTAATTAGTCCATGATTTGACAATGTGGTGCTTGTGCTAATGACAGATTAATTAGACTTAATAAATTCATCTTGCGGATTATTGAGAACTTCTATAATTTGTATTATTATTACTATTCGAATACTCGATGTGACACCCCATGTGACACCCCTAAACTTTAGTTCATGAATTCAATAGTAATAATAATACAAATTACAGAAGTTCTCAGTAATCCGCGAGACGAATTTATTAAGCATAAATAATCCATCATTAGTACATGTTTACTGTAGCACAACATTGTCAAATAATGGACTAATTAGGCTTAAAAAATTCGTCTCGCAAATTAGTCTCAGTCTGTGTATTTAGTTTCGTAATTAGTCTATATTTAATACTTCATGCATGTGTCCAAACATCCGATATGACAGGGACTAAAATGTAGGTGCATGGTCAACTGGACAATACCATCAGGTCTAGGGATGAAAACGGATCGGATCGGAGCGGATAATGGCTTTTTCATATCCTAATCCATTTTATTTTATTGGATTCGGAGCGGATGTGATATTATACGAATTCGGTTGCGAACACGGAGGATGTCGGAAATGGTACGGATTCGGACCAACGTCGGAGCGGAAGCGAACTTTTTTAAGTCGGATAATATGTTGCATGTTGTTTTTATGATGAGAAACAATTCATTAACTAAAGTCATAAAGCGGTAATACAACTCGAAATAATCACCATCAATCCACCACTTCGATTTAAGAGCTCACAAAATTAAAACAAGTTCTCAGTTTGGATTTAAGAGTATAAAACAAGTCGTGTAAAAGAAATAAATATTCTTAATTAGTATATATAATTGCCGCTAATCAGGCAAACAGTCTATCACTAGGGTTACCATTCCATGTCGTGTGAAAAGATACTTAAATTAGTATATATAGTTGAGGAGCTTTGCTTGTGGGCTACAATATAATGATGGGTTGGGTCAACTTGTATTCTTACCACCTGGGCTCCTTAGAATATTCGGATTATCCTATTATAAGCGTCAGATAATCCGCATCTAATTATTGGATAATCCATATCCGCCGGATTTCGTCAATATCATATCCTACACCGCATCTGCATATAATTGGATTCGGATTATCCTCATCCGCATGGATATTCAAAACACTTCTCTATATCCTTAAAATTTGAATTCGGAGCGGATCGGAGCAGACGATTATCCGTACCAATTTCACCCCTAATTAGGTCAACCGTTGGCCTCGATTTGTTTTCGATCAGCTCATCCTAATGACGCCACATGACATGGTCTACATATTTACCGAGCTATATAAGTATTGCACACAACTAATAATCAAACTTTAAACTGGTTATTTTTACCGTAATTTGTATTTGTTTCCTGACACAATACCCATCTAGGTACTATATAATCTCTATTTAGATGCTTATAAACAGAACAGAGGGAGATTTTTTTGAGGGGGGGTTATTTTTGTTTTTTAAATATAAGGGTAAAATTGGTTTTTTCTAGAAAACATAATTATCCTGGTGACTAGAGTCAATACTAGAATCTATGGTGTCTTGTCAAAGTTTAATCTGAAGGCTTCATTGAAGGTTTCTAGTTAGTATTAATATTAATATGTTTGTTCTCATCCTTTGCATTGGTGTACGGGTCTTCGATGTGTATTTAGTAGAAGCCTAAGCTTATGTTATATCATCTCTTGTTGCATCCATTTATGGGACGACATTATGGATTTTCGCTTTCAACTTTATTCTTATTAACTGTTACAAATCTTGAATGCTTATGGTACCTTTATAAAAAGAAATCTTTTATATTATTTTATTTTAAAAATAGACGGTAGCGTTTAAACTACACTCGCTACTCTTTGTTAGTACGATGGCGCAAGCAGTGGTTTCATCAGCCTGCACTACAACACTTAAATGTTGAATCGCCTCTATCAAAGAATCAAATTACGTGTTGATATGTAATAGTATTTAATACAAAATCTACGAACATATCTAAAGTAATTTTAGTTGTAGTGAATAGGTATTTTTGTTGTAGTGGGCAGTGGGATGGTTGTGGTGGATTAATGATTATTTAGTTTGGTCAACCAAAGTGTGGGGTGCTTATTATATATATTCCTCTATTGGCAGTCCAATTCTAACAGAACACCTTTCCTTTCCTTTCTTTTTACTATCTTGATTTGAGAGAAAAAAGCTAGGACGATTATGCTGAACCAACATGCCGGCCGTTTTTAGTTAGGGTGTGTTTGATACTGAGACTAAAGTTTAAGAGGTGTTACATTGGGTGTCATATGGGATATCACATTGAGTGTTCGGATAGTAATAATAAAACAAATTACAGAAGTCGTCAGTAATCCACGAGACGAATTTATTAAGGCCAATTAATCTGGCATTAGCATATGGTTACTGTAGCACCACATTGTCAAATCATAGACTAATTAGGCTTAATAGATTCGTCTCGTAAATTAGTCTCAATCTGTGCATTTAGTTTTATAATTAGTCTATATTTAATACTCCAAATTCGTGTCAAACATTCGATGTGATAGGGACTAAAAATTATGAGGGAAAATGGACTAAAGTTTAGGAGGTGTCACGTCAGGTATTCGGATACTAATTAGAAAGACTAAATCTAAGCCTAATTAGGCTTAATAGATTCGTCTCGTAACAGTAACATTCGGCCAGTGCACCGTTGTCCTGGCGAGTCCCCGGGCATGGCGTCCCCTCCGTGTAGCCGCACCGGCGTCGCGGGCTCCACCAACACGAAGATCTCCTTGTCCGCGTGCCGCACCCCGCCGCCTGCCCAAGGTGCCGAGCCACACCCGTGCGCCGTTCCACGTGGAGTGTATGTCCGTGCTAATGCTACGGTAAAATACAAAACAAGATAAATAAAATTTGTAAAAATATAAAAAACAGAGTCATATTGTTAGCTAAGTCGGGTTTGCAAACACCGACAAACACAAGAAAAACACATCACAAAGATCTTGACAACTCAATAAATTATCCCATTTTTCATTTAGTATATTGTATGCAATGAAACAATTGTAAGAAGAACAAACACAATTTATGACCTTGCATAATCTTGCCACCAAGTATCATCAGCATCCAATCGATTTACGGGATATATATCTAACCTTGCAATTGTGAGCGATGTGTGCACAATATTCAATCAAGGGAAACAACTTGATGGAGAACACGCTTGGTGATTAAAGTGTTCTTTGTACCAAATATGGTACAAGATGAACATGCCATCTGATTGTTTCTACAAACGAAGTTGCATATATCAGGACTTAAAAAATATGTAAGTATTTTCTAATGATATTTACTAATAACAAATTACATTACTGGAATGCAGGGATGGTCTTCTCACTGAGATGCTCATCGAAGAACATAAGGCCACACATAACCTGATGTCTCATACATTAACTCATTTGAATCTTTCTCAGTGATGGTTGCCTACAACTAAAAAAGATGTCAAAACCTCAAATGAAGCTGAGTTTTAAAGCATTATTGATGAGTTTTCAAAACAGGCTACATATAAAGAGTTACAAGTAAAGTGAGGACCTGTCCTGGATGGCCAGCCTGGGTTTTCAGGTATGTGGCCACATTAACACGACATGCCCAGTGCCATCATCTGCCAGCATGTTGCACATTTTACTCACGTTTGCCTCCATTCAGAGAGAATGAAACTACATACATAGCAACAACCCACAACGAAGTTACATACTGCCACGATTGGTGAAGATACCTACAATTATTAAGGTATAAGAACAAATCTGTATATGCATACTGGAATGACCAATGGCGATGAAGGCGGATGGTAGCGAATTGGAAAGAGCAATTACTCTTCCGCTCTATCAATCTTTCGCTTTCTTTAAGAGAATGAGATAAGGATTTAACGGCTTTGCACGATTGAGTGGTGTCGTGGTGATGAGGGCGCCAGCGTGGTTGGCGTGGAGACGACAGAGATGACGGTGGCTTTCGATTTACGCCACGCAGCGTCGCCCGTGGCTATGCTGCCAAGCGCAAAAACAGTCAAGACGGTGGAGGCGATCCCTGCGGGAAGTGAGGCGGTGGGGCTGGGCCGGCGCGGCGGCTCGGGGCGGTGGGTCTCCGGTCTCCCCGCGTGGCGTCGGGTCCGTGGCAAGCAGGCGGCGTCCCATGCGTCTTCGTACGGCGGCGGCGCGCCTCACCGGCCTCGCCTCTGCTGGTCGCGAGCGCTGTGCAGCCGCCCCTCGTGCCGTCTCGGACGAGCCCGTCGTCGCCCTTCTACAGCTCGCAGTGCACCTCCGCCGGCCGGAGCCCCCCCGCGTGGGATTAGGAATCTAAGAAGTCACGGTCACGGGGAGGCGGAGGAGTCGCGGTGCTGGCGGTGGAGCCGCTCGCGCTTCCGCCCGTCGGTGCCGCACTGCACGATGGCGCCATGCCGTGCACGATGGTGGAACACGTGCGCCGGCCGCCGGACACCGGAGATGGATCATCGACGCGCGATGGTGGCCCAGCGCCGTGCCCCTCGTGGTCGTCGTTCCCTCTGCAGTGTGACGTCTCCTTCGTGGTCGCCGCTTCCTGTGCCGTCGGCCTAGGATTCAAATGATCATGGACGGGGGCAACCGAAATCAACGCGAGCCTGACCTGTAGGCACATGCGCGTGGGAGGTCCGCAGGAGGGCGATGGAGGGTAGACACACTAAACATGAGCCGTCGGATTTGGATGAGTAATGAGAGAGAATGGCTAAGAGATAATCTGGTGTATCCGTTTTGATAGTGTTATATTTTCTGAGTGCATTCATGGGTGTGGATGTAGCATAGATTATGACTGTGGAGCAGGCATTTGTTTTGTGACTGTAGATTTATTCTAACGGGTGTATTATAAGGGTGGTAGATATGTGCAATTAGTTTTGTAGTTAGTCTACGTTTAATACTCCAAATTAGTGTCAAACATCCGATGTGACAAAGACTAAATTTTAGAAGTCTATGCTTAATACTCCAAATTAGTATGAAACATCCAATGTCACGTAGACTAAACTTTAGGAAGTGTGTAGCCAAATGATTGCTGCTCCATTTCTCCGGAGAATAACCAGGATGATGGAGACACATGTCTCACTAGGGAGCAACGGCTGGTGAGAACATGGATTAGCTTTATTTTCAGGATGGGCTTATAAAAAAAAAACTTTTCATGGATGGTCCTATGAGAATGTGAGCAGATAAAATAGCAGGGTCTGATCTTTTAAAAAGCAGGGTCGGAACTGCGTGCAGAGGACGCGGTGCAGGACGATGCAAAGAACGGCTCTATATTTCAGTGTAGAGTATAGCTAGATACCCCTCCACCCCCCATGTGAGGTGCTGTTGGAGGTGGAGGGAGCCAGCATGCATGGTGCATGGGTTGGTTTGGTTGGTGCGTAGCAAGTGCGAGCTACCAGTGGTTCACTAATCCCTCTCACTCTCACCTAGCTTAGCTAGGATAATAGGGCAGCCTCCCTCAATGATCGGCTGAATGCATATGGTTTGGTTGGTCAACTGGACCGAGCTCCAACTAACCGAAAATGGCGGCGTGCGTGTACGTGTTGGAAGGAAACGCAGTTGCAATCATGCATGATCAGATAGATTCCCATTATTGGTCTATCATCCAATCCAAGGTCGCGAATCTAAGTGCAAGACGAAAAGCACGTGTGTTTGCATCAACTTCATGCAGGAATTCTGATGCAATACAGCGGCTGATGTGCAGTGTAGTTGTAGGCGTCCAATTTCGGGTGTCTAGAACGGAGGGAGATCTCTGTCCGGCGGCTGTGCTGGCTGCTGCTGCTGCCTGATGAGAGGCCGCAAACCAAACACGCTCGTGGAGACAGCAGACTGTCCGATCGACATCGATCGCAGCCTGGTGATCCGATGTCATGTCAATCCCCGCCTCCGCGCGCGACGTCGCACGTTTACCACGCTGACAGCCAGCTCAAGCAGCGTGCTGTTGCATCGTCGCCATGCGTGACGTGGGGGCGTTGATTTTGATAGATAATAGAATGGTGCACCAGTGTTTGTCGCTAGCAGGCAGGCGCGCCCGGCCTGTCGTGTGCCAGTGCCACGCCCACGCGCTGCGATTCAAGCATCGAACCGCCGCCGATGACGTCCAAATCGCACAGCAGTGGAACCCGCTCCGCTCCGCGCCCGACGTCGGCAGCGCTGCGACGGGATGTGCTGGGCGGTTCCTGCTTCCTACGATCCTACCACTAGCACTACCTACGTCACAGCGGCAGCGTGCTCAAGTGGGCAGGCAACCAGCGACGCGGTGGTGGAATTTACACAAGGACGGCCACGCCACGCACGCGCGGACGCCGTCGCCGTCGCCGTCGCCGTCGCCATCGCCGTCCCGCGCGCGTGGTCAGCTCTGGTCAGAGCACGCTTTGTCCGGCCGCTTCGTTCCGGTTTCTGTTTCAGCTGCATGCGCGGTCGTGGCGGTGGCACGGCTATGCACCGGGAGGCGGCCGGCGACGGCGAGCCGACATCCTCCGGTCAACGAATTAAGTCCGGGCTGACCGGCCTGCCGGCACGACCGGACGTCGCACGCCACACTGAATCAAGTCTGACACGACGTTTCAGAATTCAGAGCACAGCACAGCACGCGCGCTCTTGGTTGTATGGTCCTCGATGGATGGATGATAGCAGGTCGGGAGCTGGTGAGAAATTGCTCTAACGGCTTTCAAAAACAAAACCAGATTGGGAGAGTCAGTCAGAAAAAGAAAAACGATATCAGGAACTGAACAAAACCGATGGATGGAACTCATCCGTGGGAAAGCAGTAGCTCCAAGCGATAACACCAACCAACATTGAGGACTTCAAATCTTCAGTGCTGTGCAACGGATATACAGATGTAACGTTACAAACTTACAATCATGGGTTTTTACATACTTTCTGTTTTCCAGCGGCAGATCCGACTTTCAGAGATCAGCACAGACACAGCACGGCATTTTTTTTTGTTGAGACAGAGAAAGAGAAAGAAACAGAGCATCGAGCTACCCGTAGCCGTGAGCAAATTTACCTGCTTATATACAGCTTAAAACACTACTATCTACTGCTCAGCACTCACAACCTCGGTCATAGATAATAAGAAACTCCAAAATGAGAAAGGAAGCGTCACAGTTGTCCTATCCTGAATCCCTGATGATTGATGAAGAAGGTGCCTGTTGTTGCCGACCCTCCGTCAGGGATGATGAGCACGAGCATGTACCGACAAGACAGCGGCCGTTGACTGTACAGCGGCTTGTCGAGCAGCCGGGTGCGTCGATGCTGAGAGTGGCCGAGAGCGGCGATTGGGCCTCTTCTCAGTGTGGGCTCAATCTGAGGTTGGAAATTCCACCTTGGGATGGTTTGCCACACTATTTGGGGTCTTGGAATGATTCTCAAAAAAAAAAAAAAAAAAAAGGGGTGTTGGGGCTTGGCGCTCGTCGTGGTGACCAAACCTGCTTGGACTTCGACTTCGTCTGGCGGAACTCCGCCCCGCCCCGCGTCAAGTTTTTCGGCTTGGTTCTGACCAAGGATCGCATACAATGCAAAACGGCCCTGTGCCGCAAGAACATTCTGCAGGACGCGATCTGCGACATCTGCGGAGGTGCTGAAGAAAATGGTGACCACATCATCTCAGGGTGCTCGTTCGCCAAATGCTTCTGGAGGCGCATCGGCTGGCAACCAAACTCAATCGCGCCCGTCATTGAACTCTGGAAGTCGTCTCCACCACCTCACGTTCCACCTTCGACGGTGAGCCCCATGATCCTACTCTGCTGCTGGGAGCTATAGAAGCACCGACACGATGTCGTATTCCGCAACCTCCCCCCTGACTAGAACAGGCTGGTGGCTGCTTGCAAGGAATCAGCCAGGGCTTGGAGCTGCCGTCGACCCCTTAAGGACACTGTACTCGAGCTTTTGGAGTTCATCATGAACATGTAATCCCTACTCCCCCATTCTCCAAACCTTACTGTAAAATTGGATCGGCGCCAATGCCCTTCCGCCCACCGGCTTGTCCGGCATATGTGGAATGAAAGATTCAGGTGGGGAGGACTTCTCCCATGTTGACCTCAAATTTTTTTTTTTGAGGTCTTGGAATGGAACTACCCCAACCGCCCAACGACACAACCCAACAAAAAGCCTGCCTATGAGAACTATGGAAGGACAAGTAGCACACCGTCGTCCGGCCCAAGCCCAGATCGGCCCACCACTATAAACCCGCCAGCCTCCTCTCCTCTCGGCTCTCGCTCTCGCACCCGCAGCAGCACCAGTCTTTGGCCACCTGGCTGGGCTGGTTCCCCTTCCACCCTGGGATTTCTCTCCTCTCCCGCCTCCCTCGCTAGGGTTTAGGGTTCTACAGCCAGCAAGCCACCATGATGCACCACCACCTCTCGCGCCTCCTCACCCGCCGCCTCCCGCTCCCCGTCGCCGCCTCCTCTCCCTACGCCGCGGCGCTCTCCACGCCCCCCAGGCGCGCCTACGCCCGCCGCGCCAAACCGCCGCCAGCGGCGGACACCGGCGACCACGCTGCCGCCGCCTCCCATGCGGCAGCGGCTGGCTCGGAGGCGAAGGCCACGTGGCAGACGGAGAAGCTCCGGGGCGAGCTGCCGCGGCCGCCGACCATCCCGTTCCAGCCGCGCGTCGCTAACGCCGTGCACCTCGTCGGCACCGTCTGCGCGCCCGTGCACGTGCAGCAACTGCCCGACGGCCGATTCTCCGCGGTCTCCGTGCTCGTGCACGACCACGGCATGAACTTGCCCAAGTTCTGGTGAGACGGCTGCTTGATTTCCCTTGCTGCCTTTTCTTCTGTACTACGATCACTTTGTACGATACCATAATGATTGCTGTTGGAAGGACGGTTTTCATGTTAGGATATGTTGAGGAGTGGGATTGCTCCCAAATATTGCAGGTTTTGTTCTTTGTTGTGCCCAAACGACTAACTAAATTATTGTTGACTTGTTATCTGTTAAAAAAAAAATATTACTGTGAACCAAATTTTGGACCTGCTTGATTGCCGCATATCGTTATCCCTCATCTTATGCTGCAAAATTAGACATAATATTCCTTTGCATTTAGTTATCGATAATTTATAACCATTGTTTGAGCGCGGTAGTCTAAACACCAGAAGTATCTGTAGTCTAAAATGTACTGAGGACCACCACAAGTATCTCTTTTGTTGTTTCTGGAGTAGTTTCACTAATCTTACTTTTTGACATGTCTGTTTTCATTTTTCATGCCCATTTGAATATTCTGATGTCCAAGTTGTTTTACCTTCAGGGTTCCCATAGTTTTCAAAGATGACTTGGCACAAGTAGCCGCTTCTCATTTGAAAGAAAATGACCTTGTTTCTGTGTCTGGGAAATTAACTTGTGATTCTCCACCATTCAAGCTTGCTGATGGCGAAGCAAACATTCAGGCATGTAGCTATTACTCATATTTATTTTCGTTCTGTTCTTTGTGAATTTCATGGGGTAGGCAGATGCCTCATGTGTTCAGTGCAAATCTACCCGCCCTACATTTAGTATCTCGACACCCATTTTGCTTTGGAAAATGTCCAAAATCTCCCAAACTTTGACTGTGTACCCCCTAAGCTACCTGTCTACCTTTTTGTTCGATTTACTCCCCAACTATTTCAGTTGTTCCAATCTACCCCTTAATAAGTGTTATGGTGGGCAAGGTGTACCATCATGGGATAAGCCAAAGCGACAAGGCAAGTGGCTAAGGCCACATAAGGAGCTTTACCGGGCCATGCATCACCACCCTTTAAGCGTAAGGAGTTAGGCATATGAGTCTATTGTCGTTAAGTTGTTAGCATATCTAGAGTCATTTAGTCAGTTGATTTATTCCCAAAGATTAGGAAGTTGGTTATTGAGTCTTGTATAAGTTAAACATTTTGCTTCTAATACGTTTCACCGGGATTGAGACTTAAGTCTCCCTTGGGCACCTGGCCCTTACTTCTCGCCACCGTCATCTTATTGTCGTTAGCCACAACCCTAGGCGCCGAAAACAGCGCCCTTCGATTTAAATATGGTCGTGCAATCCACCGAGGGTGCCTGTGGTGGTAGATTATCGGTAGACGGTGCGTGTAATAAGGAACCAGATGGTGACACAAGGGCAGAGACAACGATTTAGACAGTTCTGTCCGTCTCGATCGACGTAATACCCTACGCCCTGTGTCTTTGGTGTATTGTATTGAGATGTATACAGATTAACTTTGTTGTCTAGGGGACCCTTGTCTCTCCTTATATACTCCAAGAGACAAGGTTACAAGTAAAGTATCCAATTTGGTACTATTACAATATCTAGTACAACTTGTAATCTTGATGTGCACGCCTTGATCTTACGGGGCGGGCCACCTCGGATGGTGTGCCCATGTACCATCTTTAGGTACCCGGGGTATACCCCCACAGCCTAGTCCCCGAGCGCCATGTATTCCGATGCGACACGCCATTTTAACCTTCTCCTCCAACAAAGGAGGCTTGAGTTCTTGACATCTCCACCACCCGTTGTCACGGAGAAGTAGGTTGTCCAAGAATGTATGGTGCTCTTAAGAAGAAAGAAAAAGATTTTCGTCTGTGAAGTGTGCCCACTTGTATTTCTAAAAAGAAATGTAAGTGCGTCTTGAAGCGTGAAGCGCCCTTGATTATCGAGGCGTAGGGGTTAAAAACAAACACATTCACCGCAGAAGGTGAAGTGTGCCCACTTAGTCCCCGAGCCCGGTAGTAGGTGACGAGGCACGTGGTGCTGTGGTCTAAAAAGAATTCCCGTTAAGTTGAGAAACGAGATCGTCGTCAGAAGCGATACAAGATGCATGCAGTGCATCGCATCGATGTAGTCCCCGAGCTTCTTTGGAAGGCGAGGTATGAGCCTTGTAGCAAGGTCTAAGAGAAAAAAAATATCTAAATCAGCATGCGAAGTCGCCAACGCATGTAGTCGAGATTTAAAGTCCCCGAGCCGTGGTGGGAGAGTGGTCGGCGGGCCCCCGAGCATGTGTCGAGGAGCGAAGGACAAGTCCCCGAGCCGTGGTCCTGGAGAGTGGTCGAGGCGCCCCGAGCACAAGTCGAGGAGCGAGCGACGAAGTCCCCGAGCTGTGGCTCTGAGAGTGATCGAGGCAATCCTCTCGTGCGTGAGAAGCGAGCGACGAAGTCCCCGAGCCGTGTGGTCTGAGAGTGATCGAGGCGGCCCCCGAGCGTGAGGTCGAGAAGCGAAGCGACGAAGTCCCCGAGCTGTGGTCGGAGAGTGATCGAGGCGCCCCGAGCACGTGCAGTCGAGGAGCGAAGCGACAAGTCCCCGAGCCGTGGGTCGGAGAGTGATCGAGGCGATCCCCGAAGCACGTGTCGAGGAGCGAAGCGACGAAGTCCCGAGCTGTGGTCGGAGAGTGATCGAGGCGCCCCCGGCGAGAGTCGAGAAGCGAAGGACGAAGTCCCCGAAATGTGGTCTGGAGAGTGATCGAGGCGCCCCCCGAGCATGTGTCGAGGAGCGAGCGACGAAGTCCCGAGCATAGCTCGAAATTACTCGCAATATAAATATGTAGAATGGTAGTATATGATGTACAAAGTAATAAATTATGGAGAAAAATCGGTGAAGAAACAACGCTTTCAGAATTATTTGCAAATGAGCATGATGTGATAAAGGATTTGGTGCTTTGTAAACATCGATGTTAATATGAAGTTTGTGTTTATACTAAATATAAACCGCCTCACCCGATTAGTATGTAGCCGAGTCTCTAGCCCTAGTTAGCCCGTTAACCATAACGCTGGGCGCCGGAGCCCGTGCGTGTAGGAAGAACAAAGCGTCGCTAAGGAGCGCCGCCCACCACCCATAACGCAGAGGGGCGACGCTTGCACGCAGTAGGGAAGAGCCGAGAGTGGGCTTTTCTCGAGACATCGAGCGCCAACATGATTGGTCGAGGATTTGCATTAAGTATAGCTGTATGTTATATTTAAGATTGTATACATGGACAAACGTTATTTGAAGAATAACCATGACGAGGACGTTGTGGAGAAACGTCGTGATGAAAATTGTATTAAATATAAATATTAGAAGTGTACTTATCTTTGGATAGAAATCTGGTCACGGTGATGAAGTTGTCCGTCCTCGAGCTTTCCTACTGTCGTCATGACGGTGGTCGCATGGTTGTCGTAGCACCGTTCTTTCATGGCGATCATTATTGCGACGTGGTCCGGTGGTCGGAGGTCGGCGGAGCTGCCGGGACGTGGTCGACGTGGTCGGAGCTTCGGCGGGAGTCGCCGGGACATGGTCGACGTGGTCGGAGTTTCGGGAGCTGCCGGGACGTGGTCGACGTGGTCGGAGTTTCGGCGGAGCCGTTTGGCATGGCTCGCTAGTCGGCTCGCTTGATAGCTTTCGGCGTGGCTGGCTTGACGGCTCATCGTGGCTCGACGCGGCTCGCCGACGGACTCGACGCTGCTCTCCGACGGCTCGGCGGCGGGCTTCGCCAATGGCTCACCCGATAGGTCGGTGCACTGAGTCGCGATCGGACGACAGATGGGCGACGTGGTCGGAGCATGTCCGATCGAGTTGTAGCGATGCCATGATGGTTGCGCACTCGTGTATGTATGCTTTGTAGATCGTCCAAAGGCCCTCGATTTGGAGTAGGAGAAGCACGCAGAGTCCTTCAAGATTGTTGCTTATTTGCATGGCCGAGAAAATCGTGTACACCTTGGACGGTTAGATCCTCGTGAGATGCGTATGTATGCGCTTATTGATTGCTTCAAAGACACGTAATCACGTGTTCATCTTCCTTGCTTGCCATTGGCTTGCATGTACATCGGACTCATTGCCCGCCCGATTGGTGCATGTGCGATGTAAAAGTAGAGGTAGGAAAGGCAGCCCAAGTGAGCAAACGCCGCCAAGGCCTCGGCTCGGATCGCGACGTCAGAGCGCCGAGAACCGTGGTCTCGACCCCGCCTTTGGATCGAGGTAACACCGTATCGGATCTATACGGTTCTTCCGACTCCATCGTGCATATGCCCAACAGATGTGAAATCGGGGATCGTGATTGAGATCTCCGGGACGTTTGATGTTGACATTGTTGCCGTCGTTGAAACCGGAAGGCGACACCTCGAGTCGAACGGAACGAGATGAATTCTTCGGTGGAGCGATGGATCTTTGGAGATGCAAAGCGAGGCCGCCAACACCGGGGTTGTTGTTCTTTGCACCGAGTAGAATTGCGGGAACCCCATAGGTTGTTGTCGCTCGTCGCCGCAAGATCTCGCCACGTTAAGCCGAGTTGCCGTGCATGATGTTGATGAAGAAAATCGCCATCGATTCGGGCGGAAGATTAGCACGCACAACCCCTAAAGGGGTCCCCTACTGGCGCGCCACCTGTCGACGTAAATATGGTCGGCGGAGCCCCGAGAGGGGTGCCCGTGGTGGTAGATTATCTGTGAGCGGTGCGTGTAATCAGAACCGATGGTGACACAAAGGCAGAGACAACGATTTAGATGAGTTCGGGCCGTCAGTCGGACGTAATACCCTACGCCCTGTGTCTTTGGTGTATTGTATTGAGATTTATACTGATTCACCCTCCCTCTAGGGGACCCTTGTCTCTCCTTATATACTACTGAAGAGACAAGGTTACAAGTAAAGTATCCAATTTGGTACTATTACAATATCTAGTACAACTTGTAATCTTGATGTACATGCCTTGATCTTACGGGCCGGGCCACCTCGGATGGTGCGGCCCCTACCATCTTTGTGGTACCGGGGTATATCCCCCACACCGCCTTCGATTCGTCGTCGTGTTCAAGCCCCAGCCTCCATCCATCACCAAGACAACCTCAGAGCGCTTATCCCCAACAACTGTATCGGCGTTCATGTCGATCTCGGTGGTTCCGTTTCCATCAGCGGTGCCGTCCACTACCGCACCGCCACCGGGCCGGTTCCGGCCCACGGCACGTTGACCCGGCGGCCACGACGGCTTCAAAGTGTCATCGTCCGGTTCTCGCTTTCGCGAATGACCGACCATTGAGGAGTCCTGGCGATCCTCATGCACGGCAAAGACCAACTCAACACGTTGGTCAATAGCATGCGGCCACCGGATGGGGAGATGTTGCTCCGGCTCTCGTCCGTCGAAGGCGTTGCTATGATTCTTCGGGTCTTCCCTACTTACGTCGCGCAGTTCGCCTACGGCATGCCGGTATGGGGGCATCAAGATCTGCCGGCCCGGCCGGTCATCTCGGAGATCATGCCCACGCCCTCCCTTCCGGCATCGGCGGCGACAGCAGCGGGTTCTTCGTCATCACAGCCGGCCGCAGATTCGTCCGCAGATTCATCCATCGGCTCCACCCCGCAACCTCCGTCGACCGGGCTGCCGATCCAGAGCATCCCCTTCCCGCACTCGCCCTCCCCGCTGCCTACATTTTCATCTATCATGGGGACCGCAGTCACGACGTCTTCAACGGTGGCGCACCATGAACGCGCCAACCGATCCCGGCACCGCACCACCGGACGATCACAATGAAGGGCGTGGCGTTCCCAAGTTCCACAAGCTCGCGCTCCGCCTATGGCAAGAAGAGGACCCCCGGTGGCTCAACCGGTGTGAATCCTTTTTTCGTGGCCAGCTCACCAGGGAGGTCGACAAAGTTTGGTTGGCCTCGTTCCACATGACCGGGGACGCTCAGCAGTGGTATTACATCCTCGAGCGCGACACGGGACGACCATCGTGGGCCAACTTCAGGCTTCTGTGCCACCAGCGCTTCGGTCCGGCTTTGTCGACCAACCATCTGGCCGACCTCGCCCGACTACCTTTTACGTCCACGGTGGACGCCTACATGTCGGCGTTCCAGGCCCGCCTGGCACACGCAGGTCGATTAGATCCGCTCCAGCAGGCCCAGCTCTTCACCGGTGGACTGCCGGAACACATCCGTGTGGGCGTGGAACTCCATGAGCCTGCAGATCTTCACCGTGCGAT
This sequence comes from Miscanthus lutarioriparius, assembly GCA_904845875.1. Lineage (NCBI taxonomy): Eukaryota > Viridiplantae > Streptophyta > Magnoliopsida > Poales > Poaceae > Miscanthus > Miscanthus lutarioriparius. Next base: position 4,075,756 of record CAJGYO010000005.1, read on the forward strand.
GCGGTTGTCCCGAGCCTTTGAGCGCCGGAACGCCGCCAAGGCACCTGCGCTACCAGCCGCGCCTCAGCGTCCTTCGCGCCGCACCTCACCAGGACAGCTTGGGAGCTCGTCATCATCGTCCACGCCGACCGGCCAGTCTTCAAGCCGCCCCTTCCGTTACTTGACGCCCACGGAGATGGCAGAACGCCGGAAGCAGGGCCTGTGTTATAATTGTGACGAACCATACGTCCAAGGGCACAAGTGTGCTCGCCTATTCTACCTGGAGGCCGCTGACTACATTGTGGAGGAGCCTGATTCGGATTCTGAGGACGAGGAGCCTAACGCCGTCTCTGCACCAGCACATCCCACCATCTCTTTGGCGGCTATCGCGGGCATTCCAACTGCCACCACGATGCAGGTCTACGTGCAAGTCGGTGGCGAGCAGTGCATTGCGTTGGTGGACTCAGGATCCACCCATAATTTCATCAGTAGCGCGGTGGCGCTCCGTGCCGGTATCCGCTTCCAGCCGTGCCCGGGCACGGGCGTCACAGTCGCGAATGGCGACCGCTTGGACTGCCGTGGTCTGGCTCGTGATGTGGGCATTCGCATCACGGACGAGGCATTCGCCGTGGATTGCTACACGATCCCGCTCGACAGATGGGACATGGTCCTCGGAATCACCTTCTTGATGACATTGGGACCGATCTTATGGGATTTTGATGACTTGTGCATGGCATTCACCCGTGGAGGGCACCGTGTTTTCTGGCGGGGCATTGGTTCGCCAAGGTATGACGTCCAGTCCACTCATCTCTACGCCATGGACGCTGACAAGCCGCTTCTGGACACTTTGCTGGCCTCCTACGATGATGTCTTTGCTGCACCACAAGGACTGCCACCGGCGCGGCTGTGTGATCACCGAATACTTTTGCTGCCTAACACGGCTCCGGTAGCAATGCGCCCCTACAGGTACCCGCAGCTGCAGAAGGACGAATTGGAGGCTCAATGTGCAGCCATGTTGCAACAGGGCGTCATCCGGCCTAGCACGTCGGCGTTCTCGGCCCCGATGCTCTTGGTGAAGAATGATGGGTCGTGGCGGTTCTGTGTTGATTATCGCGCACTCAACCAACAGACAGTCAAGGATAAATTTCCCATCCCTGTGGTCGAGGAGCTGCTCGATGAACTCAAGGGCGCTCGCTACTTCATGAAGCTCGATCTCCGCTCGCGGTATCACCAAGTGCGTATGCGTCGATGACATTGAGAAGACCGCGTTCCGCACTCATGAGGGCCACTCGAGTTTCGGTTATGCCTTTCGACTTGACAACGCACCGCCACCACCTTTTCGAGCTTGATGAACTCGGTCCTTGGTCGTTCCTCCGCAAGTTTGTACTCGTGTTCTTTGATGATATACTTATATATACATGACCCAATTGGCCCTCGCGACCGCAAAGATCTCAATGCAGTCCTCTTGGCGCTTCGGGCTAATCAACTCCGGCTTAAGCTTTCTAAGTGCTCCTTCGCCCAACCGACGGTGGCCTATCTCGGCCATGTCATCTCAGCAGCCGAAGTCGCCATGGATCAAGACAAGGTGGCGGCCGTCACATCCTGGCCGCAGCCTCGCTCACCTCGCGGCCTGCCCGGGTTCCTTGGGTTAGCAGGTTACTACCGCCGCTTCATCCAAGGGTACGCCTTGTATGTCGCTCCTCTCACCAAGTCTCTTTGAAGAACGATGGGTTCACATGGACCGAGGAGGTTATCGCCGCTTTCGCCGCCTCAGCGAGCACTATCGACGGCGCTGCGTTTCTGCGATTACCGGCATTTGATCACCGTTTGGTGGATTCACGATGCCTCGGGCTCCGTGTTTGGCGCGGTCCTACATCGTGGAGATGGCGCTCGCGTTTTTCAGCCCGCCCCCTTGCGCGGCACATGAAGCTTGCAGCTTATGGCGGAACTCATCGGCTTGGTCAGCGAGCGCGCCATGGCGCCCATATCGTGGGGGCGCCACTTCACCGTCCGCATCGCACCACCGCCCTCAAGTTTTGCTCGATCAACGGCTGTCCACGCGTGCCGCGCAACATCGATTGGGTAAGCAAGCTTTTCGGTTTTGATTTCGGCGTGGAGTCTGCCGGGCGCTCAACATTTGTCGCCGACGCGCTATCACATCGCGGTGACGAAGTGGCGGCCCGTGACGCGCCCGACGCATTTCTGGGCGCGCTCAGTGGTCCGTCGTTTCAGCTCTACGACGTGCTCCGGCAAGAGCTCCAGGACGACCCCAACCTCCGGGCGTTCCGCGACACGGTGGTCGCTGACCGCGGCGATCCGTGGCGACTGGTGGACGGCTTGGTGCTCCGGGGCACCCAAGTCATTGTGCCCGCGACGTCCTCATTGGTACCTACGGTGATCGAGCTCTCCCACTCGGTTGGGCACGAAGGCATACAAAAGACCCTGCAGCGCCTCCGTCAACACTTCCTCGTCGACCATGATCGCCGGCTGGTGGAGGACTTTGTGCGTGCCTGTGCTGTGTGCCAGCGCAACAAAACTGAGTCCCTCCACCCCGCCGGACTGCTGCAACCATTAGAGGTACCCTCTTCGATTTGGTCGGACATTGCTATGGATTTCGTGGAGGGGCTGCCTCGCGTCAATGGAAAGAGCGTGGTTCTCACAGTGGTGGACCGTTTCTCGAAGCATGCGCATTTCATTGCGCTCAGTCACCCGTACACTGCAGCATCGGTTGCCAAGGCGTTCTTCAAGGCCATCGTTCGGCTACATGGGTTCCCTCGCTCGATCGTGAGTGATCGGGACCCGGTCTTCACGGGCAATGTGGAAAGACCTCTTCAAGCGGCAAAGTGCGGACGCATGAGCACGGCATTTCATCCACAAACCGACGGCCAATCGGAGATTGTCAACAAGACCATAGCTATGTATTTACGCTGCATTACAGGAGATCGGCCTCGTGCGTGGTTGGAGTGGCTTCCTTGGGCAGAGTATTGTTACAATACGTCCTATCATTCGGCGCTCAAGACGACGCCTTTTGAAGTGGTTTTCGGCTGGCCTCCACCCGCCTCATCGCCATACGAAGGCTCGCCTCGACGAGACAAAGTGGGCCTTCTTCTTGGATCGGGACTCGTTTTTGCAGGATGTGCGTGAACGCCTCCTACAGGCTTAGGAGTATGCTAAGCGTCACTATGATGGTCATCATCGCGTCGTGGAGTTTGCCGTGGGCGATTGGGTGCTACTCCGGCTGCTCCACCGCCCTGCACAGTCCCTGGTGCCGGGCAAGCGTTCCAAGCTGAGCCCACGTTTCGCTGGGCCGTACCAAGTCCTGGAGCGGATTGGTGCGGTGGCCTATCGTCTTCAGCTGCCTAATGGTGCCAGGATCCATGATGTTTTCCACGTCGGCGTCCTCAAGCCGTGGCGTGGAACGCCACCAACGATCCTGCCGGCACTGCCTCCACTTCGTCACGGTCGTCTGCTGCTGAAACCTGAGCGCGCTCTCAAGGCATAGCTGCGTCACGGCACTTGGCTAGTCCTCATCAAATGGACTGGCCTGGATGAGTCTGAAGCCACCTGGGAACCGGTCGATGATTTCAAGACTCGCTTTCTTGACTTCCAGCTCGAGGACGAGCTGTTTGTCGGGGAGGGGAGAGATGTTATGGTGGGCAAGGTGTACCATTGGCGGGATAAGCCAGGCGACAAGGCAAGTGGCTAAGGCCACGCCAAGGAGCCGGCTGGGCCGCGGTCACCACCCTTTGGCGAAGGAGTTAGGCATATGAGTCTATTGTCGTTAAGTTGTTAGCATATCTAGAGTCGAGTTAGTCGGGTTGATTTATTCCTAAAGATTAGGAAGTTGGTTATTGAGTCTTGTATAAGTTAAACAATTTGCTTCTAATACGATTCAGCCTGGGATTGAGACTTAAGTCTCCCTTGGGCACCTGGCCCTTACTTCCTGCTCACCGTCATCTTATTGTCGTTAGCCACAACCCTAGGCGCCGAGCACGGCGCCGCCCGTTCGTCGTCGCGTGTTCAAGCCCAGGCCTCCAGTCCATCACCAGTACTACCTCAGGAGCGCTATCCCCAACAATAAGATTTGTCTTTTTTGTTTCTCCATGTACCAGTTGAGCTTTAAGTTAGTTTTTTTTTTGAAATGAAAACGGACATCATAAGCTGTTTTAAAAACTACAGTAAGATTCTTCAATAATTTTTTCGTACAATTTTATATATCTAGGGTTAATTTGTTATTATATGTCCTAAACTATCAAAATAACTATGAAAAAATTATAATGTATTTTTAACATAATGTATGATGTTTGCTATCATGTCACAAAATTTTAACTTAAGGGCCTGATTGGTTCGCTTCCAAAATTTGTCACAAAACTCAGCTTGTACATGGGGAAACAGAAGTGGCAAATCTTATTAAGTGGTAAATTGGACCAAGTCAAACAGGGAGTAAATTGAACAAAAAAATAGTTTATGGGATTATCTGGATCTCCCCCAATCGCCTTTTTTTTTTTTTTTGGGGGAAGATAATTTGGACCTTTTCCTTTGCTTTTGCACTTTGCAATAAAAAATATTGAACAATTTTTACTCTTACTCTTCTCACATGTCTGTGTAGTAATGGCCTTTCTTATAATTCTTATTTTAAATGAATGAACGAAGTCGACTGCAAAACTGATTAAATATTAATCTGTTCTAGTTGTTAGCAAATTCGCTGCAGTTTGTTGATAGTAAAGCTGTTGAAACGGATGCCATACTGGATGAAGATGAAGGATTTTTGGAGATTGTTGAGTCTGAAAAGAAAGTTGAAGCAAAAAAACCCACCTCTAAATTTTCGCCTGGCACATCAGGTAACGTCTCTCTCTCTCTCTCTCTCTCTATATATATCTATCTTTCTCTGTGTGTGTGTGTCTCAACTGTTCCCACTTGCCTTCCCCAAACCCTGCTCAGGTATGTCTTGAGTTCATTTTGTTTATGTCCTCCCAAGACTGCATCTAACAGGAAGCTTCAACTTGATAAAACTGACCTATTTCTAACACTTGACTGTGTTTGATGAATTCTTGCTGCGATGTTTCTTTGTCATCAGTGATGGGAAATAATAACGATCAATATCTTTTGCACACCTTTGTTGGTATGCATAAGTCTGATTAGTGTATAATTCATCAGATTGATTGCTGAATGCTGATCCTGATTAGCAAATTTGCCAATGTATCATGTTCCCCTTGCTCCAATAACTTTGCAAACTGGTCAGGACTGTTGGAATTATCTTGATGCCTCAAGTAATGAATATGAAAGCAACATAAGGAACCTCTATGGCTATACTTTTACTGCACTTTTGATGTTTTGAGTTGTTCATTAGAACTGATTTACTCAGAGCACCTTTTGCGAATATATGTACATATAGGCTAGTGTATTGTATTACACATAGCCTAGCGTGTCTATAAAACCATGATTTTTGGATGTCCTGTATGTTGGTTGCACTTGACAAGTACATTTGAGGGTTATGTACCTTCATTAGGGCCTTGTTTGTTCAAATTCGAACTAATAAACTAAAAATAAAAGTCCCAGAGAGGTATTACCTCATGCAAATACAACTAAAAAATGTTTGTAGAGGCATCAGCAGAAGCATTGTGCCTCCCAAATAGTTTTTTAATATCTAGTTTGTATAATTTTTTTGATTTGATAAAATACACTAGCGGTTCTTAAATATGTCCCATGGTATAATAATATAGGTCCCTAATTTCTTAAAGTGCACAGCCGGGTCCCTAAATTTGTTAAATGTGCCACTCGATGTTATAATTACCCTAATCAGCATAAACTTGCCTATATGGTATGAAAAATGGCTCCTGACATGTAGTGACATGACAGCAGCAATGACCATGATCCTGTGGTCAAGCATGGGGACCATTTGGTCACAAGCTAAAGTGTGAAGTGCCACATATGTAAATGTTTGCTAAATAGTGTGATTAGGATCTCAATTTACACACTTAAGTAAGTTTAGGGAGCTATATATATGCATTTTAGGAGTACAAGGACCTAGACCACACAGTGGGCATGGGACAAGTTTAAGGACCTCCTGTAGAGAATTAGGGGAACACCGAACACCTCACCCATTAGGGAGGGGTGACTTTCATATATATAGCCAGGATACTACTTGGAGTACAAGTATGGTACATACATATATCTGGACTATACATATCTCTAATACCTCCTATGCACTTTCCTCAGTTGATTTCAATTGTGAATTACACATAACACCTGCAGTTTCTGATGATGGAATGATGTTGGAAACTCAGGTTATAGCAACAAGGCGGATAAGTTTAATAAACTCTGGAATGATGTTATATCTCGACCACAAGATTGGATTGATAACCGGCCTCTGAAGAAAACTGGTTCGGTGAGTATGCTACTTATTCATAGAATGATTCCCCTTCAAAGAAATACAGCTTGCAAGCTGTACTGACTTTTATAAATGCAGAGGAGTGCAAAGTTTCCTGATTTTAAGAACAAGGTTTCAGATGAGGCACTCTGGCTTAACACTGCACCAACATCAGTTCTTGAAAAATTGGATGATTTGGTGTTCGGTAGTGGTTATGCCACAGAAAGAAAAAATAAACCTTTTGGTAATGATACCCTAAAAGGTAAAATTTAACCCTTCCTTTGTTTATTTTCGTTTTTGGGTACTAATAGAATTCGCAGGTACGGGTACAAACTGGATGAAGCCTAGGAAGAGCCCAGATGCATCTGCTGCGTCAAAACAAAAACTTGAAGGTAGTACAAAGACTTTTCTTTGTTACCTGCTAGTACATGATGTTTAAAAAAGGGCGCATACCAAGTGAGAGAGCTCCGCAGCTGTATGCGAGGTCTGGGGAAGTACATGATGTTTGATTGTACAAAATCAATCTTGAGACAATGTGTACTGCTTTATTAACTCTCATGAGTTTGGTGTATTCTTGTTTTGCTATTTTCCCGGTGCATTAGCCAGACAGCATCCTAATTAGTTAGTTTACATATGGTTGTGTTGCATGTTGATGTGTATATCATTGCATGCACTTTGCCTCAATCATCCGATTTGACAAATTCACTTGCTTGAGTAATTCTGGCTACCTTTTTTAACCAAAGCCTTTTTTTTTTTCCTGGAACAAAAATAGGTAGTTTGAGACGCCAGACATCTGACTTGTTTTAATGATGACACGTTTTGCTTTCAGAGGACCTGTGGCGAGATCTTGTGGACAATTCAGCAAACTGGTGGGACAACCGAGCAGACAAGGTTCATATAAAGGAAAACACATCTTAACTAGTCTCATGTTCCTAGATTTGTGCTAAACATTGCAATTGTCTTGTTTGACGTGCAGCCGACACTGAAGCATCCTGATTTCAGGAACAGTAATTCAGGGCAAGGTCTATGGATAGGAGCCAAATCACCCTGATGGGCTATAGATGCACTGCCATCCTTGAAATTTAAGGGAGGTAGCAAGGATACAAGGAAAGAAACCTTGCTGTCATGATTCGATATGAGCTTGGCGGCAATGGTAAGCCCTTGTGCTATACGCTGAGCTCTCTGCCTCTCTTACTAATTATATTGGTGCTGTCTGTGTAAAGGCGAGCGGCAATATACGGTAACACCTGATTGAGGTAGAGTACTAGACAAATTTCAGGTTGGGCAATTTTGAGACTTGTCAGGATGCAGGATGTAAATAGTTTCCAAATTGATGCTTATTATTATATATATCGTCACATCCTGTAGGCTTAATTCGATGCCCTTTTGAATCCCCACGTTTTCCCTGTTGTACTGTTTGCTGTTTGATGAATGGGTTGTTCGCTATTTCTGGGGCCTGGTAGCCCCCGTTCTGCCGAATGCATTGGTAGATTGTGTGATGGCTCCACAGGCCCATGATAAGCACGTGAGAGTGGGATGGGCCATAGCCCATATGATTGTAATTTGATCCTTTGGGCCATAGCCCATATTATTATTATTTTTTAAACTTTGCCTAAACCCTTTGAGAGGCAAACTGATACACTGAGCTATTTTGCAGACAAACAATTCAAAAGGCCTGAACCGAACTAGTGTCTTCTCTTTGCCTCTTCAGCCTGTGCGACTGTTCCCCAATCACGATAATTTTTCCGCGCACAACATTGCGTCGGTGCTAAGAATCATGAATGGCATTATCACCAGAAATGATTGGGCACTAGGTGACGACTCCCGTGACTGTTTGTCCAAACTCCCTGATCAGGAAGATCTTGTGTATCCTTAGATGCTTGCCTGTGATGATGCCTTTGAAAGTTGTACCCGAGGCAGAGTCCATGATGGCCGTTTGTTTCTACTGCCTGTAACATGGCCGGGATGAGACGTCAATTTCCATCCGAGACAAAAGCACGGCACCTTTCAAGTGCAACCATCACTTATTGGTGTGGAAACGTCTTATCTCCTGAGATGACCCTGATATTCCCAGGGCAATCACACCAAGAAAGAGGGAACCCCAGGCCAAAGATACGTGTAGGGTGTAGTAGATCAGTACTCCCTCCGTCCCGCTGTGTCGTCGTTCATTCGTAAGAATTGCGTTTTTTTTTCTGGACCGAGGGAGTAGATGCTACCATTCCCTAGCTGAGCTGAGAGAGTATGCTGCCTAAAAAGACGAGACAGGAAATGCAGCCCGCTCCAATGCTTTTGCAAGGCCTTTTGGGGCCCCGGCCGCCCCCTCCACTCGCACAACAACAGGCTGTCTTCCCTTCCCTGAGTGCTGCCGTTGACGCAACCCAAGCCAAGGCCGTCTTCCTCCAATCCCTACCTCCCATCATGGCTCATCACCTCTCATTTCATCAAAAGATGACGGCCCCCAAATGCCTACGTCTCTGCTTCCCTTTCGTCCCTTAAATGTCCTTCTCGCATCGCCGCACATAGTGTTCCTCGTGGTTCTGCTTTCTATCTCCCTTTTTCGAGGATTGTTCCATGTCTAATCCATATCTCTGATCGGTGGTGATAGATATAGATGTTATGTTCTTTGATGGGAAGAAAAGGTGCTGAATTGGCGCTGAGCTTTATTCGCGCATAAGTACCTTCCTTTCACAAGTGTTGTTGGTACATTACAAGATGGTCCTATTTAAGTTCCGGTCTTGGCTTCTTTCAAACACCGCACTGTTCTGTTCCAACATTACAATGTTCAGCCTAAGACTGAGATCATAATGCAACCATGATGAGAGAACACATTCAACACATGTATAGTATCCTAATAGAGCATGGCTAATAATGATTTAGTCGGTTGCTAGGAGTATATGCTAGTGCAATGTCACCTATATATGATCGAGATAACAGTCCACCTATATAGTGGTTAGATCTTAATACATATCACACCATGTCACCATTAATATGGCCCACCTTATTCTCTTGTAAAATTGCTTAGAGCTTGTGCCTCAGCTCTGTATGCACAAATCTGATTTTTGAACTAATGCAACCTGCTCATATCTTATTATTATACTTGTTCTAAGAGGGTCAGAAATTTGATGTTAGCTAGTGCGTTGCACTCCTTCCTTTCCAAATTTCCAAATTGCAAGACGTTTTTGCTTTTCAAGATAAATTATTTTTATAAAATATGTAGACATAGTGTATGTCTAAGCGTATAGCAAAATTAATGCATCTATGAAAACCAAAATGTCTTATAATTTGAAATGAAAGGTGTAGGTTGTTAGGGTTTGTGTTGGTACTGAATGGGAGGAGGCTTGGTTTACACCCTCCTAGACAAGTTGACCCTAGACATTGTGTATCCAACCGAAATCGGACGTGTGGGAGCGCACAATCGATGTGGCTTGCCATAGAGTTGAACCAACATGCCCTGAATGTCCGGTCGTCATCCTACGTTGTTTATAGGGTAGAGAGAAAGAGATTGGAGTACTTTTTCGTGGAGCTGAGGTTTGTGGATCTCTAGCGTCCCTTCTACCGATCCCATCACGACGTCGTCTCGACCACGAGCAGGAGTATTATGGGAATGGGAAAGAGACCTCCAGTAATTCTCTGGCAGCGCAACCGAGGGAGTTGATGATATCTAGGCTTCCGTCAATGAAGCCCATCATATGGGGCGTGATTGGTTCACGTCTCAGCCCAACCTGGCCCGCACCAACCTTGCCAGGCCATACTTGGCCAGGCTCAGTGCATGCAACAACATATTGTTTGGTAGCCTGTGTCACTACAACCTAGCCATGTAGGGATAGTGTTTGGTTGATAACATGCACCAGCATCCTTGCAGAAGCACATACAGCCTTGTTTGTTTGGTTTGCTGCATACACAGGGTTCCAGTTACCTCCTGGTTTGGATGGTGAGCATACCTCATACAACATTCTTACAGGCAACATGGACCAATAATTTTACAGCAACTTAAAAATTAAAAGCACAATGATTAATGCCAGCACTTAGATAATGGCATTCTTAACACTAAATGGAGACTTGTTTGCCTACAGGTACAATACGCTACATCTCTTCTTCTTCTTCTTCTTCAGGAACTCCATATGCTGGTTGCACCTCTTGTTCTTCAAGGAGTCCATAATAAGCAGCATCTGCCTCCTCCTTGGTCCTGTATTTCTTGCAGCATCCACCTCTGTAGCTATCAACTTGAGCGTGGGCTAAACCCCAGCTAGAGAAGACCCAGTTTGTTGTCCAACATGAACCACATACCAAACCATGGCTGCTTATTATGACAAGAATCATTAATTTGTTGTGCAATCCAAAAAGTACTAACAATGATGGTGAAAGAAATGAAATTGTACATAGTATTATTCAAATGAACTAAAATGTTGAAGATAACATACAGACAGCATGTCAAAAACTGTTGTTGGCCTCAGAAAAAATTACTATCATCATTTGATAATGGTGTTGGAGCATAAGGGTAGAAAGATTCTTACAATAATAAAATACTGGCAGGAACTAAAGTGTTAAATATAACATACAACAAGCACGTAAGAAATTCTTGGTGCCCAGTACCTCACAACACCAATATCATCAGTTGTTTCCCCTCATAAGTCATGTATATGGGAAATTTATCATCATAGGCAAAACATGGAAATACAAATAGGCAACTCATGAAATATGTTGTCCTCACAGGCAAAACCTCCATACAAAAAGGCAACTCATCAAAGAGATGGTCATCAATGGAAAAAATTCGATAGAAATAATTGCCAACCGATGACATGATTTTCATCACAGGCACAAATAGGCAATGACAAGTGGCAAAAAAACAAGTTGAATATTAAAGAGATGGCAGTCCTCACAAGAACATAGAAGGGACTAATATTTAATGCAAGACATAATAATTAGCTGATTGATCCATGAAACCATCAATCCGGTCTACGATGGTTAGGCTTAGGTGGGCAAAAACAGCCCCCACCACATGATCTAGAGGGGCCTAGACTACACCTCAAGGGTATCACCTATATCTCACGCAGTTAGATGGTGGCCACACTATATTACTAACAAAAGTTAGTGTTTTCCATCCTCACTACTTCACCACATCCCCTGCACAATTGTAGGTCAAAAGTCAATTGCACAAAAGACATCTATCACTGCACAAAAGCTGGATCAATGCAGTAGTGATGGCAACTTCACTGGCTGGTGTAGTAGTGCCTGGTGAGGAAAGTCCTCAGCCAGAGCACACGATGCTCCTCAGTCATCCCCACATATGTAGTCCCCAGGGCCTTGTTGTCCAGTAGATGAGAGAAAGCAACTAGGGAGAGCTCTCAAAGAAGTGAAACTCCGGCATGTACATCTTTGCACCATAAAGGTCGGATGGACCTCCTCTCACTTTGGTCTCACGAATGGCAAGAGTAACGTTGTCAACGGGTGTCATGTGGGTCATGTTGGTAAGCAAGATGGACTACACATCAAGAAGCTCCGCCTCTTCCTCTTGTTACCAACACCCACACTTGACTCTCCCTAGACCTTGTTCACCTCCTCTCAGCATCCTTGTGTGGTGCCTCAAAGATCAAGTGGCTCAGCCTTCATTGAGCTATCAAGAAAGTCAAGCACAACCTAAGGCCTCACTTGAGTCCATTGCATACTTCCCTATGGCCATACCACTACCAAAGATTGTCATCATCCGCTCATAATTCTCAATTGGTTTGTTCAGAAGTCTCTGCATCTTTAGGGGTGTGCCTAATATGTATGTGCATCACAAAACTAAGTTAGAACAACATGTAACTCCTATATGAAATGCATTGCAATGTATACAATCTTTAGGTTCACACACACCTGGACATGTCCATTGTAATGCTCTTGCTCAAGGACTATCATGTAGTTCTCCTCATCCTAGTGAGCCCCACTTAATTCTCTCAGCTTTGACACCTTCACCCATCTCTGCCTCCACTTCCTTAGGTGATTATACACTGAGTACTGATGGACGTCCATGCCAATGTACTCTTTAAGGTCCTTGGCAACCTGGTTAAGGTGGACCTCTTTGAATCCCTTGTCAGTCCTAACCCTAGAAGAAATGAGCTGGACCATGCGGTTAAGCACATAGCCAGACATGACATTTGTCCAGTGCAATGCTCCCCTAGCTGGTTGTGCAGCAGCAGCAACATTTACTACCGCAACCTCCACAACCTCAGACTCAGAACCAGCAACATCAACAACAGGCGCATACCCATCCGCCATCTCTTATTTTCAGTTTATAATTGCTCAGAAAAGTAAAGGTTGCCAAATGCCACATGCCTTAATAAGAAAGTATAGTAATGTAATGTGCCTCAGAATATAAAAATGATGCCAATTCGTAAAAGACAAGTGGACAACACATGTACTGATGTACTATTTGGTCATCATTGCATTAGCCATGTGCCTCAGTTAGACAATGTAAGCATGTAGTAAGATTTGAATCATCATTGTACTTGTCAGATGCCTCAGCTCAAATCAGTGAATATAAAAGAAGTAGTAATCATCATTACAATAATCATTGCATATGCCACTTGACAAAAATTAACAAAGACAACATATTCCCATATGCCTCTGTTCGTTATTAAATAGTCACAGCATGGGAAGTAGTAACCACACATACAATAGACATAAAGTTTACACAACAGAACAAACGCACTAAACAAATTCCTACACATGGGAATGACCACTGTTGTTCCACATTTCCTGAGCTATTTCACCCCTTTTACTAGCCCAAGCCGCATTATCAGACACATGAACAGTATGGTCATCTGGTGGGTTGTTGTTAGGCTCCCAAGTTGCCTCAGGAGGGAAGCATTCATCTAAACCATGACCAATTATCCAATTGTGAAGGATGCAGCATGCAAGTACTAGCTTAACTTGTGTCTTGTAAGGATGAAAAGGTTTGTTATCAAGAATACGAAAGCAGTTCTTCAAAGCCCCAAATGCCCTCTCCACAGTGACACGCAAACTGGAGTGCCTCAAGTTGAACAACTCTTTGTGGTTTGTAGGATAATTACTCCCACTATATTCATTGAGATGGTACCTAGTACCATGGTAAGGAGGAAGGAATCCAGGCCGACAGGCATATCCCGCGTCAACTAAGTAGAATTTCCCTAAAACAGTGATGCACATACATCAGTCCTACTGCATATCTTGTGACACTATGTAAAGCTACCAGTTTTTTATTGAAATTACCTTGTGGTACCCTTAACCGATCGTCTCTCTCGATAGCATCAGCAAGGATGAGTGCATCGTGTGGAGAACCCTCCCATCCAGCCAATACATATGTGAATTTGAGGTCAAAATCAACTGCAGCAAGAACATTTTGGATGGTGTAGTGCTTTCTACCCCTAAAGGCTGCTGCAATCTTGGCGGGCACTCTAGCACACACATGAGTACCATCAATTGCCCCCACATGGTCCTACAATTTTCCAAATTTTAATTTGAGATATGGTAGATTGTATGTCATTTATTTCGAAAAGGTGTATGGGACAATTTGTACCTTGAAATATGTATACCATCTTGAACTTCCCATGATCTTAGGTGCTGTGCCATTAGAAGATGGCCTAATCATGTCATTTCTAAGCTCACCTATAGCATATAACACCTCCCTAAAATATCTACTGACTGTCTCAATGGATCTTACAAAAGATTGGTGGATAACCCTGAACCTTTGGTTGTGGCCGACCACATGCAGGAACATTGCAACTTGTTCCTCCACAGAGCTATCTATGCTATCAGATAGCAAGTTTCTAGTCCTTAGCAGGGTACATAGCTGAAAGAATGGGGCTCTCCTCATACGTAGCATGTTTACACATTCTACGTCATTGGAATTGTAGATTTTATTCAGATAAATTTGGCGCTCTTGATCTCTCTGGCTCATTGGACCATAGGTGAGTCGAGGAGTTTGGTTCTCAACCATGGTAAGGGTGCTAACTAAGAAGACATAGATAGCTGTAACCAGAGCAGCAGCTTGAACAATGAGCATGCGCCTATTGTCTTCCCAACTCATCTAAACAACAGATAAATAAAAAATCATGCTCTCATATTTTTTTGAACATCATAGGCATGGGCATATGCAAAGAAGACAAGAGATAAAAAATACGATTGCAAGGGCATATGCTCAGATCAAGAACGAAGCATCACATGTACTGGCAAGTACTCAATTAAAATACAAATATCATCAGCATTGGCTCATGCTCAGATATATATGTAATCATCATAAAGACCATCTAGTGCCTCATGCCTCATGGTCATACATCATCAGAAAGAGGGGGACAAGGGGATATTATCGTTGTTACCGTAGCACAGGAAGAGAAACAACCGATGCAGAGAAATTTCAGAGGTGGTCTGCAAACCCTAAAAGCATACAATCCAAACAACCTTTACTACTAGCAATCTTTAACAACAAAGTATGGGAACAAGTGCACAAAATTAAAGACAATTAGGGTTCACTGAACTTGCCTTTGTCCCCCAAATCAGATCTGCAACCCAAATCGATTCCCTGCAAAAATACACCAACAATCATTCTACATCGCACTAAAACACACCAAATCGAGGCGGGGATAGCAATTAGAGGTAAATTAGACAAGAACACAAGCAGATCGAGGGGTAGGGTTATGGATCTGGGGATAACACTTGCCTTTTGGAGACTACCCCACCACCAATCGATCGCTCCTGCACCATCAAAACGAGAAAAAGAATTGAGACAAAGGACGGTAACAAACACCGCCGGTGAACCATGGGAGAGGGCATGGCTTAAAGAAGTTGGAGATGGGGAAGAAGGAAGACAAGGGAGAGGGTGGACGAGGGGATAGGGTGCTTACCAGGTGAGAAGAACGCAATTGCTGAGGAGGGCGACGGCGGCGGTGCTATTTATCGCGGAGGGAAAAGGAAAGCGCACGAAGAGGGGAGGTAACCCTAACCAGTTCCCGCCATCTCTGCGGATGCACGCGGGGAGCTAAAAATCGCCGCGGGGGAGCGCGTCTCGCATCGTTGGAGCCAGGCTCGATGGAAACGAAGTCCCGCTGCGTTCCTCCTCAGCCTGGCCGAGGGGGGAATCTTGCACCAGCTGAGCCAGGCCCCAAACTCTAGTCCAGGCTACCAAATGCACGGATCATGCATGAACCGGGCCAGGTTTGGCCATATGCAGGGTACCAATCACGCCCATGGTAACTATATTTTCCACGAGAAAGGGGGTGAAGATGTGATGCCGGCCGGTGTGACATGTTGGGCTCATCCTGGCGTTCCCAGTTTGGGCCTTCGAGTAGTATTCTTTCCTTTCGCTAGCTAGGTAGGTACCCCCCCTACCCACCACCAAAAAGTGCCCCATGCAAGCTGTTTTTTTACTAGGCCCCATGCATGCTTGTTTAATGGCAGGTAGCGGTAGTAGTACGTCGTAACCATGCTCCTCTGTCCCAAATTCGTTTTTGGTTTCCGTTTCACAATTTTATCTCGATGGATAGAAAATACGTGTAATATTTGTATTTTTAAATAAATTTAATAAAAAAACTAGATTTTAAGATTTTTTCAATGATATAAATTATGTATCATAAATATTAATATTTTTTAATATATATTTTATTAAAGTTGTTTTTCGGAAAGTGAAGGACGACAGATATTTCGGCACGGATGGTGTACGGTTTCAACTACCAGATGTGAGGCTGCAATTCTCCTGAACAGCTTATAAGCCTGACAACGACACCCCAAATCACCATATATAAAATAAAATAAAACAATCTTGTATCCTTGCTCGCACGCCGTGTCACCGTCATGCCGGCGTTTCTCCAGCTGCCTGCTGGACGTTTCATTCATGCGTGTGTGCTTAGCTTGCCCGGCCAGCCACCAGCTGCCCTAGCTAGCACACACTTGCAAGCTGCTAGTAGTACTCCTAGCAGTCAAGCCTGCAATTAACGACAGCAACGCAACGCCGCTCAATTAACAACCGCTCAATTAACAAGTCCACATCCATATCGATCCCTGAAAGGACACACCCAGGTTGTCACCTATATACAGCTAGATTTCATGGAGCGGTCGTCCTGATCCGGGCATCACGAAACAAAAGGTGCCATGGCAGCCATCGAATTCACGAGTTCATACCCTTGATGGAACGTCTGAACAAACCCATTTGTAAATTATCTATCTATCTATCTATCTATCTATCTATCTATCTGCTGAATCGATGCCTTTGTACATGTGCCACACCTAATCCATCGTTTTCAACTCCTAGCCAACCTATATCTCGCTCCTCTCGCTCTCTGAGCATCTTATCCTTCGCTGTCTCTCTCTCACACACACTTCGTTAGTCACCAGGTAGGGTCTGTTGAGCTGGTATTAAAACCGGCTGATAAGTTTTGTTGTGAAAACAAAATACTGTAGATTCTAACTGATAAGTTCAAGCGAACATGCCCGTTCCATAGCTAGCTCTCTCGTATCAATTTATTTATATATGTTCTTCTTTTGTGTGGAATCTGTGGTTATCAGAGAGATGAGTTTCTCACTGTGAAACGTGAACGGAGAACAGTGTGCATAGACCTCCGGCCACTTTGTGGCTCAAACACACAGTGCTAAGTGTGCTTTCGTTGTTGCATATATATGGTCCACATGCAGCCGCCGCCACAGTATCCTAGTAGTATCCCAACAGATCGAGCGTGCATGAGCAGGACCACCACCGACGACGACACAGCGCAAGACAAGACGCAGGTCTGGTTTCCAGAAACGGAAACTAACTGAGCACACACACTGACAGGCAGAGATTACATGGATGCATGCATGATTGCATCATCACTGTTAGATAATCTTCCGCATTCCTGGTGTGAATGCGCAGCAGGAAAAGGCGGCGTCGAAAAGGGCTCCCTGCTGTTGCACTGTAGCAGCTGTAGGGGCAGGTGTCGAACGGCTCACCTGCCGCACTGTAGCCACAGCAGGGGCAGGCGCCAAAGTTAGCCCTGCTGTCCCCATCTAGTAACTGTAGCAGCATAGCAGCTGTACTAGGACTAGATGGATAGAGTTGTATATATATAGTTTACCACTGCAACTCATAAAAAGAGCTCAGATTTATCATCTCCTATATACAGCTCCGGTCAACGCTGGTGTCTCTGCTGTGTGTGTATGCTATGTTCTCCCTCACTTCTTCTACCTCTAGCCATAGTGTGTGGTCGGACAACGTTTGTCGTGATCGGCAAGACTGGTGAGTGGTCGACTCACCTGAGCCAGTGGTCGGCAAGACTGGTGAGAGGTCGACTCACCTGAGCCGGTGATTCTGTGGGCCAACAACTGGAACCATGTACTGCCGACCACTGCAAGACAGATGCCGAGCACTCCGGGAGGGATGCAGACCACTGCAGGAGCGGTGACGAGCTGTCTAGGAGTAGTGCCGAGCACTGCATCCGGGGTGCCGAGCACTCCAGTTGCTGTGCCGATCACTCCGGCGGAATAGGGAACTCCATCAACATTGATCGAGTTCGCCTCACCTACAAGTGACATCACTGAGTTCGTGGATGCCTTCCATGAAGGTGAGGAGGTGTGGTTCCGTAGGCTGGATGACATCGTCGGTGGCACAGGGCCCTCAGGCCTAGCAGGTCGGCCGCTCAATGACCAAGAGCTGCTGCTCGTCAGTGCAGAGGAACCACCCATGTTCGTGCTGGCCGAGCGCGATGGAAATTGGCGACGGGCGATGGTGGAGGAGATGAAGGCGATCGAGAAAAACGAGACTTGGGAGCTCGTCGATCCACCTCTAGGATGTCGTCCGATCAGCCTAAAGTGGGTGTACAAGGTCAAGCGGGACGAACACGGCGCCATTGTCAAACACAAGGCGCACCTCGTTGCCCGAGGCTTTGTTCAGCGTGAGGGCATTGACTTCGAGGAAGTCTTTGCGCCAGTAGCGCGCATGGAGTCTGTCCGTTTGCTACTAGCCTTGGCAGCAGCAAAGGACTGGCGCGTCCATCACCTAGACGTAAAATCGGCCTTCCTCAACGGTGAGCTGGCGGAGACGGTCTTCGTCTAGCAATCTCCGGGTTTCACCGTCAAGGGAGCGGAGCACAGGGTGCTCCGACTGCGCAAGGCGCTCTACGGGCTGCGGCAGGCCCCACGAGCGTGGAATGCCAAGCTTGACGCCACGCTAGGTGAGCTTGGGTTCACGAGGTGCGAATCGAAAGCACGTGTTTCTACACGCCGCGACGGGAAGGAGGAGCTCGTCGTCGTCGGCGTGTATGTGGACGACTTGATCGTCACCGCGCGTGTGCAGAAGGACATCAACGCCTTCAAGCGCCGAGATGGCGGCTCGTTTTTGAATGAGCGATCTCAACAAGATTCTCCTACTACCTCGGCATCGAGGTGAGACAGGGGAAGGAGGCACTCACGCTCGGTCAGAGCGCGTATGGCTTAAAGTTGTTGGAGCAGAGCGGCATGGCTGAGTGCATGCCATGCGTGACTCCGATGGAGGAGCGGCTGAAGCTGACGAAGGCCAATACTGTGGCGAAGGTAGATGCGACACTCTACTGGAGCATCGTCAGAGGTCTGCGCTACCTAGTCCACACGAGGCCGGACATTGCGTTCGCCGTGGGCTACGTCAGCCGCTTCATGGAGGATTCCAGAGAGGATCACTAGGCTGCAGTGAAGTGGCTACTGTGCTACATCAAGGGGACGGTGGATCAGGGGATTGTCTTCCCCAAGACTAGCGGAAGTAGGCTGCAGCTCACTGTGTTCAGCGATGCAGACATGGCGAGGGACATCGACGGACGACAAAACACCTCTGGCGTGCTCGTCTTCCTCGGATCGGCTCCGATCACATGGCTATCGCTCAAACAGAAGGTGGTGGCGCTATCTATGTGCGAGGCAGAGTACGTAGCGGTAGAGCGATGATAGCAAGTTGTTGTGTGGTGCGCGCGAAGGTCTTTGGCGAAAATGACCGGTGTGGAAGCTCACCCACCAGCACTGATGGTGGACAACAGCTCGCCATCGCCCTCGTGAAGAATCCGATTCTCCATGACCGGAGCAAACACATCGACATGAAATTCCACTTCCTCATGGACTGTGTCGATGGAGGGCAGATCGTCATCGAGTTCGTCGAAACTGGTCAGCAACTCGCGGACGTCCTCACCAAGCTGCTTGGCCGTCTTCGACTCACGGAGCTGAAAAAGATGATCGACATGGAAGGGGTCCAAGGATAACAGAAGGATTATGGGAAGAATTGTTAGATAATCTTCTGCATCCCTTGTATGAATGCGCAGCAGGGGAAGACGGCGTGGAAAAGGGCTCCATGTTTGTTTGTAATCAGAAGTAGCTTACAGGACAAAGCGCGAACGGCTTACCGCCGCAAGATCAGTAGCCACAAAGAGGACAGCGCCAAAGTCAGCCCTGCTGTCCCATCTAGTAACTATAGCAGCATGACAGCTGTACTAAGACTAAATGGATATAGTTGTATATATAGTTTGCCACTGCAACTCAGTAAAGAGAGTTCAAATTTGCCATCTCTTATACAGAGCTTCGGCCAACGCTGGTGTCTCTGCTATGTGTGTGTGCTCTGTTCTCCCTCACTTCTTCTACCTCTAGCCATAGTGTGTCGTCGGACAACGTTTGTCGTTCTCGACAAGACTGGTGAGTGGTCGACTCACCTGAGCCGGTGATCAGTAAGACTTGTGAGACGTCGACTCACCTGAGCCATTGATTCTGTGTGCCAACAATCACTACCATGTACTGCTCCAATAGACATATAATACCAAAAGTTAAGCAGTGTCATCTTATGATTACATCAGCTTAATCCTTGTATGATCACCTGTGGATAAAGGAAAGTTGACTGGTGCAGAGTGGCTAATCTATTCTATACTAATCCCAGCTTGCATGCATGCATCTCTGTCTGTCTCTCTCCGGCAACCACGCGGACAGTTATATGGCGCCAAAGCAATCATTTGCTGCGCTCACTGTGAGCGCCTGACGAGCGCACAGCGATCTTAGAGCTGGGATTCTCTGCACCAGGCCATAAACATTTTGACAAGTTACCTCTTTGGCCGGCCGGCCCTGTAGTGTTCTTTTTTCTGAGAAGGTCGACGATGCATGCATGCTAAATGGCATACTATTACCCAAAAAGTCATGTACAACAGAAACCCAAACCACGACTGACTGCGATGTCATAGAGACAAAGAGTGGTGTTCTTATACAGTATGCCTGTTCCCCCCCCCCCCGGAACTGTGTACCGCATCTACACTCTTGTTTTCACAGTATTTTGTTAAAAAAAATGTTGGATATATCATGGGCTTAGTCCGTATAATATTTAATAAATCTAATAAAACTCTATGGTACGTAACATTAAGCGTTGTATGGTTTAATACCTTAATGTGATTTTGACTGAACGTTTACTCAGCTTATTTGGTTGGAAATTATCCATCTTAATTGAGAACCTGAAAAAAGGACAAAGGAGTGCCACACGCGCGTGCGTGCCGCCGCCTGCCGGGCTAGGCCGGGCCGAGGCCGTGAGCCGTAAGGCGAGCGGGCGTGGCTAGGTTTTGCCACTTAATCCATATAATTATGGGAGTTTCTCTCCTTGATGGTGGAGGCGAGTTGATTGCGCCAGTTACCGTCTCTCCGTGTCTCCGACTCCTGAATTCCTCCGCCGGCTCTCTCCCTCCTAGCCGTAGGCATAAAACAGAAAGTCTTCCATTAGTCTTCTCCTTTCTTCGTTTAGCCCTTTGCCTTTTTTCGTCCCGTACCTCTGCGCGCACGGAGTAGCGGGAGAGCAGGTGCCTCCGGAACCCTCGTCCGCCTACGAACCTTGCACGGGGTGTGAGACGATTAGGTTTTTAGGGAGCAAATCCGCGACTGCTCGTCCGACGTCTTATTCCTGGTGATCCCTCACGGAACCCGTCTTCTTCCTAGTGACTGTTCGTGGGACTGCACTGCGAAATCTTCCTACATCGACTGTGGTCCATGACTTCGAGCAACGCACTATGTCTGGTGCGAATGGAGCCTCCGATGCCCTCGGTATGGGACCCTCCGCTAGGTACACTCTTATCTCTGTGATTACAGTACTTTGTGTACTTACTGTATCGATCAGTATATCATATATGCATGCTATAGCGTTTGTTAGAGATATACACATGCACATATATGTCGTCACGAACCTGCTGATGTTTTATTTTCTAGATTAAATTGACCATGAAAATGCCTAATTATCTAACAATCCAAAAACCTAATGTTAGACAATTTTCTGTCAGTGGTTTTGCTGCTGCTTTGAAGCCAAATAATTTTGATGACAAGAATTTCATGATATGGCGTGCCAAGATGGTATTGTGGTTGACTGCTATGAACTGCTATCACGCCGCACAGGGGAAGCCTGGACAATTTACTCCTGAGGAGCAAAAGTTCTTGACTGCCGATAACCTGTTTCGAGGCGCCATGATTAGTGCACTTCATAGTAAGTATGAGAAAAACTACATATCTTGCACATCAGGCAAAGAGTTATGGGATGCTCTTGAGGCAAAGTTTGGAGCTTCTGATGCTGGTAGTGCGCTGTACCTTATGAAGCAGCTGTATGACTATAAAATGGTTGAAAACCGTTCTGTAGTGGAACAGGCTCATGAGATGTAACACCCTCGGTGTTACATTGTACTGTTTTTACTAAACCGTTGCATGAGCATCATATTTATGTGCAATAGTGTGTAACACGAAGTATAAATCGATGTTCGGCGCTTGAAACGTTTGTGCGAAACAAGAAATAAATATTACGTTTCATGTCGCAAAATATCGTTTAGTACACTGAGCGAATTTTTATCGAACAAAAATGCTATAGCACGTTATGCGAGCTTTGATAGGGTTTGTAGTACGTACTTCGTAGGCAACGGTGAAATAGGTATGGTCGAGGACGAGGATCACTAGCTTGTATACCCAGTAGGTCGGAATTGGAATTCTACGCGAAACCCTTCGAGGTTTAAGTCATTCGCGTAAGTTTGAAAAGAGGTCGACGAAGCCTTGTTTGGCAAAGTTTGTAGAGCGACCGGGTTAAGAAGTGGTGAGGTGTTTTGGCACGATTGGCTAGCCTTAGGTACCCTTTTCCGAGTAGAACAACTGGTTTGGCGGTTGTAGCATTCGGGTTTGAATTTTTGGCCGCTTTAAAAAGCGTGCACGATACATGGTCCATTTCCGGGCGCGGTCACCACCACCGCTTGGCTCGGCATCATTTGCTAGCTTGCCGGCCAAGACGCCGCCGCACCAATCGCGCTCCATCGCGCGCTGGCGCGTGCACCCACGCATGGCCGTTCTGTCAGAGACCTTAGCCTTTGCCACCATCTTATGGCCTGGGCGCTAGCATATCGCCGCCGCCGCCATGCCGCGCTCGACGTCGCCCACGCCTCGTTACCGCTACGCCGTCGGCCGAGTCGGGCTGGTCTGTCTTTGCAGCTCATGCCGCTGCGGGTGGGTCGCATGGCACACCACGCCACACATGTCTGTACCGCACCGTGAGATCGGCCGCTCGCCGCCGTGATGGGATCCACGTCGCCTTCTTCCGCCGCCGCCGACGCCGAAGCTGGTGTCGCCACTTGCTAGCGCGCGCTCACGGCACACCGCGCTGACGCCTTCGTTGTCGTGACGCCGCCGACGCTGCCAAGCTTGGCTGTAGGTGGCACGACTGCCCACATCGCTAGCGCGCTTGTGTCCGTTGCCACGCTGCGTCAATGTCCCCCCTGGCCCGCCAACCTCTACGGCGATAGCGCCAGGCCGGTGTGCCTAGCTTCCCCTGTTCCGCCGTCACCAGTTGCGCGCCGAGAAAATAATAGTGGCGTCGCAAAGGCAGCCGGATTGCGTGTTTTGGGATGGAGTGAGTACGTAGCCACACGCCGAATGCGTCCACTACTGTTGCCGACCCTTGTCATGCTTAATTGGAAAGTTCCATCGTCGTCGATCGTTTTAAGACCCGCAGCCGCGCTGTGAAATTCCCCGCACCCAGGTCCACCGCTGTCCAATTGCTTGTCACTGCACCTTCGGCCTACTCCACTCTACCACATGCGCACCCTAGTTCGCCTTGCTGCGGCCTGCCCTGCGCTGCCGCCGCAGTCTCGCCATAGCCGGCGTCGTAAAGTCTGCCTGGTGCACGTGGCCAGGTCCATTCGAGCAGCCTCCGGTCAAGCCACTGCGACTAGTAAGCTCGGGGTGAGCCGCTGTTGCCTATCTGTGAGCTGGTTCACGCTAATTGTGTTTGGCTCACGGGAACGCGTCCGTCGTCGCAGGGAGAGATCCACCGCCGGGAGCAGAGCTCGGGAGAGCGTCCTCGTTCACCGTATCACCTCCCACCACTGTGCGTTGAAGTCAAGGTGAGCATCGGCTCCTTAGGTCGGGGTTGGGGTTCGGGTGTGGCCGGCGTAGCCGTCCGATGCCCACGCCATCGCGCCGGTGCGCGCACGGTGGTCGGGGGACGTGGCCATGGCGAAGAAAGGAAAGGAGAGGGTTGTAGATGAAAAAACCAGTGACTCGGTGTAATAGTGCCGTGTTAGTTTTGCAAATAGGGTAATTTGCGAGGGCTCTTTTGCTAATGCGCCAGCCACGCGCGGGTTTCGCTGTGGGCCGCCGGCGTTGGGCCGTGGCTCGCGACGCCGAGCGGGCCGCACCAGTTGCTACGCCTGCGTGTGGGCAGGAAGCCAGGGTGGGCTGAGCCGGACCGAGTAGGCCTCACAATAGAATGGCGTTTTCCAATTTTCAGTAAACTGTAAATGCTTATTCAATTTAGTTTTCAAGCTAAACTTTGGTAATTTGTAGTAATTTGTGTAGTGGTTCAAAAATAGTGAGTCTAATTTTGTTAGGTTTACAAAAATACCATCTACTTGTTAGTATAGTTAGATTGCAGTTAGCTGTGGCAAGGATTAGGTCATAAATTCAAAACTAGAAAGCTAATATTATATAGGTTAATAATTGTAGGAATATTTGTGGAAGATTGGTGATAGCTATGGATATAAAAATTTTACAGTAGGCTTGCTATGTTGGTAGGTACTTGCTGTAAAATTTGTAGCCCTAGGGTAAGATGATAAGTAGGGTAGCTATTATCCTTGCTTTATTGTGTATAGCGTAAATCAGCATTAGGAGTGAGGATAGCTGGAGTACGACGAGGTCGTCGAGGAGTACGAGGAGGAGATCCTCGTGCAGGAGGGAGCCCCGGAGCAGTTTGTTTCTGACCCTACTGACCCATCGCCTGCCCAAGGCAAGCCCTGGTGCATAACCCCTATTTTTAATGATCACTGAATATATATATGTGATGTGCATTTAAGTTACAGGCATTTTATGGAAACTACCTGCATAAATATATCTACCCATGAGTCCTACTAGTACAGATCGAGTAGCTGCTATGCTCAGGATATCGGTAGCGTGAGTAACCTGCCGTTACCCACAAATAGGTGATAAAATATAATCACTCATGATAAAATGGTGGAAAGGAAAATAGCGACCGGGCAGGGATATGGTTTGGGGTACTGGTGGGTGTAAGGGGTTGTGTCCTGTGGCCAACAGGGCATGACTTGGTTACACTTTGTCCCTGTCCGTGTCGATTAAGGATCGGTCGTTGCAATGGACGCTAGGCAAGTCACAGATCTATTGTCCCGAGCGCATGCTTGGGTATGGGTACTGAGGAAGACTTGTTGCTCTCTTGTCATGGATCCAACTCTTTTTGGACCGACTAATTGGAGGCGGAGATGGTGGAGGTCCTTGCACCACCCCGAGTCTAGGACTCGTGGAGAGGGGGGCTTGGAGTCCAAGTTTGACGGGACACGGACACCGGGACAGGGGAGTGATGGGTTAGTCCTACTTGTGCCTAGGGTACAAGCGAGGTATGTGTTTTTCAGGACACCCAGTGGGCATATTGATTCGCGAATCACCGCCAGTCGGTATAACTTGTCTTAACTCTAGCATCGTAGTAAGAACCGAAAGATGGAAGGTGATGAAATGAAACTGGTTGCTCAACTCTTGCTTTGGGAAGTAGAACAGTGCTTATATAGGATCGGCTAGGTAATAACTTAATACGACTAATAATAACAACATAAATAAGGAGTCACTATTAGTATTGCTTTCTGCTAAAGGAAACCAGCAAACCATAAAGCTTATCATATTCCTTGGAGTCAGGAAATTATTCCCACTAGTCGGATAAGTCTTGCGAGTGCATTGTGTACTCAGGGTTTATTCACCCCTATTGCAGGTGATGCATGAGAAGTACCTTTATGTGGAGGATCCTTCTGGTGGGCTCAGACGGAATCCTCGCCCCTTATCGCTAGATGTTATGTTTATATTCCGCTGTTATTCATTCCGCACTCTGGTATTTGGTATTGTAATAATGTACTTTTAAAGAAACTCTGATGTATGAAATGGACTGGTATTGTAACTCGTTCTCATTATTGGATCCTTAGGAAAAATGTGGATCTTTCGGGTTCTCCCTTGGGGTGTGCCCGACGGATACCGCTCACTGTAGCTTGCTTGAGGGGTGCTTAGTGTCTAGTGGAAGACGAGCGCCTCCGTAAGTGTGCTATTTCGGGCTGTTCTGCCACATGAGATACAGGCGCTAGCAAAGGAACTATAATATTTTCCATGTCTGTTACCCGATAAGTTTGTGGCCGGCGGTATAATCGCTAAGCTGCCACCTTCTTGGAGGGATTTTGCTACTTATCTAAAACACAAGAGACAAGAATTTAGCGTGACTAAACTTATTGGATCTCTTGATGTTGAGAAGAGGGCGAGAGGAAAAGACAACCGTGGAAAAGGAGTTGAGTCTTCCGCCGCCAATATGGTGTAGAAGAAAAACTCATTTGCATCCCGTAATAAAAAGAAGAAGAACATGCAAGAGAACAACAATACAAAAGCCTAAGCAATCACGCGCAGTTTAAGAAGAAAAACAACAAGAAAGGTGGAGGTTGCTTTGTTTATGGAGTGATAAGCATTGGGCATGTGCGTATTCTGGACCGCAAATATAAGCAAGAAAAGAAATCAGCAAACGTGGTGATTAGTGAGACTGGAGGAGGAACATCTGGGTATGGTAATTCTTTATCTTTTGTTTTTTCAGTTTGTCTTTCACCTGAGTGGTAGATGGACAGCGATGCTAATATTCATGTGTGTGCTGATGTTTCTTTGTTTACTTCCTATCAGGCCGGCAGGACTGGAGCCATGCTGATGGGAAACGGTTCACATGCGCGTGTTCTTGATGCTGGTATGGTCGTTCTGAAGTTTACTTTGGGAAATATGGTGCTATTAAAGAATGTGCAGCATGTCCCCTCCATCAAGAAGAATCTTGTTAGCGGTTCTCAAATGTGCCGCGATGGCTTTAAAATTGTGCTTGAGTCCAATAAGTGTGTTGTGTCGAGACATGGAATATTTGTTGGAAAAGGTTATGATTGCAGAGGTTTGTTCCGCTTATCTTTGCTTGATGATGTGTGTAATAAAGAAGAGAACAATGTTAATGTTTCATATGAGTCGAATATATGGCATTCATGACTTTGTCACATTAATTTTGGCTGTCTCACGTGGCTTGCAAATCTGAATTTAATCTCGAAATTTAACTTAGTCAAAGATTCTAAGTGCCAGGTGTGTGTGCAATCGAAGCAACCGCGCAAGCCTCACAACGCTGCTGAGGCGAGGAACTTGGCACCATTAGAACTCGTTCATTCTGATTTATGCGAAATGAATGGCGAATTGACTAAAGGCGGTAAACGATACTTCATGACATTTATAGATGATTGTACTAGATTTTGCTACGTGTATTTATTAAAACTAAAGATGAAGCGTTGCATTATTTTAAAGTCTATAAAGCTAAGGTAGAAAATCAACTTGAGAAGAAAATCAAACGTTTGCGGTCCGATCGTAGGGGAGAATATTTCTCAAATGAATTTTCTGAGTTTTGCGCGGTGCATGGAATTATTCATGAGAGGATGCCACCATACTCACCACAGTCCAATGGTATTGCAGAGAGAAAGAACCGCACTTTAACTGATTTGGTTAATGCCATGTTAGAGACCGCGAGACTATCTAAGGAATGGTGAGGTGAGGCTATATTGACAGCGAGTCATGTTCTGAATAGGGTGCCCACAAAGAACAAATAAATTACACCATTTGAGGAATGGGAGAAGAAGAGATTAAATCTCTCTTACCTACGAACTTGGGGTTGTTTGGCAAAGGTGAATGTGCCAATAAACAAAAAGCGAAAGCTTGGACCAAAGACTGTTGATTGTGTTTTTCTTGGTTATGCTATTCACAGCGTGGGTTATAGATTTTTAATTATAAATTCTAGTGTTCCTGAGATGGCTATTGATACAATCATGGAATGTAGAGACGCTATATTTTTTGAGAATGAATTTCCCATGAAAAATGCACCTAGCACGACTGGTCATGAATTTATAATTCCCGATGAGCATGAAAATTTTACTTCGATAGAACAAATTGAGGAACCCTATATGCAAAATCCTGAGGAGGATGACACTATAGTCACTAGAAAAAGTAAGAGACAGAGGACTGCAAAGTCTTTTGGTGATGACTATATTGTGTACCTTGTGGATGACACACCAACAACCATTGAAGAGGCATATTCCTCTCCTGATGCTGACTTATGGAAGGAAGCAGTACGGAGTGAGATGGATTCTATTATGTCTAATGAAACTTGGGAAATAGTTGATCGTCCCTATGGGTGCAAGCCTATAGGGTGCAAATGGGTGTTCAAGAAAAAGCTTAGGCCTGATGGTACTATCGAGAGGTACAAGACAAGACTTGTGGCCAAGGGTTATACTCAAAAGGAAGGTGAGGATTTCTTTGATACTTATTCACCGGTTGCCCGATTAACTACAATTTGAGTTTTGCTTTCCCTAGCAGCCTCCTATTGTCTTCTCGTTCATCAAGTAGACGTTAAGACAGCTTTCCTAAATGGAGAGTTAGAGGAGGAGATCTATATGGATAAGCCGGATGGGTTTGTAGCAATTGGTCAAGAAGGCAAGGTGTGTAAATTATTAAAGTCATTATATGGCCTAAAACAAGCTCCTAAGCAGTGTCATGAGAAGTTCGATAGAACTCTAACATCTCCTGGCTTTGTTGTGAATGAAACTGACAAATGTGTGTACCATCGGTTTGGTGGGGGTGAAGGAGTTATTTTGAGCTTATATGTTGATGACATACTGATCTTTGGATCCAGCCTCAAAGTGATTGAGGAGGTGAAGGAATTTTTATCTAATAATTTTGAAATGAAAGATTTGGGAGAGGCTGATGTTATTCTTAATATCAAGCTTCTGAGAGAAGGTGATGGTGGGGTAACTCTGTTACAATCCCACTATGTGGAAAAGGTGCTGAGTTGCTTTGGGTTTAGTGACTGTGAACCGCTCCTACACCTTATGACCCGAGTGTGCTATTGAGGAAAAATCAAAGAATAGCAAGGAATCAATTGAGATATTCCTAGATCATTGGTTCGCTCTTGTATCTTGCTAGTACAACAAGGCCTGACATCTCATCTCATCGTGTGTAAGTTTGAAAGGTGTTTGTGTCAAACCCCGGAGATGATCACTAGCGTGTTTCTTGAGAGAGTGATGCGCTATCTAAAAGGCACTATGAGCTATGGTATTCGTTATACCAGACATCCGAAGGTGCTGGAATGCTATTGTGATGCCAATTGGATCTCTGATGCTGATGAGCTTTATGCCACAAGTGGATATGTGTTTTCGCTTGGAGGTGGTGTTGTTTCTTGGAAGTCTTGCAAGCAGACTATCTTAACGAAGTCTACAATGGAAGCAAAACTCACAACATTAGACACCACTGGCTCTGAGGCCGAGTGGCTTCGTGATCTCCTTATGGATTTACCGGTTGTTGAAAAACCCATACCAGCTATTTTTATGAACTACGATAACCAGACTATGATTACGAAGGTTAACAGTTCTAAGGATAACATGAAGTCCACAAGGCATGTTAAGAGACGACTAAAATCTGTTAGAAAATTGAGAAACTCTGGAGTAATAGCGTTGGACTATGTTCACACATCTAACAATCTAGCAGATCAATTCACTAAGGGTCTATCACGCAATGTGATAGAAAGTGCATCGAGAGAGATGGGTTTGAGACCCACATAAAATTTACTATAGTGGTAACCTGTTCTATGTGATCGGAGATCCTATGAAGTAGGATGGTGAAACAAGCAAGTAGTAAATTATGAGGAAAGATCCTTAGTGTTGACACAAAATGTGACGCACTATGCCGCACACACAGCAAGCCGAAAAGCGTAGCTTCAATCGGGTGCCCGGGTGCTTCGTGATCCGAACGTGCGGTCGGTTTGACTCGAAAGAAACCGACAAGGATAAAAAACGATTAAATGTCAAACCGGAACATGTCGGGTGAGACCAGATAGTTCCGTATATACGACCCTCGGTTATTTTACAATAACGACATACAGCTATAGGAAGTCATCGCGCAACAAGTTTATAAATCATTCGCTAATCGAGGATGGACATACGTAAAGATCTCGATTGCGAATGCATATGCATGGGAAGACATGTTTGAACAAGTGAAATTGATTATGCGTTAATGCATATCCAAGCTCAACAATCCAAATTGAGAGTTGGGGTCCATGAAGAAGGAACGTGTAGATAAACACGATTAAGCCAATCTAAAACTCAAGGCTCCGCCGCAGACGACACCTAATTTCGTCAAAAACTTAAACGTGATTAACATACATGAACCCACAACATGTGACAATCTAGATTAAAATAATTCAGCCATTACAAGCATGTTATCTATTTGCAAAGGTATTATGAAAGTAATGATCATTGAAGCTCGAATAAAACCATAGAAGAGGGCCGAACAATATCAATCTAGATTGGGCAAAAGTGTGTTACAAATATATAAAATATTTAAAACATGCAACACAGGATAACTTGATGAATCTATTTAGATTTTGCCATAATCTAATAGAGCCGATAAACATCTTGCTTCCACTAAGCATATTGAGCAAACGCCACGACGCAGTATCTACTCATAAACAAAGTATAAGCAAAGACTTCTTGATTGTCAAGCAAAGATCCGCCGCAGACGATCATTGAAAACAAACAAGACTACTTGCATCACGCCTAAATCCACCGCATGATACTAAACATGATAACAAGGTTGTCGGAACTTACGGAGGTCGACGGATCGATGACTCCTCTCAAGAACTCGGACGACACGACAAAAGGACTCGAAAGTTGGCACGGGGCCGGTTGTATTGATTTGGTTGTGAACGCCTATTACAATGGTCGAGGGTCAATATTTATACCCTAGACGAAACACGAGTCCTAAAAGACTACGATTTACAAAGGAACTCTTAAATAAACTTGGAAACTACGATTCCTTGCCCCAAACTCTCAGAGTCCCTTATTATTACAACTTTCATCTTTTCGATCGGCTTTGCTTGCCATCTTCGCTTTCCGAATGGAGTTACCGCCTTCCGTAATAACCGACCGCACAAGCATTTAGCCGACCGCCATGCGTTGTTTGTCGAACACTCTTCTTCCCGCATGTGGGTCCACTGTCATCTTCCGAATTGACCAAAATCCAAGTGTTAACACATGCCCCTCAATTTCGGGATAAAAGTTGTTTTATTCGAAATTGACCACAAGCTCTTTTCATCCTCCTAGGTCATCACCGTTCAAAACCGCAAGCCACCGCCCAAAATTTCAATCTTTCAGCAACTTCGAACCTCCTTTAAATCTTCAATGGCGACCTGTGATGAAGTCCCAGAGGTAAACTTTATTTCTATTCGGCAACTTTCATCCCATCCTTCCGCTCCTCTTTTGACTTATTCCCCTCGATTTCAATCATCTTCTAAAGGAGTACAAGAGCGATTTTGATCCCTTACGCCGCCAACCCGACTCCTATTTCCTTGGCCCAATGGGAAATCCCGACCCTTCGAAATCATTGAGAAGGAAACTCAAAGAATTCCTTTCAAGTCTGGAATTACCTCACCAAACCGATGGCCAAACACGTTCAAGAATTGGCCATTTCCCCAATCACCGGATGGCATGAATCGGTACAGGAGAATGTTGGAGAAAGCAGCGAGCCCATCGGAAAGTCGGGACATCAGTCATTGTCTGGAGTTATCTTTAGCAGAGACACCCAGGAATGATTCCCTTCTGATAGCAGCTTCTCATTTTTGGTCTGACGCTACCAATGCCTTTATCTTCGGCCATGGTATTATGACCATCACTCTAGCCGACGTATACATGATGACTGGTTTGAATGTGTCATTGCCAGTATATCCTTATAAGTACAAGAGCAAGAGTAATCAAAGAGCCGTTAGTTCTGGATGTGGATGGGTCAAACATATTCAGAATTACATGAATGCATCTGGCGCCGTCTCTGACAAAGAGTTGAAAGCTTTCATGAATATGTGGCTATGCAGATTCATTTTTTGTGGAAAATCCAATGAACCAACCCTGAATCACATGGTAATGGCTGAAGACTTAGCTGCAGGCACCCAGATCCCATTAGGCAAATATCTTTTAGGGTCTGCTTATCATATGATGCATCAGATCACCCTTCAGATGTGCCAAGGTGGAGAAATTTCTTGTGTGAATGGTCCCTGGTGGCTAATTCAAATGTGGCTCCAACTATATATGCATCGATAACCCTCGTGAGCCTCTTCAACCTAAGCTTCCCTCGATTAACTATGTCAAGGCAAGACAAAGAAAGGTTAAAGCTTGTCGGACTTATGGGGAAGCAAAGAAAGATCTATAAGCATTGATATAGACATTGGTCATCTCTTCAAGCTATTTTTCAAAGGATTCGGCAATGTGCTCTGGTTTCCTTACAGGAAAATGAAGATCCGACTTTTGCCTCGCAAGTTTAGCTATGAAATTGGTTGTTCGGGCCAAGAATCCACAGAGATTTTCAACTCCTTTATCAAACCTTGCACTTTTGCCAACCGAATTTCATCATGGGAGATTAGTACAATCCACCTATGAGTTCTATTATCCCAACATGGTAGCCAGACAATTAGGATGCGCCAATCGCCCTCAAAATTCCTCTTCTCAACAATCATAAAATCAAGGGAAGCAATAATGAAGGAATGGAAGCCAAGAAGGTCTTTGAATTAGGATGGGAATTACCAATATATGAACCATCTCCATTTGGGCTAATAGATGCTGCTCATCCCCTCTTTGTCTCTTGGTGGCAAGAATGGCATGCTCATATCTTCAATATAGCAGTTCATTCTTTATGCAAAAACTTGCAACCCGATTTTGCTTCTGACAGTGAGGTAATTTCATTATGCCCATCATTTCTTATTCTTGAATCCACTTCTTACTTTAACATCCGGTTATGCATGGATCTTGAGTTTACTTCCCCGCCAAAGCAATTCAAGACTATCCTTTGGTCCCAAACCTGCTTTGGGGTTTGATGCTCCAAACTTAAAGGAATTCATGAAAACTTCTGCAACTTTGGATTCAGCACCTCTAAAGGCACTCATAAGAACTCCTGCTACTTCAGCTGCTGCATCTTCCAGAGGAAAAGCAAAAGGAAAACACCTGAAAGTTTCTCTTACCCAAGAAACCAAGGACCAAGAAAGCCAGATTATCCCTTAAGGCATGAACCTTCTGTTTTCTTATCAGGTCAACCATTTCATTTAGCAGTAAGCCTGACTATCTCTACATTCATTCCTTCCACTGCAGCCACAAGTCGAAATTCCCATACCGGGTAATACCTCAGCGCCTGTAGAACCAACCCCTGAAGTTTCTACTGAAGATGAAGAAATCCATGATAGCGAAATTTCAGAGACCCATGAAGCTGAAGGTTCAAAGGCTCATAAACCCGATGAGACTATAGGTAACATTGCTCAACCAATTCTCCTCTCCTTTCTCTTTAACAACATCTATCTCTTATGCTCATTATCACTTACTTTACTGAGAATAGATGAGATTTTAGATGAACTGGCAAGGGAAACTTCTCCTGATCAATCTCCAGATCCGTCTCCTCTGAACCTTCAATCAAGTCCTCCAAAGAAGCGAGGTATAACCCATCCTGATGACCAATCAGCCCAACAGGTAATGCCTTGTCTCATACTATATTTTAGCAAAATTACCCAATCGGCTAACACCTTCTTTCTTCCTCTTTGTCTAGAAGAACATCACTAAACCGACCACCAGCTACTCCTTCTCTATTGAGGACTACATTATTGAGAAAGGTGAAGAGATCACTTCTCATCAAACTTTGTCACTGGAGAATCAGGCTCGGCTAAAAGAAGTGATTATTCTCTTTGAATAAGGATATCATCACCGGGTTCGGGATGCGCACGGATAAAAGACCTCCTTGAACTCATTGATCAAGATATCCCTTCGCTCTCAAGGCTCCCCTAGAATCTGCAGCCCATCTTGATGATCACTTTGCTATGGTGAGAAGGGCAACCAAGAACATATCTTGAGGGCGCGCTGCGAGAAGGATAGATCTTTGAAAAAAGCTGGAGATTAAAGATCTTCACTCTCATATCCGGACTACGAGAAATTCTTTGACAACCTTGGAGCTGAATCGAGATCCATGGAGGATGAAAAATCAGACTAGAAGCTCAACTAGCCGAAATGAATGCCAAAATTCAGCCTCTCACAGGCCCACATAGCCAATCTGCCGAAGAACATAGAAGCAACTTCACTAAAGATAGCTTCGACCATCAAAGAAGACCAGCAGATCAAAAAATAAATTGTCCAAGATCCGAGTTTCAAGATGAAGATCAAAAAGTGCTAGATAATGTTAGCCGAATCAGGAATGAAGCCATAGAAGCAATCAATCATCTTCTGAACCAGTAGACATTAGGCTTGTAATAAACTTTAAGTGTGATACCCTTTTTTCCTTGATTAAACAACTTTATGTTCACTTATTTTCATTCGTTCGGAAAAAGCAATCGCCATTTTCCTTAAATTACTCGATTAGAATATAGCCGATTGTCTCCATTCTTCCGATAACCGAACGAATCCAATCCAAATACTGTGAAGGTATAGCCGAACAATGTTGGCTTCAATAAATCATGGAGATATTCAAGCGACGTTCGACTTAACTCAGGCTGGCCCGATCAAAGAACGGTCCATCAAAGGAGAAAACCTACTCGCTGCTCGGGATTCTCGCCCCACAACCCCGTGGAACTCGCCACGATCCTCGCTTCGGCTTATAAATAGACTTTTCCGTTGGCCTTCATCACTATCTTCGCCTCAGCGTTCTCACATCCGTCTCTTCCACTTCTTTCATCCGATTCACTCGGAAGGAAACCCTAACCTCCATCAAAGCAAATGATTTAACAGTGGCAACCGTGGCAAGCGCCCCGCCGACGGGAAGTCGAAGGAAGCAGGCATCTATTACGCCGGTGTCGTGGGTATGATTCGCTTTTTGCCCCTTTGCAACTTCCTTGTTCATCTCTTAATTTCGATTTCTCTTTCTCATTCATCGGGATAAGGGTCATCGGCTCCACCAATACCATCTCCTTCCTCCGATGGCGGCAGCTCAACCAGGAACTCCATCATCCGGCTCCTCCGGTCTTCGACTCCTCAAGCTCCTACCACTCCAATCCTTGGGGTTCAGCAGAGCCAGCAGAGACGACACCATCCATACTCTCAGGAGGCGCTCAAGTTTCGCCAGAGAGGGACGAAGCCCGGAGGAGCTAGGCGACGTCTCCAAGAAGTTCGGCATTGATCAAGCCGAATGGGAGAACCAATGAAACAATTTGCTGACGCCATCACCGGTTTGATATTTTCATTTTAGTTTTGTCACCCCGACTTCCTTTGCTTGTCGACCCATTTCTTCTTTTTTCGCTTCACTTTTCCGCGGAGAATGACCGCTTGAAGGCGGCGGCGAACAAGATTGCCGACAAGGTGAATGCTCAAGGGAGACATCCGAGGCACGCCTTGATCTTTGTGGACGGCCGCATTGATCAAAGCCGTCATCCAAGGTGTGCACCTCGGCGCTTTCTCTGGGTGGCGGCAATGACCTCCCAAACCAACGAAGACTACTCCTCCCAACCAGTTGGCTTTTGTTGGAGGACGCTTGAGACGAAGTTGACGACATCGATGAGCGCCCCGAGGCCTCACGACGATCATGTCACGCCGCCTTGCCGAAATCACAAACCCCCAATCCGTCCTCAACAAGTTATTTGAAGAGTAGTTTGTATTAGGACGAACTTTATAAATAATCTCATCCTTTGGAATGACATTTACTTTTTGATTCTCTTGGTAGAATCCCGATTGCGATTGCCGGAAAAATGCCGAAAACATCCCGATTTCGGATAAACATTCTTGTGCTAGAGGCGATGCAAACTACATCGGCTATTTTGTGCTAAAGGCGATATAGACGATATCGGCTATTTCCAATCTCAGATCTCGATTTTTAGGCTAAAGGCGATATGAACAATATCGGCTATTTTTAGTCCTCAGATCCGATCTTCTAGGCCAAAGGCGATTTTCCTTCCGTCGGTTTTTCCGATCTATATTCACTTAACCAACCTCAACACCGGGGTAGTATTTCTTAAGAAATCTTCCATTAATAGCTCGTAAACTCTTCTCCGAATAAAGTCTTTAATATGTATGCATTGCCAGCACACATTCTACAATTCGGAAAGGACCTTCCCAATTTGGAGACCATTTGTTTAACGCTCTATCTTTTTGTCCCAACTGCAATACAGCTTTTCCAAACCAAATCTCCTTCTACTAATTGTTTCAAATTTTAACCTTTTGTTATAATACCGCAACGCGTATTTTATTTTTTTCTCAATATTTTCCAATGCCTTGAGACGAATCAAATGTAAATCTTCCAATTCATCCATCATCGACTCTTATAATCTTCTTTTGCCAACTCTTTTCAGAACACAATTCGCCTTTGAATCTAACCGTAACTTCCATGGTAGTACAAAGATGATGCCCATAAACCAGTTCATAGGGAGACGCTTGAGTGGATCCATGACAAGCCATTCGGTAAGCCCACATTGCTTCATTAAGAACCAAGTGCCATTTCCTTGGTTTTTCATCAATCTTCTTCGGATAATTTTAATCATAATCTTATTTGATGCCTCTCCTCGACCATTAGCTTGTGCATAATAAGGAGAAGAATTATATAACTTAATCCCCATACTTTTGGCAAAGTCACAAAATTCGAAGAAGTAAATTGAGTCCCCCGATCAGTTGTTATAGTCTCGAGGAATCCCAAATCTGTGAACTATATGTTCCTTAACAAAACCGATCATATTTTCTCGACGTTATTTTCTTCAAAGGGATAGCCTCAACCCACTTGGTGAAATAATCCGTGGCCAAAAGTACAAATTTGTGTCCCTTACTAGAAGGAGGATTGATCTCGACCAATTAAATCTATACCCCATCCTCCGAACGGCCAAGGCTTGATTATAGGATTCATAGCAGACGCTGGAACTTTTGAATATTGTCAATTCTCGACAATTGTGACACCCTTTGTAATATTCAAAACAATCTTCCAACATAGTTGGCCAAAATAACCAGCTTCTCCTAATTATCCACTTCATCCGATAAGTCGATCGATGTGCACCACACAACCCTTCGTGAACCTCATACATCACTTTCTTGGCCTCTTCCCGACTCAAGCATTTGAGCAATACTCCATCGATGGACTTGTAATATAACTGATCATCAAGAAACACAAACTTGAGAGCTTTGTACCTAAGTTTTCGGGAAACCCTTTGAGATGGATTTTTCAGATAATTGGTAACTTCGTATCTCCAATCACCATCTATTGGATCAAGATTTAAAACATCTTCCTCTATAGTAAAAACTTTCCCGATTCTCTCGATATCCGTATGACTTGAGCTAACTTATTTGCTTCTTCATTGTACTCTCTAGGGATATGATGCAAGGTTACTATCGTAAAATTCTTCAAAAGTTCTCTACACTCCTCATAATATTCTCTTAACACATTATTCTTGCATTCATATCGACCATTCAGGTTGATTAATCACCAACTCGTAATCCCCAAAGATTTCAACAAAGAATGGCCTTTACTTCTATAAGAAGTCAAGCCCTCTAAGCAATGCTTCATACTCGCTTGATTGTTAGTAACATGAAATTCAATAGGATTTGCATACTCAAAAGCTTTTCCTTGTGGGGAAATCAAAAGAATACCAAGCACCACCACCTTTGTTGCAAGATGATCCATCGAAGAACAAGGCCCAAGGCACAATGTTTATCGCCTCAACAGAAAGATCCCGATGTTGGGTAATAAAATCAGCAATAATTTGACCCTTTACCGCCTTTGCCGATTCATACCTTAAATTAATTTCGACAATGCTAAAATCCATTTGCCAATTCTTCCATTCAAAATCGGCATTGATAACATATGTTTGATTACATCAAAACTAGAAACCACCACGCATTCGGAATTCAACAAATAGTGCCGTGATTTGGTGCAGAGTAATATACACACAAGCAAAGTTTCTCTCAGAGTCGAATACCTTGTTTCCGGGTCTATGATTTTCGCTAAAATAAGCTATGACTCTTTCTTTTCCTTCAAACTCTTGCATAAGGGCCGATCCTATCGTTAGGCTATCGGTCGCCGCCACATACAACTTAAAAGGCTTTTCAAGTTGTGGAGGTACCAAAGACAGTGGTGCTTTCATATATTGTTTGATCTCATCAAAAGCCTTTTGTTGTATGTCACCCCATACAAATTTTTGATCTTTCTTGAGCTTCAATAAAGGGAAAAGGGTAAAACTCTTTTCGATAAATTGGATATGAATCTTCTTACAAAGTTGATTTTGCCTAACAATGATTGCAATTCTGTGAGATTAGTTGGTGGCACAACTTTGTCTATTGCTTCCATGCTCTTTTTTTCCCAACTTCAATTCCTCCTTTATGAACTAAAATCCCAAAAACTCACCAACCGAAACTCCAAAGGCACATTTGTTTGGATTCATCTTCAAGCCATGCTTTCTTGTGCACTCGAGTCTTTCTTAAATCGGCTAAATGTCTTTCATGATTTCTAGACTTGACTACTACATCATCGATGTAGATTTCTACAATCTTGCCGATCAACTCGTGAAAAATATAATTCATAGCTCTCGATAAGTTGCACCAAAGATTCTTTAACCCAAACGTCATGACTATCCATTCGAACAAACCAATATGACGGGACATCCGAAAATTTGTTTTTGAAATATCTTCTATCGCCATAAAAATTTGGTTATAGCCAAGATTACCATCCATAAAACTAATGACTTCATAACTCGCTGCCAGATCTACCAAGAAATCGGCAATCGGCATTGGGTAACCATCCATGGGAGTAGCCTTATTAAGATTTCTAAAATCTATGCAAACTCTCATTTTTCCATTTTTCTTATATACCGGTACTATATTTGAAATCCACTCGCATACTTGCATGGCCGAATAAAGTTTGCTTCTATTAACCTTTCAACCTCCTTCTTCACATCGGCCAATACCTCCTCTTTGTATATCTTCCTTGGAGGTTGTTTATAAGGACGAAACCTGTGTTTAATGGGTAATCGATGCTCAACAATGGAACGATCCAATCCAGGCATTTCGGTGTAATCCCAAGCAAAACAAATCTTTAAACTCTTTCAACAAATCTATCAACTTTGACTTATATTCGGGTCTAACTTTGCACTAATATACATCGGCCTTGGCTTAGAACCATCACCAACATTGATTTCCTCCAACTTATCGGTGACATAAAACCACGCCTAACTTTCCTTTGTTGCCATCGACGGATTTCCCATTAAAATTGCTATGAGAGCCGATCGCTTGGATCGGTTGTTGGCCTCGCTAAAAACATTTACAGGACCTTCTTTCCACACTTTTCCAGAGAAACAATCGACGCCCTCATATTCCCAATAGGTAGATTCCGTGGCAGCAACACTTCATCAATTATCAAGCATGTACAACTTCAACATCATCTCCAACCCATTGAATGAGAATTTGATGCATAGTTGAAGGAATGCAACAATTAGCATGGATCCAATCTCGCCCAAGAGTAGACTATATGCCCCTTGCCATCAATGACAAAAAGGTAGTAATCGTAGTTTTTGACCCAATAGTCATTTCGACATGGATAGCACCTCTGTATCGGAAGGATTGCCGAAGAAAATCCCTAAGCACCATGTCGGGTTTTGATAATTCTTCATTAGTCATCCCAAGTTTCACGAAGGTAGTATAAGGCATGATATTGATAGCAGCCCTCCATCGACAAACATCTTAGTTAAAGGCTTGCCATTGACATATCCCTTTAAATAGAGTGGCCTCAAGTGACGATTCTTGATTGGTTTATCAAAAACAATTTCATTGTGTTAATACAAGCCGAGCCATCAAATCCTCGACATTCACTTTCATCAAAATCGAGTACACCTCTTCTTGGAAATCTTGGCTTTTGGAGCTATAAACTCGATGGGAGGAAGAAAGCCATGCAAGCATTAGTCAAGGACCACATCCATCAGCTTCTTTTTAGGACGCCAAATTTGCTTTGTTTTCGCAACTTCTTGTTCCAACTCCCTATTCCTCAATCGTTGTACTCTTCTTCCGGCTTTTCCTTAGGCCTGGAGGACACCATTGTCCTTTTGCCATACGATTTACAAAAGTCAGCTTCTTCATTATGCACTCTATCATGAATCCAACCTGAACTCGCAACTCTTTTCCTTTGTTGATTCTCAAAGCCACCTATTTTTAAGCTACCGATCATCTTCAGGAATCTTTGTTCCAAGTCTTTCATAGACGGACGGCGGTTGACTCGAGATTGCCTATATACGAGTAATCGAGCACTACACTCCGGACAATTATTTCTTGCAGGCAACCTCAAACCTTCATTCCAACAATGCCTAAAGAACGAACAACCCCAATGAGATCGCCTCCTGCTCATCATGTATTCTTTCAGTAATCTATTTGATGCCGGAGAAACTCTATAAGCTGAAAGTGGCACTTCTCCTGTGGTACCAAATGTCATCCGCCATAGGTGGGATGTGATTGCTTTTCGGTGTGAGTCAATCCACCTATATTTGAAGGCTTACGCTTACTTCCTTTCCAATGTGCTTCTCTTGATGCTTTGGAACATTGAAAGTGTCGGCCCACTAAGTGGTCCAACATTTTCCTCAAGTATTTATCAACCATTGGGCCAAAAGTACCGATCATGATTGCCCGAAAGGTATTCGTAAAAGTCATGTGATGGTTTGTCATGGTTTCTCCCATAGCTTTATAAACCGGGGCTGCCATCTTTCGAGCATCCTCCTCTTCAGTGTAATCAGTTTGATGCGGAAGAAGAACCCTTGGCATTGATCGCTTTTGAAATACTTTATTGCTCTTGTTTTTGAAAAAGACATCAAGCACTTCCGTTGGTATTGCTCACACGCTTGTAGCACTAAATCCTTGTAATTATCGCAATTCGCCATGCTTACATCCGAACATGATCATTGTTGATCTCAGATGCCATCTTGAACTAGCAGATTGTCCCACCGGCGCAAGCAAAAAGTGTGTTGACACAAAATGTGACGCGACCGTGCGCACACACACACACAAGCGAAAAGCGTAGCTTCAATCGGGTGCCCGGGTGCTTCGTGATCCGGAACGTGCGGTCGCTTTGACTCGAAAGAAACCGACAAGGGATAAAACAGATTAAATGTCAAACCGGAACATGTCGGGTGAGACCGCATAGATTCGTATATACTGCCCTCGGGAATTTTTATAACGACATACGACTATAGGAAGTCAGTGCGCCAACAAGTTTATAAATCATTCGCTAATCGTAGGATGGACATACGTAAAGATCTCGATTGCCGAATGCATATGCATGGGAAGACATGTTTGAACAAGTGAAATTGATTATGCGTTAATGCATATCCAAGCTCAAACAATCCAAAGCCGAGTTGGGGTCCATGAAGAAGGAACGATGTAGATAAACACGATTAAGCCAATCTAAAACTCCGGCATGCGCGCCGACGACACCCTAATTTCGTCAAAAACTTAAACGTGATTAACATACATGAACCCACAACATGTGACAATCTAGATTAAAATAATTCAGCCATTACAAGCATGTTATCTATTTGCAAAGGTATTATGAAAGTAATGATCATTGAAGCTCGAATAAAACCATAGAAGAGGGCCGAACAATATCAATCTAGATTGGGCAAAAGTGTGTTACAAATATATAAAATATTTAAAACATGCAACACGAATAACTTGATGAATCTATTTAGATTTTGCCGTAATCTAATAGAGCCGATAACCTATCTTGCTTCCACTAAGCATATTGAGCAAACGCTCACGCATACGGTATCTACTCATAAACAAAGTATAAGCAAAGACTTCTTGATTGTCAAGCAAAGATCCGCCGCATACGATCATTGAAAACAAACAAGACTACTTGCATCACGCCTAAATCCACCGCATGATACTAAACATGATAACAAGGTTGTCGGAACTCACGGAGGTCGACGGATCGATGACTCCTCTCAAGAACTCGACGACACGACAAAAGGACTTCGAAAGTTGGCACGGGGCGGTTGTATTGATTTGGTTGTGAACGCCTATTACAATGGTCGAGGGTCAATATTTATACCCTAGACTTAAACACGAGTCCTAAAGACTACGATTTACAAAGGAACTCTTAAATAAACTTGGAAACTACGATTCCTTGCCCCAAACTCTCGAGTCCCTTATTATTACAACTTTCATCTTTTCGATCGGCTTTGCTTGCCATCTTCTGCTTTCCCGAATGGAGTTACCGCCTTCCAGAATAACCGACCGCACAAGCATTTAGCCGACCGCTTGCGTTGTTTGCCGAACACTCTTCTTCCTGCATGTGGGTCCACCTGTCATCTTTCAGAATTGACCAAAATCCAGTGTTAACACTTAGTATGACTCATTTCTGATGCATATCTTTCCTTTATGTAAGGCAGGTTGGTTTTTATCTTAATGTGTTCCAAGTGGCTTTCTAAAGCAAAGATGTTGTCCTACTGCTGGTTGTTTCCAAAACACCTATATGAGTCGCAGTCTATATGCACTGGAGGGGATGCCTTTCATGAGTATTTAGAGATCACCCAAATCTCATAGACTGTGACCAGCAATCTGACTCATATAGGTGTGTTCCTCAAAAGATGGATGTTTCCAAAAGATCCTTAGTATGACTCATTTCTGATGCACTGGAGTATGACTTATATGCTTCAAATAGAGGGGATGCCTTTTGCAGCCTAGTATCAGCTAAGGACTTTAGTGACATTCACCTCACACAAAACAGTCAATTCAAGGATTAGTCCATTGTTAGATTTGTGGACCGAGTGAAACTATTGCTCTAGATGGATGTTCAACTTAATAGTCTCCATCGAAACACTGGTATCTACTTTATTACAAACCCTAGAGTTTGGTGGGGATTGTTGGATATATTATGGGCTTGGCCCATATAATATTTAATAAATCAAATAAATCTCTATGGTACGTAACATTAAATGTTGTATGGTTGTCGGGGACCAAATACTAGGGTACCCAAAGAGGTGGAGCTAATAACCATCAAACGTTGATGGTTATTAACAGACAAGAACACAACTACACTTCTTGCCCATACGATCGAAGGTTGGCTGTGCCTCATCTGCCCCTAAGGGATTGGCTCCGCCTTGCCCAACCCCCTAGGGCTGGACTCCATCTCGCTCGACGTCTAGGAGCAAACTCCACCTCACCCGACGACTGAGGGCTGGCTCCGCCTGGCCTGACGTCCAAGGGCAGGCTCCGCCCCACCCGACGTTCGAGGCGGGCTGCGCGCCCGCCCGACGTCCGAGGGCTGGCTCCGCCTCGCCTGACCCCCAAGGGTTGGGCTCCGCCTCGCCCGACGTCCGAGGGCCGGCT
The DNA here is from genome assembly GCA_904845875.1 of Miscanthus lutarioriparius. Classification (NCBI taxonomy): domain Eukaryota; kingdom Viridiplantae; phylum Streptophyta; class Magnoliopsida; order Poales; family Poaceae; genus Miscanthus; species Miscanthus lutarioriparius. The sequence goes on from CAJGYO010000005.1 coordinate 4,118,947, forward strand.
CCACCTCGCCCGACGTCTGAGGACAGGTTCCAGCTCGCCTGATGTCTCAGGGTTGGCTCCGCCTCGCCCGACATCCCAGGGTAGGCTCTGCCTCGCCCGACATCCGAGGGTAGGCTTCGCCTCACCCGATGTCCGAGGGCTGCTCTGCCTCGCCCAACGTCCTAGGGCAGGCTCCGCCTCGCCAAACATCTGCACCCTGCTCCTTCATAATGACGAGCATAGGGCAAGATAGGACACTCAAGTCAACCATGAGACGAGGACCATCGCACGCCTGTGGGGAAAGTACCATAAGAATAT